>CM030889.1:15174686-15719686 GCA_018136845.1 Heterotis niloticus
ACGTCAGTGTTCATGAGTCCACCATCGGGCAAGCACTGTGCAAGAAAAATGTGCATGGGAGGATAGCAAGGAGGAAGCTACTACTGTCCAAGAAGAAGATTGCTGAGCATCTAAAGTTTGCTAAAGACCACCTGGAGCCAGAAGACTTCTGGATGAATATTTTCTAGATGGATGAGTCAAAAGCAGAATTGTTTTGCTTTGAAAGTGAAATAATATGTTTGGGTGAAAAAGCCAAGTATCCATGTGTAGTACAAAGTACCGAGAAGTCGTGCTTTATCATCTGAGACCCCTGTCAGCCAACAAAATACATAAACACCTAAAAGATATGCAGGAAATGAATCTCACACCATTTGCAGCTCTTCTGTTTCCCTACTGTTGCAAAAGTTTTTGGTGAAAGTTAGTTCTTCAATGGCGACAGAGACGTTATAATTCTCTATGGGACTGAATCAATATAGTGGATCTCTAAATCAATCCTAAGCATTGGTAAATGCAGTAAAACAAAATATTAGAGAATGCAAAACCAACCAACAAGTATTAAAAACAGTATTTTTAGAGCTGAAATGAATTTTTTATCATCTGTGATTCCGCTTGCAGGTTTCAAGGTGCTCTGAATTATTGTGTACAAAAACATTCTGGGAAACCGTATGTAGAAATTTGTCATAATGTGTACACATTAATCACTTTAAAACAAAACACACAGATGAATTTGCAGTCATGACTCACTGTGGCTTGGCTCCTGGTAAGGCCTAGTGTGTCAAGGCAAAACCTGACATAGAGGTCCAATAGATTTTCATCTACACCATGTTTCAGCACCGCACACACTGCGCTTAAATCATATGATTACTGTGTCAAAGGCTGGAAGAATATAAATTACACCTCATCTAGGTTGCGTTACTTCTAGCAGCTCATTTTTTGGTTTTGCAAACAGTATGGTTTCTGCGAATGTGAAAGAGTAATAAACATAAACCTTCATGTTTGCTACATCTGATTTGCTATAAGTGTATCTCAGCTGGCGAGAAGCAGTGGATCCATCATTGTTTGTGTGGAGTGTACAAAATCCAGCTCTGCTCACATGGGCTTCCTGCCATACTTTGAGATGTGTATTTCAAGTGAAGGGGTGACTCCAAATTGTCTGTGGTGTGAGTGAATGCGTGTGTATGATCACCCTTTGCGTCTGGGATAAGCGCTGGACCTCTGTGACCCTGGACAAGCAGTTGTTGGATGAATGGATGAATGATTGTGTGTAGGTGTTGTTTTTGAAATACATTATGAAGTAATTTGTGTATCACCATGTTTATGAGGTCTTTCATGCTTTCACACACAATATAATCCACAAGTATGTGGATCCCTGTTCTAAGGACTGAGCTGAGCTGTTTTGGCCCCACCTAAATAGCGCACAAACACATTGTAGACAACTGTATGCTTCCATCTTTGTGGCCACAGTTTGGGGAAGAAGCTCCTTTCCTGCTCCAGCATGACTCAACCCCCCTGCATGCACAAAGAAAGCTCCATAAACACGTGGTTTGCCCCAGGTTGGTGTAGAAGAACTTGAGTGGCTACGCAGAGCCCTTACCTCAACCCAACCAAACACCTTTGGGATGAATTGGACCACCGATTGCAAGCCAGGCCTTCTTGCCCAACATCAGCGCCCAACCTCGCTGATGCTCTTGTGGTCAAATGGGCACAAATTCCCACAGCCACACAAGAAAACCTGGTGTTAAGTCTTCCCAGAAGAGCAAAGGGAGATCAACTCTCTATTAATGCCCGTTTGTTTGGAATGGACAGTTCAGCATGCACATATGGGGGTGATGCTCAGGTGTCTACATACTTTTAGCCATACAGTGCGTATTACACCTAAATGTACAAAAATAAAAATAAAAACATGATATAATTAATACTATATATTATTATACTGTGAAATAATATAATACATTTATGCCTTAAAATTTTGTCTAATTTAACTATATATACTATAATTTACACTTCTACACTTTTGTTTTGGATGCTAGCTAAAGTATAAAACAATTACTGAAAAATGCTTGCCTGAAACAACATGTAAATCTGAAATAGGCTGCATAAATACCTTTAATTTTATATCGTGATATATTCGCATTCTTCACATCAACAACTAAAGGTGTAAATATAATATCCTTATTTACAAGCATAATACATTTCTGTAAACCTTTGTGCAAGCTGAAATCTCAGAGTCACAGGCATGATTTCCATTTCGGCACAAACTTTGAAAATTTGCCCATGCGGTTGCCTGTGAAAAAAAAAAAAAAAAAAAAAAAAAAAAACTGCTTCATATTTGCTTGGAACTCGTTCTTATTACATCCAGTTTTATTCATATACATGAAAACTTGCAAGTTAAACACTAGTATTTCATAACTGTAATTTTATAAAATACATAAGCTGAATGAAAATTTCAATTTTTCACCTTGCGATGCAAATTAAGTTGTACAGTTATGCACTGTGACTTTTTAGGAAACCATGAAGTTCCACCAGCTCTCAATTTGAGCTTAAGGTGTGTGTGTATTGCAGAAGGGGTCAAATTGTGTTTGTGGAGGTTCACACGTAATAAAGCAGAAGAAGCCAATCGTTCCCTTTGCCGCCAGGCTGTGTCGGAGCGGTGCGGCTATTAAACGCCTAAATTACTGCCACGCCTCTGCTGTCGAGGTGCAGATGGAAATATGTGGTTTATGTTCTTTCTTTTAATGAAATGTGTTTCACGTGGCCACCATTATGGGCCCCCCCCCCCCAAATGTGAGTGGGGCCCAGCTGCTTAGGGTTGACCGTCGCGGGCTCACTGTGTGCCACCAACATCAGCAAAGCGCAACCAGCGCCCCCCCAGCGGCCCTCACGCAGGAAGTGGTTGTGGTTAACTGGGGGGGAATTACTGCCTCATTAAGGTGCTTGGCCGTCACTTAATTTCAGAACAAAACTGGAGGAAGTTCTCCTACCATAACCCCAGCAGCAAGGGTCACCCACAAATGTTTCTCAGTTTGCAGGTTTTTTAAAGCCTCTCACCCGGGGTCCAAAGGTCAGCCCTATGTGTAAGAATGAACAAAGGGAAAATATGGCTTGTTCCAAAATATTACCTCCAAATCCTTTATTTTTTTCTTATTTATTCTGATGCACTTTTACAAGTTTGGAGCTATACTAAAAAATTTAAAAGTAATAAGAATTAATAAAATAAAATATAATACAGGTATCCCCCGAGACAGGAGTCTGACATCTTGTATACGACTGAAATTATTTAGCTCCTTTTATCAAGTTATGACCAAATACAAGGATGAATTTTCCCGTTTAGTATTAACAACAGTCACATGTGGAGGAGGTGTGGGGAATTTAGCAGTTTATTCATTGTGGTAACACACCCAAAATATCCGATACTCTTATCTGTTATGTACGCACTTCCCACAATTCCCCCCTCTCAGCTTTTTCGCTTTTTACTTGACCCCCTCCATTTATGAATTTTCACTTTTCGAGTTGATTTCCAGAATACATTATGCTTTTTGGTGGGGGTGGGGGGGGGGGTACCTACACACTTGCTATCCGATACCTACAATACAACACAACGCACATGCAAGGGCTCATTTTTGACCCCCCCATCACTTGGACTGTCTAACCACAACCACCCCCAGCTATTTTAACATTACAGCAACTGCCTCAGCAAGCTTAACATAATCTTGTCACATTTTGTTTTAATTTTTAATAATTGCTTGATATTTATGCCTCACTTAATATATAAACATAACTGATTTGGGAATCTTATCAGATTTTAGCAGCCATAAACAAGTTCTCTTCATAGTTGTACAAGAGGCAAATGGCGTAGATATGAAAGCATGAAAAACAGCAATGCAAGGAAATTGGTTTTATCTCAGAAGTTGCACGCAGGATGCACTGCAGGCTTCTTGTTTTGTACCATCCATGGAAGTCCTGTGTAAAAGTTTAATTTATGGATGAGGTCTTATTTTTAAAAGGTGCATAAAAAACAGCAATGATCAGTGCTGGAGAAGTGCAGAACAAAATATTAGAAAATACAGCACAGCAGCTCCTCAGGCACTCATTGCGCCTGTAGGTCACTTCTTCTTTCCTTCTACCTCTTGCTGAGGGATGAAAAGACCATCTCCTCTGTAGATAGAAGGAGGAGATACGGGAGTGAAACCACCTGCTTTTCATTTCCTTGTGTGAGGAATGCTGGGAAATGAAGCAGACACCCCCTCCAGATCACTTCAAAGGGTCATCTCCAGCAGGCCTGGTCTTCGCAGGTGGATTGCCATCTTACTGACATCATGGGGTGCTCTTGCAATACTTTGTAGCCCCGAGGAATGAAGAATCTGTTGTCTTTCTTTCAAAATAGGCCAGCAGGTGGCACAATGTTTAGAACTCCTGCTCCGCATTCAGGTGACTCAGTTTCAACTTCTCCTCCTGCTCTAGTGCTCTTGCCAGTATGGTAATAATGCAGTAAATGATACTGTATAAAATTGTACTTTTTTTTTAAGTAGCTGAACCACTCTAGGTCATTTTTGAGAAGAATCAACTAAATGAATAAATACAGGTGGAAAATATGATGCAAAGTTGTGTTTAGCTGCCTCGCGTCAGACCCTTCCTGTGAACACACCTGTAGCACAAGAAGGATAACTGCGTTTGGCATGCATTCATATCAGTGTGTAAACACATCGAGGCACCTCCAACCTCCGTCCACATCCATCCTTTTTCACTGACAAACGTGTGCGTCCACTTCACATAATTTCCCCTCTTGTAATGTGCGATTGGGCGACGAAACCCCTTACTTAATTTGGTAGTTGGCCATGTATACAGTATTTCAGCGCAAGCTGTGCATTGGTCAGCATTGCTTTTGTCTGCTTTCAGTCTTACTGGCTGCAAGTTGTACATTAGTTAAAGCGTAATAAAATACAACATTTATTAATGTCTCTTTATTAAAGGGAAGAAACTCAAAGAATTTCACAACTACATTGGTCCTACCTGGCTGCTTCGTATGTCAGGGTTCGTGCTGCATCCTCATCCCTCTCAGATATACACATGCGTAATCGAATCACTTTGAGGGGTACACAGAGCTCAAGCAATAAAATGTCCGCCATTACCCCCACATGGCGCTCTTTTAAAACCTTTAATATAATTGCTACACAGCGCGTCTAATGGCCGATCTGTGGTGCCGTTCTTACCATAAAGCTTATTGCGGTCTTTTGAGATTTATGGCCCAGTCACAGCGTTGTTTATGGTGTCACCGAGCCGCACGGCTGAATGACCTGGGTCTCGGGGCGCAATTGGACCAAACTTTTTATAAGTGCGCTTGTGGGACAGGATGTGTGTAACTTATGCTTACCCCATGCCACGCTCACGCATGCCGACAGGTCATATATCTCCATGCTAAATATAATGGTTTGTAATTTGAAGGGCCTGGGCCGGCGAAACGGGGTGGGCGGGTTAGCAGTCAGATGAGATGCAATAATGTTTGTGTCACATTTTGCATGTCACACATCTACTTTAATTTGAAAAGAAATTAAAGGTCACCCATGTAAGCAACCATGAAATATATTATAGTTATTGGCCTTTATTTCAGAGAAACCGTTGCCTGAGGCAACAGGCAACGTTAAGCCAGTATTGCTAAGCTGCCCACAGTGAATAACTCATTCATCCTTGCGTTTTATGGAGTGTTGTAGTGTATTAATTCACAAGTCCAGTTTTCCATTCACATACACACTATGATGTACATTTGTGGACCGTGGGAGGGAACTCAGGTGAGCACAAGGAGGACATTCATCCACACAGAGCCAGATTTGAACATGAAACTTTCCCCTGTCCCACCATGCAACCATTCTTTCCAACTAATGACAACACTGGTTTTTGTCACTTAATGCTTAAATTGGACTGAAAAAGATGGTGGGGGGGGGGGGCACAGCCTGCTCTGTTCACATTAAAAGGTGGTGGTGCAGAGTTGGGACGTGCTGGTCCAGCTCCAGCATTGGAGCGAAGAGCATCTCACACCAACGAAAGCTCAGGATGCTGTAGTTTCCTGACATGCCGTATCCCTATCAAAGAAAAGGAAACTCTCAATCCATAAAATATCTCAGCATGCCTTTAACTCAGGCATCAGTCTCATCTTTACCCTGGAATTGTCATCTTGACCTCACTTCTTCAGCCTTCAGCATTCTTATTTAACTTACTGTAGCAAGGGGAAAAAGAAGCAATGGGATAGAGGAAAATGGAAGTGGTTTTACGGGCTTTCGAGCCATCATGATCCACCTGTTTTGTCTACTTCATCCCTCCCAGGGGACTCTAATATTTTTTGTTTCTCTTAAGATGGAAAAAGAAGAGCTTTAGAACAACAGCAAAGTGGGCATGCCTGAGGACTATTTACTCAAAAAGGAGCATCAAACACGTCATCCTTTTCATCTTTGCTGCCAGTTTCACTCCAGTGAATTCATTCCTTTTCACTGAAACTCCCGCGTGATGTTTATGCATCCTTGTGTTGTCCCAGTTGTGTTTTGCCTGCTGGGGAAGGCTTATATTTCTGCTCAGCGAATCCAGTGGCATTTAAGATGCACAAACACCTTTGGCCTTTTCTTGCCTTTCCTGTGCTTGCGGAGGTACAGTGCGAAGATTACAGTGTGAAGCTTTGTGAACAGGAGGATGAGTCCATGTGATTCTCTGGAGTGCGACGCTAAGACGCAGAGGCGTGCGGGGTGGCAACGCGTTCGCCCGTTCAACACCACCTGTTAATGTGTTGTTAAATAGTCCATTCAGAGACTGGAATATAAATACCGATTTATACAGAACCCCTCACATTCAAATCCACTGCTCTGTCTGAGCTTTACAAGGAGCTCCATTGTGTTGCTTAGGGGTTTTATTTTGTACTTTATTCACATTTACATTTCCTGCTTTCACTGGAGCGCAATAACAACATTGTTGCACAGGTGAAAGGGTGCAGTTTGTGTTTTTGTGTGGCACCATAACAGCTCCGGTGCACAGACTGCCCATGTTTCAGCCTGCTTTACACCTTCCAGCTGTATGTTATCATACCTGAAGGTAATAGAGTAAAGGGTAAAAGGAGGGAGCTTTTACCACATCTGAGTGGTAAAAAAGTTTCTGGGAAAATTTTATTTATTTATGGCTTGTGTGATCAGCATTAGCTTTTAGCTGCTAATGGCTTTTTAATTTAGCCTGATCAGATAATGTAAAAACACTGACAGCTTACAGAAAACTTGTATGATGCTTACATTCCATCCATCCATCCATCCATCCATCCATCCATAAACACAGGTTCAGTGTAGGCTTACAGTATACAGCTAACACCAGCACAACAAAAGACCTTTCACACACACACACACACACACACACACACACACACACACACACACACACACACTGTCACTAGTATGAACACCCTGCAGGCAATTTAGAGTCAAAAGTTCATCTCAAATGTGCTTTTGGATTGTGGGGAGAACATGCAAATTCCACCCAGAAACTTGACACCAGCACCACCCACTGCATCTCTGTACCACGGTATGCACGTGGTAAATGTGCAGATATGTTAAAGATTTGTACAAATGTTTCTCATTGAATCGTGGGTGTGCAGAAATGTACATATGTATAAAATATTTTTTTACTCCTCTCACACATTAATTTATATTTAGTCACTATTTTGAAACGGTTACCATATACGGCAATAATTGCTAAATGGCCAACATATGTGTGAAGGGCATAAAATTCAGCACATTGACAGGTCCTGGGAACCTAACCCTTATGCATGTTGGGGGCTTGGTGTGTTGCATGGGATTGTTCAGTGAAATTTGTCACACATGAAATGAATGCGTAAAGAGCATAATTAGATTAGAAAATCTTGATGATGATGATGATGATGATGATGCGGTGCAGACAGGACGGACTGCATCCACCCATCCATTCATCCACCCATCCATCCATCCATCCATCCATCCATTCACTCTCTATCAACTCTTCAGTAGCCACTTGTACAGAGTAGACCAGGGCTACTTTTGGGGGGTTAGCATTGTGCATCCTAGATGGAACATCAGTCCATTAGGAGAGTAAGAAAGGTTGTGTAACCTGGGAAACACACTGCATACTGTATGTTGCTGTCTTTGAATCTGATGATCAGTTATGCTATGGTTGGAAACCCAAGTAACAGAAGATATTAGGATATGGTGAGCACAGAAGAACAAGCTCAGGGGCAAAGGCGTGGGGCCCGGAGCAAAAATCAGTGAGAAACCACAGGCCGGCGGGCGCTGCAGCTGTGGCCTGGAAATGTGTTAATCGTCAGAAGAAATGATAATCCCATGTGAGCGGCGAGGTTTATTTAACCAAGGCCGCAGAGTTTATCTCCATTCCACTCTTTCCACTTGACTGACCACAATTAAAAACAGCAGCCATTAGTGGAAGTGCAAGATGTGTCTGGGATTTTAACCGATTCGCTTCTGGGGCGCAGAGACCTCGCACTCACTCGTGCGCACCCACATGCGTACACACATGCCGCATGGGCCGGATGATGATGGATTTATGCAGCGTGCACTTTTTCAGCAGCCACACGTGAGACATCTTGAAATTGTGGATAAACGGAAACACCCGTCGGTTTTTGTTGCGCAAGCAAACAGTTGAGCGCGGATGAGGTGAGATTCCGTAATAAGGGTACGAACAGTTTGTCGGTAACATCAGCGGTTTGCGCCGAGTACCATGAGGATGCGAATGAGTTTGCTGTTTTTCCTTTTTTTTGCACAGGTGGCCAACCAGACTGCCTGAATTTATGATACAGTGTTTTGGGATTAATCAGGCAAGTCAAATATTTTTCAGAAGTGCCTGCTGCACTGTGGCTAAACTAAGCCCTTCCTCAAGGGCTTTCTTAATAACCCCTCCTGAATTTTTGCTGTGTATAAGCACTGAGAAGAATGTCCTTCCACCATCTGCTAGCTTGGTTGACTGAGGGACCACAGGCATCGTCCCAGGCCTGGAATCCCGGGCTGGTTGTCCTGGAGAGGTGGCCGTGGTGGTGGTTCTGGCTCTGTGGGAGAGCTGATGCTAATCGGTCTGGAGACCGAGGGAGGGAGAAAGGGTTTATCTCCACTTGCTATTACTGAGGTCGACCCCTAATGCATGGCAGTTACTTCTCCTTAAGCAAGCATTTCCAGCCAGTTCTGTACAACTCAGCTGGCAAAGTCTTTTCTCAACCTGACCCCAGAAAAGTGCACGAAAATATACCGATGAGTAATTGACGCAGTGAGTTTGAAGGCAGCTGAAAATAATTCCAATGCTAGAACAAAAGGTTTCATTTCAACATGTTTCATTCAAGATGACTGGCATCTAACTTTAAGAATGATGTTTATACATCTTTTGAACATTTTGGGAGGGGATGTCTGATTACAGCCCACAAAATGGTCCAAGGATCCCTACCCAAAAACCTTCGGAAACTGATCACTCCCTGCATCGCAGAAACAGTGCTGAGCTCCTCCAACTCTTACCTCTTGGTGGTCTCATACTCGGGAGACCCAAAATCAAAAGTCTGTAAGTTCTCGACTTTCCCTCTGATGTGGTGGGATGAGTTCTCTCTCCCTCTGAACTGCAGAGTCCTTTTCAGCGCTCAAGAAGGGTCTTAAAATGCACCTCCTTTGGACCCATTGCCCTTCTGATCTCCTCAGCTTCATAAACCTGCATCACAGATGAAAAATGGCACAGCGCTTGGTGACTGCTGTATACATTTATTAAGAAAGACATAGCAGAAATAAATAACTGCAACAGAAAGAAATAAACCCAACAATGATGTATGAGGATGTAAACTTGCGTTACATTTGTCACGATGGACTTTGTATTTTCTATAGCTTGTTTCCTCTGTGTGTCCTGTACTGCCCACTAAAACCCTAAATGTAAATGGTATTATTATTATTATTATTATTATTATTATTATTATTATTATTATTATGTCAAAGATCTGTGGCAGTACACAAGGTGTTCTGGTCAGCCCTCGAAGGAAAGGACAGGTGACATCCACAGGTGACAGCCTATTACTATACACATCAATGGCTGCTTAAAGCCCTTTCCACTGATTTATGAAGTGTTTCACATTTCATAAATGTGAAAAACCACTCAAAGCCATCACAGGGCCTTAGGAAATATCACCACATCTATCATTTCAGTCCAAGCATAAATATTGATTTTGGCTTATTTAAAGCTATTAGTCAAAATGAAATAGTTTCGAGGCGTGGGCTATAATAGGAAGTGGCATGAACACAGCAGCTACGGTGTGTAAAATCTCATTCAGAAATGTATTACAGCACTTAACTCGTCTTGTTTTCATTGATTCGTCACTCACATCTGCCACGAATTTCACGGTCGTTCATGCCATTTCATCTAAACCGTCTCTTTCATGCTTCCCGTGAGTTAGGAAGGTGGGGATGGCCTGGGTGGGCACACTAGATGAATAGAAAGAAATTGAACTGGATGTCAGTTGAGCCCTGCCGACTTCAATTTCATGGATACTGCGTGGTACTGGGCATTCTTTTGATGGTGTGGTATATATATATATATATATATATATATATATATATGGCCAGTTTTGGGGGATCTGTACATCCTTGCAGGAGGGCCGGTGTTGTAAAGTCAGAGCAGATCCATTGGAACCTCGGAACAAACCTGCTGTCGGCTCAGGTCTGCAGCGGCATATGGAAATGTGGCAGCCGTGATTGGAACAGTCCCCAGGGCCATGGGGCAGAAAGGCCACCGCTGCCCAGGGGCTGCCTTTCAAAGCTGCACCTCACAATTGCCCTTAATTGCCTCAGTATTACTGTGCTGTGTTTTCTTAAGATTTGCAATTGTTGCATTGTCATTCAAAGAAGGCAGGTGGCTGGTTTATAACACTGGGAATAAACTCCATATTGAGCCTTTCTGTGATTCCGTTCTGGAATTTTTAGGTCAGGAAGATTAATTACTTTCATTTTTTAGCAGATATTTACATGCATACCCGCGGGTCTCTAGTCTCTCCTAGTCATTTTGCTTCAAGTCTCTTCTGTGTGTCAGCTGATTTAAGCATGGAAGGACTTTAGGGTTTCAGGTTGGCAACAGTTTTTATTAAATGTTGAGTACATTATACAGAGGATTGGGCCTGTTATCCAGGAAGGTCGTGAAATCAGTGCGCTGCACTGCCCAATATTTTAAAGTACAAGCAGATGACTTTCAGTGTTGCTTTCAAGTTAGATATAAAACAACCTTCAGTAAAAGGCTTTTATTTTTTGTTTTACTAAGGACAAAAAAATTTGCTGACTAATTCGTCTTAATGGCTGATAAAAAAACAAAAAAAAAAAAAAACTTGGCAGCCAGAGTCACAGACAGTTAAGTGGGTAATTGAAAATACGTCCTTAGTTTATTTAACTAGGATGTTAGCATTAGCTTGGATCCGAAGCCAAAACCTGGCCTGTGCATTCAGCGAAATGGAAGGGTATGACGGCAGACAGAAAGGAAGGATGAGTGGGCGTTTCTACTCACCACCCAAAGCCTTCATGCTGAGGCTTTCCCATGGTTCACACCCTGGGAGTTACTGGCTGCCAGAGGCTAGTGGTATCCCGCTGCAGCCGACCAGCAATACCAAAACTGAGAAACAGATGGCAAAAGAAAACTCCAGTTCTTTTAAGGTGATTTGGTTTGGAGCCCTTTTAAAATATTTCATGTTGCGCTTCATGATGTCATGCGGCCCACTTGAAAATGTCAGGCATTCCTTCCATATGCATCAACGGTTTATAGTGGAAAAAAAGAAATTTGAATGAAAAGATGCACTTCCCAAAGACGCAACGGTACATTTATTCTGACTTTTTTAAAATACCACAGCAGATTTTATTCTACATATTTGCATTCATTTAGAAGTGGACTGCCTCCCTGCATCCTGTTACATTTGGAAATGAGTTTATGTTCAGCTACATAGTCACTGCTGAAGGGATTTTACCATCTGGATTTTATAGTGAAGATTCTGGAACGTTAATCTTGCTTCATCTGTTCTTTATAGTAGTGCTGCCACAATGAACACGGCCCATCATCCTGGCAAAATGCACAATAGACCCATAATGGTCTCATTATTA
The DNA here is from genome assembly GCA_018136845.1 of Heterotis niloticus. Classification (NCBI taxonomy): domain Eukaryota; kingdom Metazoa; phylum Chordata; class Actinopteri; order Osteoglossiformes; family Osteoglossidae; genus Heterotis; species Heterotis niloticus. The sequence goes on from CM030889.1 coordinate 15,186,788, forward strand.
GCCACTATTTTGCTGACACAAATACCCAAGATGACTTGGATAGTGACTGAAGAGTAATTGAATGTTAAAGAAATGTCTTCACAAACTGTATAAGTATGCATCTGTTCTCCGACTGAGAGGCTTAAATGGACTGTGCAGCTGAGCGACATCACAGCAGCGGAATCACACAGTAAAGAAAATTTATATAAAACACATTTAGAACGCAAATATTAAAGAGGTTAAATAATAGAATAACCAAGATCCGGTATGGAGGACTGCATCGATGTCACCTTTAGTAACAAGAATGACCACCTTGAACAACAGACCACCTTGGCTCCTCAAACTATGGACACAAAGTCTGTTTGTAACTTTTTTGTATATAAATCCAGCATTACTTAACCACTAAGTAAGCTCAATAGTACGAATTTATTTTGCTGGCTCTTTAAAAATCACAGCTATACCTACATAAATAAAAAAAGACTTTTAATACAAATTTATAACTACCAAAATTAAAAATCTCAGCAAAACTCATTTTCAAACTGGATTTTGAATAAATCCAGCCCATAAATGTGCAATATTTTTCATCTTTTCAGTGATAACCTACATGCTGGTACTTGAATAATTGTGGTTCCACGCTCCTGATCTGCTTAGGTACGCTTTACTGCCATTTATCCACTGACCGGGTTGCAATTAAAAATAAATAAAATCGAAAATATCCTTCAAAACATGAAGAGAGCTGTTGAGCAATGTGCGGTGAGTTTACAGAGCACTTCTTCATAGCTGTCATATTTTCTGGATATTTTTCAGCTGCCCTTGCGGATAAGAAGTATCATGTGCAAGGCGGCCCCCATCTCACCCTCTTATACTGAATCGCTGAAAGAAAAGGAATCTACATTACATGGCACAACTCCGCATCTTTCATCAATTGAGAGGGCTTGAGCAAAATGTATATTTTCTTGCCGTGCGACTGCAACGTGTCATCTGTACGCTGGCATGCCAAAGCTGACACATTGCATTGGTGAACGTTGGAGGAGATGTCAAACGTAACACCGTCCCATCCAATGACCCGGCGCTGTCAACACCTGCTGCCGGCACCATGATCTCTGGACAGCACGTCTTTTCAATTTACACCGAGCGGTACGATTTACTGACTTAGAAAAATGCGCTCGGGGCAGATTTGGACTGAGATCTATTAGGGTAGCCAGGGGTCATGTTTAGAAGAAATACATATTATTTTCTGTTGCAAGAACACAAGCAACGGCTTGAATTCCTCATGGATGGAATTACACTTTAAGCACATTTCCTTAGGCTACGTCCTATATATTGCGAACAAGTACAGACTAGATCATAGTCATTCCTCAGCACCAGAAAAATATACGCTCTGCACAAGCTGCATGGTGGATGAGGTTGCTCAGCTTGCCGGTTTAAGCTTAACAGGCCCCGATTTAAACCATAAAAGATATCCATCTCACCAGTGAACCTGCAAATAGTGAAAAGATAAGCATCTCCCCCAAACACAATAGCCATTTCACATAACACATCTAAGCTACTTGATTTCACAGGGATTACGTGCGGGCGTTTAGTGTAAGCGAGAGCCAGTTTCTCTGTCTTTTATCAGAAATCTACATAACTATTATATGAGCGTGACTCAAAAAAATTCATGTGTCAATTTGGATTGTGTCATGTAATTCCTATTTAACACATTTCTCATTGACACACTTCATTTCTAGTTAATGCATATATACATATACATAACTGAAAATTTAGATATATATGCATATTAGTTTCAAAATTCTATGCTGGTGGCAATAAAGTTAAGGGTTTTATGAAACCTTTCTTCTTTGAGTAATGACGTGTCAAATTCAGTTGCATGAATCCATCAACATAACTGTACACTGGATAAATACTAATGTACAGACGGTTTATTAGTCTAGGAGCCCAATTTAGCACAGTGTGTTGAATGAAAGGCAAAGAAGTGAACCCAAAAGTGTCAGAATTAGACAGCCGATCCAATCAGTGTGCTAAATTCGCAGGTATGATATTCTATTTGTTGGCAAATTAAAGCTAGCTCTAAGTAAATGTATTTTTTTTTAGCTGAAACACAGATTGCATAGGTTGATTCCTGGGTATTTGCATATATAGTACAGTCATAAGACAGTTTACATTCCTCCTCCATTCCTGAAAACTGGGTTAAAAATTGGAAAATGTAAACAATGAGAATGTTATCTATTATAATGTTATTATAATATCTATATATTAGAATGTTATTAATGTTATTGAAAAAAAATAAATTTAAACGAGCCACAAAAAATAGCCTCAAATATCACTGAAACACTGTAAAATACCTATAAGGCTAAAAAACATTTTCAGTCCCTCTCTGTCTTCTCTTTGTATGGCATCGGACATATAGTGATACTGGGAAGGTGTGCAATAGAGATCAAAGTCTGTTTGTGACCTGCTTTGCACAGCTAACCTGACGCAAAGCGACAGCAGGTCCCCTTCACTTATGCTTGGCAGGTTATTCAATGTTTTTCCGCTCATAGTTTGGGTGTTGTGACATTTGGAACATTGATGATATGAAAAATTGTGCTGTATGTTTGCAGGCATAGTTAGACTGTATTGCAGACCAGATGCATGAGTGCCGAGTAGAGACAATACAAATAGGACCCTTAATCAACAGTCACATTTCAAAACAACAGTGGATAACAAATGGGGAGTTTTTAATGACACAGCTCAGCTGGGAAATGTGGGCTTTTTTGTAAATAGTTTACCTAAAAAACCAGATATGGGGACCTTGGAACTTGAGCTAAATTTCTGGAACAATAAACTACAGATATTCAGTCAGGAGGATGTAAATAGGATGAAGCTGGGGTATGACTCTACTGCACGGTACGTTCACTTCTACAGGCATAGAAAATCAATAAGAATATTTTGATAAACTTTCTGTAACAGTGAGACAAAAAGAGGGGAAATTATGTTTTTGCTTGTTTTATCAGAGTCAGTGAGAGAAGGAGACAGCGAGAACACAGTACGGTGCTGTTAATGTGGTACTGACAGATAAGGATGCTTGACTTTGGCACCTGGTAACCTGTAATCTCCCTGTGCTTGTTCATCTGTTTCATTTGGCAGCCAGACTTGTTGTGATAGGTGCTCATCCCAGGGTTACACCTGCTTTATCTTTGGGAAATGAAACGCAAACACAAAAAAATGTCAGAATAGAGAGTTATTTGGCATGATGCCATAAAAGATAAGCCATATCCATCCAAGACATGGTAAATACTTTATTTCGCCAACAACACACCCAGAAAGTAACCCTGATTATTTACACTGTTTTAGTTACATTGGTAGTTTTGAATAGAATTTCTGTGGTTTTCTGCATATAGCACTGAAGTGATACTTACAGCTTCTGTATTAATATGTTTGACATATTGAATTTTGTTTGAAATGGGCGTTCTAGCCTGTGACATGTACTAGAGGAATTATGAACATGTTTAGCCATTACCATGAAAATAATCAAATCCAACTCTACAGTCCCGTGCTGACTCTGCTTCTGAGCTTCAGAGGACAAGATGTCCAGAATCCAAGCAGAATGGCGCTCATGACAAACAGGATGCCTCATAAAAGGTGACATAAAATTTATTAAAAAAAAAAAAAAAAAACTTAAAAACTCAATGATACTGATTTTTAGGTGATCAATTAATTTATTCATAATTTGAAAGTTTATAAATGCTCCCAACTACCACCAGCAAGCAGCGTAGAAGTTTGATCTGTTGCCACACAAATGGGAATTGGTTTCAGTCCTTGCTCAACTGTTTGGCAAGGTGTTTACCGTGACTTTTTACTCTGTAAAAAATACCCAGACATATAAAAAGGTAAAATATCTTTAAGTAGCCTAATATAATAATACTGTAAATCACTTTGAGCAAAAGTGTCCGATAAGTCCTACCAATGAATTGTTCAGAAAACAGATCCTGGTCACATTTAAAATTTCAGCTGGCAAGAACCAACGCTTTACTGGCTGTAAAATTCCCAAAGGTATTAAGAGGAAGCTCATGTTTTCTCACAACTCAAACTATTTTGTGCAACTTTTGTGCTAATGAGGATGAACCATGAGCCTTCAAACCGATGATGGACGTCCATCATCCAGACGACACACTGTGACAAAAGGCAGCGCTCAAACCTAACAAATATGTCTATATTTTATTTAGTCTCAAGGGGGTGGATTACATTCCAGCCTACCGCAAACATTTTACTGTGAACCGGGAATAAATTAAACAAACACGGTGAGAGAATGGCGTTCCATCTGTTTTTAAGATTTTGAGAGATTTGCTAGGAAGCACTTTGACTGCTGCGGTCAGAATACTGTAAAATGAAAGGGTAAACATGGGCAAAGTGATATAAACACAACTTGACTTTAACTTAAACAAGCACACATGACTTCACCCTAAGACCATTATGCCAGCTCCACAAGTCAACTGTCATATATGAAGTTGTAGAAATTCACAGCCAACTATTATTTTAAGCCTTTTTTAAAAATCAAAAAGCAGCTTATAACTTCAATAAAATATTGAAGTCCACATTTTGGAATGTGATGCTTTACTGGGTGGCGATGTGGGTACAGTGGTTCCCATTGTGTAATTTATTTATATTCCACTTTGTATTGCCGACCACCAGCTATTCTGGTTTTAAGCTCAGGCAGCAAGTGAAACAGCTAGCCGCAGACATTACAACTCCACGTTCCTTCAGACTGGTCACAGTCATTGGAATAGTTGACCAGATCCTTCTACCGCCATGAATGAGACCGAAAGGCTCCACCTTTTCCTTTAAGGATCTCTCAGGCACTGATCTGCTGTTCCATGAGAACCACACCGACTACCAGAACCTCAGATACACATTTCATGACCAGCTCATGCTCTCCAATCTCCTAGCTCTCCTAACTTGCTGCAGCAAGTTTGACACACATAATTTTCCAAGGGTTCATCTCCGGCTCAGTCCGTGTCCAGTTTGCATGTTTCCCCTGTGTCTGTGTGGGTTTCTTCTGAGTGCTCTGGTTTCCTTCCACAGTCCAAAGACATGTGGCTTCAGATTAACTGAGCCTTCTAACCTGCCCATAGTGAGTGTATGTCTCTACACAGACAGACCTTAGCCTGGGTACAAAGGTGATGTCTGACATCAGGAAAGGCATCTGGTCCTAAAAAAATCCTGCTCCACATGCAGCTAGAGAGCCTCTTCATGGTAATTTTGCAGTTAACCATGGTTCTTCTGGACTTTAAACCAGACCATTTGTGGTTATGCTAATTGCTTCTTCTTCAGATACACTATATGGTCAAAATTATGTGGACACTTGAGCATCGCTCCATATTTTCTTATTGAAAGTCACATTCCAACCCATGGCCATCAATATGGAGTTGCCCCCCCTTGCCCCTTGGCTGCTATGTTAGCTTGGGTGCTAATAGCCACCACTCTTCTGGGAATGCTTTGCACCAGATTTTGGATTGTGACTATGGGAATTTGTGGCCATGCAGCCACAATAGCATCAGTGAAGTCAGGTGAGAAGGCCTGGCCTGCAGTCTGTGTTCCAGTTCATCTCAAAGGTGTTCAGTGTGGTTGATGCCAGGGCTCTGTGCAGCCACTCAAGTTTGTTCACACCAACCTGGGCAAACCCTGTGTTCATGGAGCTTGATTTGTGCACAGGGTGGACACAATCATGCTGGAGCAAGAAAGGAGCTTCTCCACAAACTGTTGAAAAAGCTGGAAGCACACAATTGTCTAGAATGTGTTTGTGTGTTGTTTGGATGCGGCTGAAACAGCTCAACTCAGTTATTAGGGGTGTCCACGTACTTTTGGCCAAACAGTGGGTGTTCTGCTGGAAATATGCCAAAAAAGGCCTCATACTCACTGAACAATTAATGGAAAAACATTATTATGATTAGGAGTATTGATTTATGTGACATCCATTTATTCACTTTTTAAAGTGACACCGTGTTCCACACACTCAAACGTGAAAAGTTCTGTTATTTCCTCTGTACCAGATTTACTAGACCATGGACCCCCTTAAGAATCCAATAACAACTGAAGACCCATCGTAGAAAAAAAAAAATTCTGTAACATCCAGTAGTTCAGTAATATCTATTTAGTTATAAAGAATTTTTTTTTTAGCTAAAAAGTGTTATTTTCAAAGCAAACTTGTGCTTTGTGGACCCCGCTGAAGCCCAACCACAGACCCCTCCCCAAGTCTCTGGATTAGGACTCCAATCCCCACTTAAAATCTCAGCGAAAGCTCTGTGTTTAAGTTCACAGCTTCAATTTTGGCCAGGAAACTACAAATGTTATCATAAACATAATATTGCAAATATTATAATCAAAACATTATTGCAACTTGGCGCCTGCTAAAGGCAAAGGACGCGTTGCTGTAGATGTTACTGGTGTGGGGTGATTAAGACATTTGGACGGACACTTCAGCGAGTAGTGAGACGCTGGCCAGGCAAGCACTCCAGGGCCAAAACTACTTTTGAATGTGGACAAGAGTGTGACGGATGTTTACAACCTGCATGTGAGGGCACCTGGTGCATAAGCTATGCTGACGCAGTGACTGACAGCATCTGTGACCAGGACTTGTGACACACGGGCTTGTTCGCAGCCATCCCTATTGACAGAGAGGTGACGTACGACAGCTGAGGTCATCATTTCACCTCCGTGCCACAAAGATGCTTTGTCATTCGTTTATCAGCAGGCCTCGCTGTTTTCTGCCAGCCCTAGAGTCAGTTCCACAGAATCTGATTTTATGGCTTTGGTGGTTTTCTGTGCCTCTAAATGTTGAAATTAAAATACTTTTTCAAAGTCAACGGTCTTTTGGAGGATGTCAGGTGCCCGGAAGGTCCTCCTTTCAGCCAATTGAAAGTTGATAACTTTTTATGAACTGCATAGATGCTTTGTGATCTATTCCAGTCCAGACTTGCCTATTAATTATTTTAAATGTAATTATTGGTTTGCGGTCAGTTGTTTGCCAGCTTTTGATAGACAGAAAAGCACTTTAAATAACCACAGTTTTTAAACTGACTCATTTTTATAGTTCTTTTTTTTAAATACAGGAAACACACAAGATATATTATGTAGTTACTGGTACTCACATCCCACTCTATCAGCCTTTGGCTAATGACTGTCATAATAAGTAAATAAATATTATAACCTTTACATAATCTGTCTCATACACAAATGTCCCCTGCTAGCACTATAACACTTTTATATTAATACCTATATTAATACTTATTAAAACCATTAATAAAAATGTCAGCATTATGAGATTTAGCATTTTGACATGTGATAGCAACAACTGTAAATACAACTTTAACTGTGAAAATAAAAAAATAAAGTATAAAATGACAGAGAATTAAAAAAAAAAAAAATTGGATAGCCCAAGGCTGTCAATAGCCAGCTTTCAACACAGGAGACAGGAGCCAACAAATGGACACGAGCCCACAGACAGATGTTTGTTAGCTCTCATGACATTACCAAATCAGCTGTTTTGAGGAGCAGGCCTGTTGGCATCCATACTGCGCAGTTCTTTCGTCCATCAGTCCGTTTTCAATAACGCAGGGTGTCCTGACCTGGAAGCATAGGCCGTAGTCTGGATGGTGAACCTCAACCGCAGTGTCAGCAAACACCACAGTCAATTTAGAGCAACTGATTCACTGGACTGTGGGTGGGAAGCAGAGCACCCAGTGGGAACTATAACTCGCTCTTATGAAAAAAGTATATTTAGTATACTAAAAGTATATTAAAGTATATACTAAAAGTATACTAAGCATTTTTGTTTTCCACAAGGGGCACTGGAGTTTAGGGCAGTAAAAGACAAACCTTGACATCCAAAAAAGGACTGAACTGATGACATCACAGAATTATGTCATCAACAGCTTATATTTTAAATTAGTTTACTATAGTAAAACTCCTTTAGTTTCCATTTTTTATACAGGTGTAAGTTCATTTCCATAACAGAGGTCTTAGAAACACATTGGAGTTGTACACAAATATTTTGTTAAACATATAGGGAAGAGGAAATTGACATAGTATTTTTTTCACAAAAAAAAGAGGTGCAAATAAAGTGTTGGGAGCATTTATTTTTTTGCGCTAAATTGCAAAAAGAATTCACTCTTTATTTGGTGTTTTTATTAAAAGTTTTCTGTGGGCAGATTAAGACTTTTTGGCCTGGGGGAAATGTGCAAGGGAGAGAATTTACAGATCCGGGTTCTGAGTGACGCGAAAAACAAACTTGAGCCGCGTTTCATTCGCAGCTCGACTGCAATGGCTTCAATGTGTTTGTCAGCATTTCATCCTTGCAGGAGGTCATGAACAATCTCGCCATTTTGCTAAAGTTTATAGCGAAAGTTCAAAGCAGCTGGCTTAATTCAAGAAAGCAGTGAAAATGTCGGGGATGAAAGATAAATTTGCGTGTTTTCCGCGGTTTGAACTGGCCGTAAAAGTTCGTTGCGCTTTCGTTGGCCACCGTTTTTGGATTTGGACGGGATCTGAACCTCAGCATGGAACATCAAAATGGAAAGTTATTGCTGTTTAATCCGAAGAATAAGAAGTAAAAAACGTTCCAAATGAAACGCAGGTGGTCTTTTCCGCTCAGCAACCTGAGCACAGGTGACACCGGCGCGCAGCTCCACCTTTTACTTCACAGCACAGTCATGGCGCTGAGTCAAAACTATTGATCGAGTCACTATTATTTTTATTATCTATCTGTCTGGAAACCCACACGGTTTGCATGTCAAGCAGTCCCATTCCCAGAGCAACCTGGGTTAAAACCTTAGGCAAGGCTATGACGGCAGGAGTGGAACTGGAACCCGTGATCCTCAGATTATAACCATTGCGCCCCCTGCGTCCCCTGCTGGTACTACAACACATTTATATTAATACAATTAATAATGATGGCGGCATAATGACATTTTGCGTCAGAAATGCAGTAGCAGCGACGGTAAATGCAACGTCGTGAGAATGAAATAGAAGAAAAGGATAAAATAAAACGAGAGAATAAAAAAAAATTGGACAGTGTCGGAAAAGGAGAAGAGTTCGAGGCGGGGACACACACACGCACACACACACACACACACACAGGCGCGGCGCAGGATCAGCTGTAGTCCAGCGCGCCCACGATGATCGCGTTGAACTTCAGCGCTTCTCTCCGCGCCAGAGTAAAAAACTCAACTTTTACCATGAATTGACAGCGCCGTCGGGCTACTCCACACAGACACACAGACGTCCTCATATCGTACTGTGTTCTCGGTCTCCGTGGAAGACTTTGCATGGACATTTGTGAGAATGCAAGCTGATGGAGCTCCTTCTCCAAGTGCCTGAAAGCTCTTGTTTCCTCTGAGGACACCGATCCGCAAAGGTAGGGTATCTATCTATCTATCTATCTATCTATCTATCTATCTATCTATCTATCTATCTATCTATCTATCTATCTATCTATCTATCTATCTATCCTTTATTTGTTGTATATGATTGTGTTACGAGGACATAATAATAGTAGGATAATCGGATGTCTGACTTGCAATCGCTGGGAAAGTGAGCTTATTTCACTTTGCTGTGCCGCCTGGCTGCTCTTGGTGGCTCTATTGGGGGGGGGGGTAGAGGCGACACTCGCTGCGAGAGGTGATCGTCTGCCAGCCTTGCGTGGAGCCGCTTGCAGTCTGCCTTCCTGTGAGGAAGGTCCAGGGTTCGAATCCCGCTCCCTGTGTTGTGCTCATGGTCACCACATGTAATAGAAGCCCACACTTTGTTAGTTCGCAATTTGTCATTTGTTATGAAAACTTACTACAGTAACTTGGTTGTATTTTTGCTCCGCTTTCTATATATGCAGAATTCAGAAAATGAGCCTTTTTTTAAAACGACTTGCAATTGAACAAACAGCAACATGCAACTCAGGAGCACCTATTATTATTATTATTATTATTATTATTATTATTATTATTATTATTACTTAATATCCAGCTTTTTTGTCCAAGACATCTTGCAACATCATTACACCATTTATACCACAATTTACCCATTTCTACAGCATGTTGTTTCAGGGTGGAGTAAATTCATCCAATGGGGATTGGAACTCAGCACATACTGTTTGCCAAGGATTGAGTCCAAATTTCTTGTGCACAACTTTGTGATGCATCTGCATCCTCTCTCTGCTGATTATACAGGGCTGCCAAACCTAAATATAATAATTGTCTTTTATTTGACGGGAAATTACCCTGCTGCCTAGGGTACAACCACCTCCTCCCCTTGACCACACCAATGACTTCACGGTCACTTTCAGTCTATGTTTACCTGGACATTACTGCACCTTATTTATTTATTTATTATTTATTTATTTATTTATTTATTTATTGTATTTGCACAGTTTTTTGTGCACCCTCAGAGAAATGAAATTTCGACCCCGACATATATCTGTATATGGACAGGCTGACAAATAAAAACTCTCTTGACTCTCTTGAAAGATTTGCATTGATATTCATTATTGGGTTATGAATATTCTTGCTTGTGTGAGACCTGCCGCCTGCAGCCCCTCTCTTTCCTGCCACAGCTCCAGAGGTGTGTGAGATCCACAGATGGGTGTCCTCTATGCCTTGTTAAAGTGTAAAAATGCCCCCATTATATACGGTAATTGGACTGCTCGATGTGGTAGATATCTGTCTACAAATACATTTGACCCAGGTTAATGGCCTGAATAATGGCCCCCCTCTGATAGACTCCCTCTGCAGGAACGCTTGCCACACCTTGGTGTTTTATGGTGTTCTAACCTAAAGCTGGGCAGAAAGTCCTGTGTAATGAGTCCGCATTTCAACACCCCTTCCTGCCATCCGTTCGCAGCCCGTCAAGAGTTTCCCTGCCACTAGGAGCCAAGGTGAGAACTTTGCTCACTGAGACCCCTCCCCAGTTTTCTTAGACTTGGCAGGGGTCCTGTAGCTTCATTTGGAATGACAAGAGAAAATAAATCACAGTCCAATTTCTGCCTCCTACTTTCCAATGTTAAATGAGACGAAAAAGGGGCGCAGGTCTTAGGGTTGATAATGGAGCCAGACGTAGTGCTCGTAAAATTTTGTGAGGTGAATTTCAGGCCTAATATGTAGAAACTGTTGTTTTTGCTGGATGTCAAATGAAACATGAAGGATCCTCTGCCTTTGAGACGCAAATATCAAGCTATAATTATTAATTTTTCGTGGCTGACAGGACCTTTTTTTTTTTATCTAAACATGTTCTTAATCATAGCTCTGTGGATTCCAGGTTTTCGGGATCTTCTGCTCTTGTATCACTATGCTTGCTTCATCTGCTCATCCAGAGACTTCAGCAAAACCCGAACACTTTAGAAAGATATTCTGAAATGAGTGATTGGAGTTGTCTGTAAAAAAATTACAGTTTATTATTATTATTATTATTATTATTATTATTATCATCTATTTGTAATTATATTAACTAAGGTGACATTTTTGTTAGTTGCCACCTCTTTTTATGCTCCTGAAACCTCTGGCTGTGTAATATGAGAATCTCTTCTACGAGTGGATCTTTAATATTTTAGTACTTTCATCCAATTCAATTTTTAAAATTTTTTTTGCACTGTGCAGCGGTGAACAGGTGACCAATTTGGACTTGAAACCTCTTCAGGTGATAAGTGAGGATTAAATTGTCCCTATTAAGTGTGGACTGTATGCCAACAGAACCGGCTGTTGGTTAGATAACGTTTGACAGCTGTCTTCAGATAATACTTTTCACAAAGGGCACTTAATTTAGGAGATCCATACTTTGCACCTTTGTGTTCAGACATGTTTGTGCCGGACAGTTTACCTGCTCCGGAATCCATTTTTGTAGAGGAGTCCTTTCTCGAGGGTTCTGCAGGACCTCATAAAGTCTCATTTATTCGTGTTCTGTAGCATCCAGACCCAAACACTGAATTATTTAATGTTTTATGAACTAGAAGAAGTGCAGGGAATTCTGAAGAGACTTTTGAGGAGATAGAAGCTAACTAATGCTCATATGATTTTTTTTTCTCCCCAAATTGTATTTATTTATATTCATTTGAAAAAGGAGATGACGATTTTTGAAAACTAAGTCCAAATTTTGCATTGTTCTGTTGTCCATAAAAATATTTCCAAATATCACCACACCGCAGTAGAACACAGTCTGCTTTGTCCAGTTGCTCTCTTGCTATTCCTCACAATAAGCTTATTTTTTGCTCCAAATTATTCCGCCACGTAGCTTCTCACTAGAAAAGAGGTTTTGCACGCATGCCTGCCCCGAGTAAAAAGTGTTTTTAGATGTTTACAGCTTTGCGCTCGGGGGTTATGCTTGAAGGTATAATGATGTCGCAGTTCATGAAAGGCTCACGCTCAGGGTTGAATAAATAGCCATTTGATAGCACGTTGTTCTGAACCACTGTGGCCCATTACAAGTCGGGGTCCTGCCAGTTACAGGTGGCCGAAGGCATAATTCTGCTCCAAGTACCTTAATGTAACTATGCCTTTTCAGGCATTTGTGGCCCTTTTGTTAGGCCTCTCTTTGTACAGTGGCCACGTATATATGGTGTTGTAAAAGTAAACTTTTGTAAAAGTGTGTTTTTACGCAAACTCGGTGACCCTCAAATAACCTAATTGAGAATGACAACCGGAAATTGCATATATACACGGTCATCGCCCGCTGGCTCCTGTGGTTTCTCTAGGCTATGGAGCACAGTACAGCCTTGAGTTCTTTGCTTACATGGGGAAACCCACATTCGCCGGTCTGTTGGCTTCTCCCCAGGTTTATTCATGGGGTGTTGTGCGGTGGGCTCAGCTCACAGGTAACAGCGTGGGGAGATTGAAGACGGCTGTGTTGCCAAGCGTGATCGCGGTCTGAACTGCTTCACTGGCCGTATTTGGAGTTCTTTCAATGACCAGATTGTTGACCAAGTTGTTGATCTTGGCTTAGAGGGCTTGGCACAGACCAGTGGGATATTTTATTCCCTACTATGCCTTACACTGTCAAAACAGACTTGGACAACTTAGGGCATCTTACACAACTAATACATAATCGACTTCAGCACCTGTGCTGTACAGTTGGATGTATGTTTGTTTGGTGCTCAGTCTGCTCGATGTTTCCATATTCCCTTTTTCTGAGGGTACTCTGGTTTCTTTCGACGGCCCATAGATGTGTTTCAGCTGAATCGGTTGGTCTAATTTCCCCATAATATTTGTGCGTAGGTGTTAATACGTGCATAGTCATGGAGTTGCCAGTTTATTAGGTACACCCTTCTAATAGTGTGTTGCCCCTCTTTTGTGCATCAGAACACCATGAGTTCATATGGGCATGAAATCTTCAAGATGCTGAATGTGATGTGCAGGAATTTTGTACCATGTGGAAATGATTGTGTTGTGCAGTTTCTGCAAATTGGACAGCTGCTCGGTTTTCCAGCAAATAGCCCTTTCTACCTCATCCCAAAGATGCCTATTAGGGTTCAGATCCAGGGACTGTGGAGGAAAATTAAGCAAGGAAAACCCACTGTCATGTTCCTGGAGCCATTTGTGATATGGTGCATTTTTGTGCTGGAAGTGTCCATGTCCAAGAGATGATAACCTGTAGCCACAAAGGGATGAATTTGATTAGCAATGATATTCAGATATGTCTAATGTGTGCCAGGAAAACATTCCCCACAGCATCACGCTGTTACCACTGGCCTGTACGGCTGATCCCAAACAGGATGGCTACACGGACTCATGTTGCCTGTGCCAAATTCTGATGTTTCCACAAGCCTGATGCAAAAGGAATCTAGATTCATCTGAAGAAGGACTCCTCTACAGTCCAGTTTTGATACTCCTGCACCCACTGGAGAGGTGTTTTCTTGTTCTTCACTAACAACATCGGCAACTGACGTGGTCTTCAGCTGTATTAGCCCATTTTACACTTAGTCCAATAAGTGGTGCATTCTGAGATCACATTTTGCACACCATTGTTGAATGCAGGTTCAATTTGCCTGGTTGTGTTCCTTCTATTTGCTTGCACAATTCCCATCATTTTCCTTTGACCCATCCAATCCAAAAGGTTGTTTTTGTCCATAGGGTCAGCAGTACTTTTTTATTTTTTGCACCATTCTCAATAAACTCTTGAAATGGATGTGCTTGAAAAGCCCAGTGACCGCTGTTTGATATATGGTAGAACTGCATGCCAAGCAAAAACTATCATAGCTCATTCAGAGTCACTAAGGTCATTCAATTTGTCCATTCCAACACTCAGCTGAAGAATAACCGATCCTAGAAATGCGGTTTTGCCTGGATAGTAACACACACCTCAGTCATGTGGGATATGACTTATTGGAATGTACACTTTGTACGACAAAGGGGATGTGCCTAATAAACTGGCAACCCACGGTAGATTATCGGAAGTTTAATGATGGGTATCTGCCACTCTCATCTTGAAGCTGTCATCTAAATATTCCGTAATAAATATTGTACATCATTTTGGCGGACAGCGTCTGCTACATGAACAAATGTGAATGACAGTCAAAGAATATTGTGCATTTGTGGATTTCTTCACATTAGACTGGAATTTTTGGTGTTTGGAGGAAGGCTGAATACTGTGAAAAGGGGGAAAATGTGATCTGTTATGCACTGATCTGCAGGGTGTCACGCAGCCAGTCTCAATGTGTGTTCGCCTCTTCCCCTGTTTTTTCTGAAGGATGACTTTATTCACAAAGCTTCCGCTTCAGTGCGCCGTTGCTATTCTGCCTGCTGCCCTGAGGATCCTTTCCACAAACCTCATGCAAAGGTTTAAGCGTGAGATGTAAAGTGGTCCTCATAAATGTGCCATTGTAATCCTACTCTCCAGAATGCTTTCAGCCCTCGAGTGAAAAAGTGATGCCTTTGAAAACAGTGGGCCCTGTGACCCCATCATCTGCCATTTTTGCGTTAACCTCGGCCACTAAATCCCTCCGCTTTATCTTTGTTATGTGGCCCAAGGCAGAGGAAGCTGCTGTCTCAGGTAAACAGGTTTTCTAGTGTTGCCAGCAGATAACCTCCAGGTTCTGAGTTCAGAGAATGGCATTTTTCCCAGTGGTGTTCTAGTCACGGAGTTGTAACTCTGTCAGCTGTACATGTAAACAGGAAACAAGGGGGCATATGACACCACGTCTTCAGAGGAATCCAATACTTCACCACGGTACATTACCTAATGTGCAGCATGTACACTTATGTCAAATATCTTCAAAGTTACTTAAAAGTCATTTATCCCTAGAAGGCATCTGCAGTGTTTTACAACTTTATGTGCTTTTTTTGTAATTAGAGTTTACTTAAAGCAACAGTTGAAATTTTGACACTGACTTCTGGCGGTGCAGTGATTCGGAAGGAGATACCATTTGCCCAAATTTATTTATTATTATTTATTATTTAGAGGATGTAAATGCTATTCTTGCAGAACTTTTTTGAAACTTAACAGAGCCAAAAACCAAAAAGGGCCAAAACCAGAAGGCTCAGGAATAGCTTTTTGTCACAGGTTTGTCAGGCTGCTGAACTCTGGTCTTCTGAGATCAGATCACCATCACCACGACTGACCATCACCAATCCCTATGACCACTGTCATCTACTATGTGTGTGTGTGTGTATTTATTGATTTATGCATACCTTTGCATTTACTTTTTTATCTTTAATTTATCTCTTTTTATTAATTTCCTGCTCCCTGCTGTATAAAGGTGTTCGGAAATAAATGAACCGTCATTCATGATCAATAGTTTATGTTCAGAAAAGAAAAGATGCATGAATAGCTACACTAGATTGTAAGGATGTCTCCTGGACCACCATGATGGAAAAAAAAACGAGTGTTAAAGCTCAGATGTCCCCCATTGTCCCCACAGTCAGTAAGCGATACTTAACTGTGTGTCTTCCCCTCTGCAGGGCTGCAACCGGCTGTGCTTTCGGACCCAGGCCGCAGCCATCATGCTTGTGCACCTGGAGGTCTGTAGTGGCGCTGGGAGGAGCAGACAGGGCTGTGCACTCAGGTGTGGGCTGAGTTTTGCCGGGCTCATCGTGGTGCTGCTCCCCACGATCACGTGCTTCAAAAACAGCGTCCCCAGGGTCACACTCAGCTACAGCGGTAAGGCTGATACTTTACATCACTTCCTGCTGCTCTCCTCCGTGCATGAGGATCTGGAGGTCAAGCTGTCATGGCATTACTGACTTAAAAGCAATAATAGACTCAACCTTGACTTACCCTGTGGAGACTTAAGGCCGGGTCCGCCAAAGTCTTGAAATGATTACCAAAAAAAAAGCTTTTCACTTTTTCCTGCATCTTTAGGCTGGAGATTTGATCCCGACCACGTTTGCCTCCGTTCCAAAGATTGCAATGTCTCTGCTGAAAGAGCTCGGCACCGATTTAACTCCTTTATAATTTCTGCCAACTGGCATGTGATGGTCGACTTGTTGCCTACCGGGTGTTGTTCTTATCTTTCTGGAAAAGTGATGGAATGCTTTATTTGCCTGGTGTAATTTCTGGAGCATGAAGATAAATAAATGGTTGGATACAAAAAGACAACATGTATCAGGCAGGAATGATGGATCTGAGAAGTAGGCATCTTATCAGCATTAGATGCTTGGAACTATGATTCAGACAGATGATGTTTGCAGGTAATAACATCTGACCTGGTGAAGAAGGTGAAGCTGTTTTTAATTTGGATTCAACTGACTTTAATGACAACTAACAACACTTTAAGATTTTTGAACAGTCATGGAACCCAGAAACGGCTTCTTTCCTAGGAGATAAATTTTTCGCACTAATGGACATTTACTACGATTTCCCATGTGTTCAAGTTCTCGCCAAGGTTTATCATACAAGTACCCGACTATGACGGCCAGTCTTCGTGTAAACATACAATACCTGCTTGCATTTGGCTACGCTGCAAGATCAGCTCCTCAGAAGAGTCCTTACAAGAAAGTATCGTGTCAAAACACGCATGTCTTCTGTCAGCTCAAGTTACAAGAAAACGAGTAAAAAAAAAAAAAAAAAGAGTACAGTACAACTACACCCAGGTATCTAAGTGTAATTCCTAGAAATCGTAGTAGAAATACCAAAGACTCAAATATCGGGAAGCTATTTCCATTATTTCCATTATTCTTTCCAATTGAACAAAATTAGTTTCCCCAGAATATCCCCTAATATGCGTTTTTCACCATAATAAAGAACATTTTAAGCACCAGTTATCAGCCTACAGTCTATGGCAGAACTAATATTTGTGTGTTTATTTCCAGTTACTTTTTATTTAGCATCATGCATTACGTTTCACTTTCCATGCAGTTTTGATGGGACCGCTACGCAGTACTTTATCTTAAAAGAGGGATTGTTATACCGCCCTTCATTTGGCATTGTCTTTTTTAAACACGTTCACTGTTTCTTTTTTGAGTTGGGGAGGAGGAGGATGAAGTTTAGGGCTGTGGAAGGGACTTTGGGGCACCGCTTGAAGTTTGATCCAAGAATGCTGTCCTGGAACATTTCAGGAGCGAGTGCTTATGATGCTTGATGCAGAGACACACGGTGAAATATTTAAAAGTGGAACAACGTGTGCATGAAGGAGCGAGGGCACGGCCCCTTTGGGGAATTTTGTACGCATTGCATCTGAGAAATGGACTGTGACATGTGGCATTAACAGGCTGCGAGGACAATTACGTAGACGGCGCTTTTTACATTCACAATTTTCCGCATTTGTATGGAAATCCTTCAGCTTTTCGGATGAAAGGAGAAAAAGATCTTGCACCAGTCCTCAAGATTTTGTTTTCCAGAAACTTCTTGCAGGTGCAGAATTCCTCAGTTGGGCAATTTTTAGCCAGAAATGGTCCGCATATTCATTTTCTGTGCCTTTTGACTACCACGGCCCCAACGTTGAGCGCAATGTCTGCATGGAAATTCAACTGTAGTGCTAAATATATTGATTTATTACAATGACAAATAATAATGAGGCACATTTTCCATGAAAATGACATATTGTTTTTAGTGTTGCTTGTAGAAGGGATTTTTACTAGTGATTAAAAAAAAATCTACTTTTGTTGTCTTTCACACACATATTTATCACCCTTATCCAGGATATACTGACATATAAAGGGAAATAATGACAAATAATGAAGGAGCAGTTTCCGGCATAACAGCATTTTGTTTTCAGTGTTGCTTTTAACATTTAAATGGAAAAGTATATTCTGTGTAGAAAAAAATCCATGCAGGTTGTTTTACATACACTTCTTCATCACCCTTATCCAGCATATACAGTATTGAGTGTAATGGTGTCATGTGGCGTAAGACAGAGCCCAGGGAGTGACCACTAACACTAACTTGGATGGTCTCCAGGAATCCAAGCCCGGTGCAGATCTAAAGCGGCAGAACCTGTCACAACATGGTTGCATATATGTCATGTCGCTGAAGTTCTATTAATCTTTTCCCAGGATGTTCAGATTTGAGTTTATTCACTGTTGCTGGGGGTTTTTGCACTGTTCCCACATTTATGGCGATGTGCAGCTAACAGCTCAGAGTGAAACATGCATGACTCCGTGTGAAGTGATGCCACTTCTTATCCCTTTGCACACTGACAGCATGTCAGTGGCAGATGAGAAAAAGGAACAATTCAGAGTGACTTGAAGCATCTCAGGAACTCTGAGAGAGACAGGGTATCACATTTTTGTTTTGTACAATGTAGGGGAGACAAAGCAACATGTTGTGTTTGTCAGGACGTAAATGACAGCGTTACGTGTTGAAGCCTTATTAGTCAGAGATTATTGGTTCTTGTGACTTATTCGGCAACGCTTGACATAGAAGTTCAAAAACCGACAAAGAGAAACCTTCCGTAGGCCTCATGCCAAGAGGCCATTGCACTGGGTCCTTGCTGCATTGGACAGTTTTCAGCTTTTGGTGGGTGTTGCCTTGCTGCGTTTTATTAGCTACAGAAATTTTGAACAGCTCTAAATATGGCCAACTGTTAAGAAAAGCAGTTCTCATTGTTACATCATGACTGAGTTACATTTTCACTAGTTGGCTAGTGGAAGGTAGAGAACATCCAGCAACATCCAAGCGGTGACTTCATATCTGAAATCAAACACAGGCCATTCTTTCTTAAAGCTATGCCTAAGCTCCGGAATGCAAAAGATTAGATCATCAGTACAATATAGCTATAGCTTTTCCTTCATGTCATTTTTCATTTCAGACTGACTTCTTTAATCTACAGTATTAAGCAATACCCCAGTTTGTGCCCAGGACACGTTGCTAAAAAGTGGTGCGCTAACCAAAACGGAGCTAAACCGGGTCATTACAACATTATATCTTATTATGCAGGTGAAAATACAAATACAATAATATTGAAAATCTCTTTGGAATTCAACAAATAGTTGTTTCTTATTTATATCTGTCTTCATAAATCTGTTTATCTGAATGACGATTATGACAGAATTATTAAAGAATAAAGCAGAGATGCAGTGCTGAACCCATTGTACACGATAAAAATGTATCACAGCTGCTATAACCAAACAGCGCTAAGGGGGGTAGTGCTATATTAATTGACCTTTTTGGTTGTTCATATATTGTGTTTGAGAATTTTTGGAGTATGCGGGCTTTATTTTTTTCTGTGATGGTACATGAACATTTATACTCAAAAATCTAGCAGATACTTTTCTGTAAAGCGCCTCAAAAATTGGAATAAAGTTTTAGTGCGCAGGCACTATTCTCTCTCTCAGCTCGATCAATACCACCGGATAAAGTGTGAAATGCATTTTCCTTAAAGGAAGACAAAGGTCATCATTTATGATGCTGACTATATGAATCACATATGGTTCACAGGTGTTCAAATACATAAGCCAACATAGGGGGAACTGAGGGTAACACTTTTTTCTGCCCCAGGGATGAAAATTTCTGCCATGAGGGTACCGTAAGCTTCGACACAGTGCATATTTTTGACTGCAGTATTGGAGCTTCTGATATTCATGTCAATATTATGAATTCTTGCCTGAAAGACATGCCCAGAAGCTATGCACGAGTGAAATAATGTCTTGAATCCCTGAAGAAGAGTAATTCCACTCCTCTGTGGAGTTATTGTTTTGTATTTCTGCTAACACCTGCATCGAGCAATGATGCAACGCCTGCACAGAAATATGATGAATATGTAGACGTACACTGCTTTAAGGTAAAAAAAAAAAAAATCATATTATAGGGGACATCCTTGAGGGCTCAGAGATAATCTTGCACATGGACTAGTCTTTTCCTGTGAGGGAATTAAACAAATAAAATAAATAAGCCTATCTACAAGAAGGTGGTCATTTAAATACCTATTACAGCAGACACTTCCAGGTTGCCAGGGTTAAAGTATAATTTCTGTGTTAAAAATGGTGGGTAATGGGATGTGCTTGTATGTGTGAAAGAGCGATAGGGTGAGATGCAATGGCGTGATGGTGAAATGAACCATCATAACTCTCCCTGTGCAGATCTTTTGAAGTCAGGCAGTGTGTCCCCCTTCCTGGGCTCTACCGAGGGGCTGGGCTTCCAAACCTTTCTGCTGGATGAGGAGAAGGGCCGCTTCCTGCTGGGGTCCAGGGACCACATCTTCTTGCTGGAGATGGATGACCTGAACAGGAACCCCAGGAAGGTATGCTGGAGGGTCAGAACTCACATGCCACACTGGTGCCGTGACTCCAGTGTGAATCCATTCCAGGTGTTGTAAGCGGATGCTGTGAACCGTGTGCCAGGTGCGCAGCTTAGAAGATGATGGGCCATGACAGTGATGAGAAACGTAATGTCACCCACATTCACAATTCAAAATAGTTCCTACTAAGTATATTTAATTTATACAGATTATGATTTAAGAAAATTGTGTTTTTTTTTTTTTGTGCTTAAGGTCTTTTGTTCACTTCTTTTGCGAGATTATCACAAATTTTTTGTATCAAAGGTTATTTTATTATTTTTGCTTCATTTAGCCCCCAAATTTGCACATCTCCAAAGGTATACATTTTAAAATGTTATTCAGCGCTAGAAACGAAAATGTTTGCCACACGTGAATTTTTGCTCTGTGTGTTTTGGCTGGTATCCAGGACTGAACTGGTTTGTCACCAGATTTGGACCCCAGGGCATCTGGTCCTGCCCAGACCGTTTGAGTGGAGTCCGAGGCCACCCCGGCCCATTGCCATTCCCTCACCTCCACACTCCAGCAGGAGCCTCGGCGGAGTCCTGGGAGGATTATACACTTAGGGTCTCTAATCCATACTTGTTTGCACAGCTGTGGGTCGCTTCTGGGGACCAGAGGGTGTTTATTTGATTTCAATCTCGGTTTTTTAACTTCCAGTTGACTTGTGAAAGTGTTGCTTCCTCGCCGCCGATAATGGAGCCGTGCGAGCCGGAGCGCCCTCTTCATGGTGTGCGGGGCTCCTTTTTCCAAATAAATAGAAACAGAGGCCTCGGGCTCCTGCGGAACAGAAGTGTACACAGACAGTGCAGTACATTTACCAAACCATGTAAATGTTTGTCTTTTCTCTTTGTCAGAAGCCTTTCAAGCACCGCACACACGATCTGCCGTTTATTTTGTTTAAACATTCGGTTAAAACAAGCTCATGCGATACCCACATCCTCGTTCTATTTTCTTTTCATCGTACCATCGGCAAAAATTTTGTACGCACAGCATTTGCTACTCTGCCTGACTAAGCGTACTGTATATACAGTAGTATGCAGGCCCATAATTTTACAGATGTATTGCACAAAATGACAGAAATATAAAGACTTATTGCACGCAGCAGGTGGTGCAGTGGTTAGAAACGGTGCCGCTAGACTCAGAAGACCCAGTTTCAAATGCTGTAGCTCCAAAGTTATAGCACACTTGAGCAAGATATTTGAGCTAAAACGGTCCAGTAAAAATTCATAAATAACTCAACTGTATAAATGTGTAAAAAAAATAAAACGTGTAGATAGCTTAACAACTGTAGGTCTCTTTGGAGGAAAGTATCAACTGCCTGAATAAATGTACCATGCATGTATGCTTTTTAAAAGTCGCACACTTTGTTATAGTTATTAATTTATGTTTAGCTGGTCTTTTATTATTATTATTATTATTATTATTAGCAGATGTCTGTCCAAGGTGCCCTGCTTTGTCAGATTTGTACAATATGTAGTTTTTTTTCTGGGGTCTAACTGTAACCGTAACCGTAATATGATGAGAATCTAAGGAGAAATATAACACTGCAGCATTTACACAAGATCAGGGGTTGACAACCGGCTGGAGCGAAATCAAACTATTACATAATCTGGGACAAATGTCTTGCTGGAAATCTGACCTGCATCCACACAACATGGATAAATAATGACAATGAAAATGAATGCGATGACAGTGGAACCTTTGACTTAAAGGCAGAATTAACAACAAAAAAAACATTCCAAGGTTAAACGAAATAAATGTCTAACTGTAACTTGATTTTAAAAATGTGTGTTATTTGCACGGGGGGCAGCCATGCTTGTCGTGACTCATCTCCTCTCGATTAGAGCCCACAGGGACTGTCCTCCACCCCCCAACACACACACACCCGCTTGTTTGTTCCTCTTCATTTCACTGAGTCATTTCACTGCTTGAGGCAGCACGGTCTCCTCTATGATCTGCTGTCCCAGCCTGGCATGTCGAACTCTGGGTGAGGACCTTATTGTGGCTCCTGGCTAAGGAGATCCTTCACCTGCTTGAGAGTTTCGATCTGGAAACACACACACACACACACACACACACACACACACACACCTCCATACACCAAAGAACTGGCTACATTATGACTAATATTATAAGGGTTAAGTGAATATAAGTAAATTTGCTTAAGTGGGGAAATTGCTGTCAGGTTTCTGCCCAAAGAAACTTGTTTCCTGCTGGCCAGCAGAATAATTTACATCCCAAGCTGAGATGCTGGAATGCATCTAAAAGCTGGAATTCTCTTTATTTCCAGCACATTCTGTAGACCTGAATCTCCAAACTTCTCCATCCCTCCTCTGTTCCACATCTACACATGGAAATAAAACTTGAAAGCCAAACATACTAATACTGAAGAGATAAAATATTGTTATGGTTCCTTTTTTCCAAAATGCCATTTTTAGTGACTGTGATTACATATGGACTCCTGGGAACTTAAACAAGGCAGTGTTTCTTCAGAAGACCAGTCCAGGTTCATTTATTGTTTTTGTGGACTGAAGACCTCTTCTTGTGTATACATCCGCACTAAACCTTTAATGCTGTCCATCAGATTTATCGTTCCCGAAAATGGGAATATTATGTAAATGCGGTAATCCAATTGGATTTGATGCAGCTTAAAATTTGAAACAGATCTGGTGTGTTAGGAGTAAACACTTTTCCAGGTTTAGTTATTAGTGTAGCCTGAGCCCAAGCGCCGAGCAGGTGGCTAACAGTTTTTGCCTGTTTTCACTACCCGGGTTTATGGGGTGAAAAGGATGACTGTTTGCGTTATGTGATGGGATTTTAAAATAGGCACAGCAGGACTGGCGACAAATGTGTCTGTAAAATTGCAGTCGTGGAGGCCGCAGTGCCATTGAATGACTTGCATGGAAAAAAACTGACTCATCCAAGAAGGGTCTGTGAGTGATATATCAGCATGATAAATGTAAAAAAGCCCTGTATTCCAAAAATACCAGCAAAAAACTCATTGTGTGGGGGAGAGCAATATAACTGGGGCAAGAGAAGAATTGCTGTAAAAATGCCTTTAGAGAACATTGCTTGTATTCAAGCGATTATTTTAGAATATTGCTTACATTGCTTAGCTGTAACACACACACACATATTCAGATGTGAAATGGGCAAACACAGAAATTCCAAACACTAACATTACAGCCAAAATAGATTAAAGGCTGTAAAGTTGCCTCTAATAAATATACTTAAAGGTGTGAATACTTATGCACACAGTTATTTTCTATTCAAAATTGATTTGTACAAGAGAACTGAGTTCACTTTGACATTTAAGTAATTTTGTCCTGATTAATGTCCAAAAAGTTTTTTATATACACACACACACACACACACACACACACACACACACACACTGTATGTATATATAAAAACAGTCTATGTAAATGTGTATATATGTCTTGGAGATGCTTGTCGCCTCACATGTTAAACATTACAAGGGCAGTCAACATGTGCCCTTTGCAGTGATGCTGGCGAATGCTGGGGAATTACTCAACCAAATATACGTACGCCAAAGCCTTAAATCAGACAAATAACCCCCCGCCCCAACCGCTGCGGTATTTTCATTATTTCCGAGACTTTGTCTCTGACATTATAGCCTTGAAAGTGTGGCTGTGTGCCGGAGAAGTACAATATTGTTGTGTTATGCTCAGTAGCTAAAGGCAGCTGTTGTTTTATTGAAGTTGCTTTTAATTTTGAGATAATGAACTGCATGTGATGTGATGGTACATGGATCCTGTGTTTTGTTTCTCCTTCCAGATCAGTTGGCCTGCTTCGAGAGACCAAGTGGAGGCGTGCAAACTGGCTGGCAAAAATGCTCATGTAGGTCATGATCTCCTCTTGACGGTGCCACAAAGTTAATAATAATAATAATAATAATAATAATAATAATAATAATAATAATAATAATAATAATAATAATAATAAATACACACAGTAGTGAAGTTGTATATACTATGTGTGTGTGTATTTTTTTTTTAGTTTATATATATATATATATATATATATATATAAAATATACCGTGTGTGTGTGTATATATATATATAAACTAAATGACTTTTTTATAAATATATAAATAACTAAATGACTCCAAAGCAAATAGCCTCATTGCTGTGGTCCAGGCACCAGTTTTCTGACTGAAACATCCCGCTGTTTCACCTCTTACAGTCTGAATGTGCCAACTTCATCCGTGTTCTCCACAACTACAACAGCACACACGTGTACACATGCGGGACCGGAGCCTTCCAGCCACTCTGCACCTTCCTCGAAGTTGGAGGCAGTCAGGGAGAGGTGAGAGGAGTGTACCGTCTTTTCAGCAGTTTGAATGAATTTGAGATGTACTATGACCCTAATATCCCAGCAGCCACCTTGGTGCTGCCATTGTTTCACATTTTAAATACTTAGTGTATCCAACAGTGTGATGGCCTTTGGACACTTAATTTGTAAATATGTTTTATGTTAAATAATGAATGAAGAGTTAATCTGCTTTGCTTGTCAGGAAATACTGGGACTTTATCATTTTTATCTGTTTTTTTTTTTTCTCAAAAAATGTGGCAACCTCAGTGACACCATGATTCTGTTGCCTCTACTTACTCTGTTCTTGAGGAAC
Organism: Heterotis niloticus; assembly: GCA_018136845.1. NCBI lineage: Eukaryota > Metazoa > Chordata > Actinopteri > Osteoglossiformes > Osteoglossidae > Heterotis > Heterotis niloticus. Next base: position 15,212,084 of record CM030889.1, read on the forward strand.
GGGGTGGTTGTGGAGGGAACTTGTTCATGCCGTAGCAAACTCTTTACGTTTCACAGACAGAAGGAGCATCTGGTGGGAAACTGACTGTTAAAACTCTGTGTGCCTCAGCAGGAGGACACCTTCTACCTCCACATGAGCACCATGGAGTCTGGCAGGATGAAATGTTCCTTTGACCCCTGGCAGCCATTCGCATCTGTCCTGACAGGTGAGAAAAGAGCGAACCCCGGTTTGGGTATAGACGTTTTCTTAAGATCCAAGTACCAAGGTTCTATCTTTGCAAGATCGTGTATCAGGGCAGGCTTAACAGGACGCTTCTACCTCTTCGTGATTTTGCCAAACATTGCAAAGCTGATATCCAAAGTGAGATAAAATCCAAGGGACAGAACATCAAACACTCTAAAATAAGTATAAAAAAAAACACAAAAAAACTCAAAAAATGTCACCCAGCAAAACATTATCCATTGTGATGCTATGTAGTTTTAGCTGCTGGGGAGGGGAAAAAAAAAAAAAACTTGGGCCTATGCTTCAAGAACATGCGCACGTTAAAATATTAAATAACAATAATCAATAAAATCATAAAAATTCATTAAAAACACACAAATGTGTTGTTATACACTGTGTTGTATTGCAGTAAAGTTAAAAGATTTTGTTTCCAGACCAGCCATGGCTTCTTGGCCTTTGATGATCTCCACAGCTTCTGGCTGCTAAACTGAAAACAGGAGCGAAGGAGGCGATCATCTGAAAGTCGGCCATCTTTCCATAAAGAACCAAGGCGCCGTTTGTAGTGCTCGCACGATCTGATTCCACCTCAGGCATTGCTGTTTTACCATTTTGACAGCCGTTACTTCTTCCGTCGGCACCGGGGATTTTCGTGGAAGTGAATCTGTTGGACGTTTTTTAATTTTTAATTTTTAATTTTCTTTTTTTTTTTTTTTTTTTTTATTGTGGGAGGACCAACAAATAAGCAAAACATCAGATGAAGAAGAATTAAAGAGGACCCCCTGTGCACTGTTTTCAGTTGGGGAAGCAGCTAAATCGGTCAAAGGTTTGTCGATCCAGCCTCGAGAGTATGGGGAAGTATCCGGAACATGTAATATTTAAACGCAATTACGCCAAGAAATGTGAGGAAAGGCAGGAGATTACGAGGTCCTAGCTACACAGGGAAGGGAGCAATTCGCATCGCTCTTCATTTCTCACACAACCCATGACTTATTTATGTATCTGTGTGTGCTGGGATTTATGGGTGGAAGAGCCATGCCATTAAATGGACATAAATCTCGCCTGGGCGCAGGTTCGTCGTGGGGCGGCCGCCCCTTTGATGCTCGGGAGGTCTGTGTCCAGGATGTGACCGAGACTTTCGCGTGGTAATGTGGGACGTGATTTGTGGGCTGGACAACCCCGCTGTGCTAATTCCTGCCGTCACGGGCACATGGTGAGAGAGCCGCTGTATGGCATTTACCTTTTCCCCCCTCTTATTGTGGGTGGATTTATACCATGAAAAATGTTGGTTATGAAGGAGCTGGCCTTGCTCTGGTTTGTGTTGACTTCAAAATTTGCAAAAGAGAGCCAAAAAGTTACAAGCTGAACATAATGGCGGACACTTAAGGCAGATGCTCCACGTGTGATTTGAGTTCAAAGTGATGCTGGACATATGAAAGCTACAGGTGAACCCACCGGCGCAAGGGTTCCTAGTACGGTGGCTCAGTGTTCGTCCTCTTCCGCCTCTGCTGTACCTCTGTAACAGGGCATGTGTGTTCGTGCATGCGTGTGTGAGAACGTCTGGATCGAGAGTTGAGTTCCAGATGTGAGTTACGCACGTGTGACTCAGAGGGAGGGAAATGCAGCCGTCCGTTTTCCTTTTGAGTTTCCTTCCTACCAGAGTGACCTCAGCAGATTCATGAAATGTTGCAGATTTATAGCAGCCTTTGTGGCATGGAATCCCCCAAGGGCGTCACTAAAGCAAGTCGCGTGCGTTCGGCCTCTGAAGCGTCCGATCTTGGGAGAGACGTGAATCATGCCGTCGTTTGGTCACCGTGGCTTATGGTTCCAGTGTGTTTTTGTGTTCAGCGGTCCGATTTTTGTGGTTGTTGCTGCTTCCGTTTTACTTTGCTGCTCTCGCCTCCAGATCACCACCTGTATTCCGGGACTGCCTCTGACTTCCTGGGGAAAGATGCCGCCTTCACCCGCTCTCTCGGACTGCGGGACCGGAACTGCATCAGGACGGACGTGTCCAAGGATTACTGGATTGACGGTAAACTGTTCTTTAATGACAGTAGTTGTCAGGTTAATGCTTAATGTTTGCAGAAAATCCCAGCCTAGAACAACAAGGCTGCCAAGTTGTTTTGTGCTCCATTAAGGTGCATTTTATTTTACATTTATTTGTTTTAGCTAACATTTTTCCAGAACGAGTTGCAGTGCTAAGCTACTTACTATGATTTACCTGTTTATAGCGCTAAGTAGTTTTTACTGGTGAAATTCAGGGTGAATACCTTTCACAAGACTATTACAGCAGGAGTGGGATTCAAACCTGTGCCCTTGAACCTTGTGTCCAAGTTACTGCATTGTCAGCGTGTTACCATGTTATCCCACTCCTCTACTTGAATTAATACTTTACTAGATCTGCATCTAGAGCAATCCAACTTTTTCCACAAATGAACCCCTTTTGTGGTCCTGCTCTGCCCTTCTCTTCCTGATTATGGGAAGAATACCGGATCAAATCCTTTCAGATTCAGTGAAATGACTGTTTGCACCTGGCTTTAGTTCATGGCAAGAGGCAAACTGGAATGACATCTGTTTGTGGCTTTTTTCAGTTGTTTTTGTGTTTATCCGGCAGCAGGTGGCGTACAGATTATAGGTGCCTCCTCACCTTTGAAGAACCCAGGTTCAAATCCCGACTTTTTCTATAGCACCCTTCAGCAGGGTATTTACCTTCTTGTAAAAGTTATACATTATTAAAAATGGGCAAAATGTGGCGATTTAAGAGACAGTAGGAGGAAAGTCCTGGTTGGTCTCTGATTTCCTGCCCTGTCAGGAGGCCTTGACCCTCAATACTGACAGCTAGGCGTCTCCTTGGGCGTCCTGCCATTACATCACTACTCAGAGGCCTCTGGTGGACACTTAGTGGCCATGAGGTCATGATATCCCTTCTACAATAGAGCCGATTCATAATTTTCCTTCGTTTGATAACTTGCAGATGGACGTCATCTCAGTGTACTGTAAAGAAGACGGCATTTGCAATAAGCAGCTCTGCTCATGCTGCTGAATGTCGCCACTAAACCATCAAAATCATCCTTTTTTGTTTAAATTCATTAATTTAACTGATATTTTTCTCTGTGTAAAAAGTTAAGACACTTACAGTTGTTCACCCACTTCAGCAAGTATGCAAGGGGGCATCAAATGAAGGTTCATTGGGTCCCTGATGGCCAGAACAGGGGGAAATGAGAAAAAATAATAAGAAGATAATATAGATAAATTTATACACTTTGGTAATTTTCACTGTATAAATTCAGGGTTAAGTACCACGATGATGGACACTACACCAGGAAGTGGGACCTGAACCTGGGTTCTTTGGGTCTGAACGTGGCTGCACTTATCACTGTCCGGGGAAACCTTTTATCCCGGTTGTGGTGTGCGATGTGCAGGAAGTGTTGCGCCAAGGCTCAGGTATAGGAGTGTGCAGCAAACCTCGCTCTGCTGTCCACAGAGGCCACGTTCGTCGCAGCTCATGCCGTCGCAGACACCTACAACCCCGACGACGACAAGGTTTACTTCTTCTTCCGCGAGGCGTCCCGGGAAACGAGCGATAAGAGGGTCTATTCCCGAGTAGCCCGGGTGTGTCAGGTAAGGCTGCGCTTGGCGCTTCACGCACTGCGGGAAACGCAAGGCCCCTGAGGTGCGTGAGGTATCCTCCTCTGTGTGTGGTCTGCTGATGGTGGATCACTCTTAAATTTGTTTGTTGAGCAGATGCCGCTCTCCAAAACAAAATGATTATTTTTAAACACTGCTTAGCTGACACCTTCATCCAGAGTATTTAGGAGGTAAAATACGTTGCACTGAATTCCCTGCAGTCTGAAACACATTTGTGTAAAACAAAATAACGCACACAATCATTTAGACTCACACACACACACACACACACACACACACACACACACACAGAGTTTTCCCAGAATTTCTGTGGGGATGAAAGACTAATATAAAATTATATGAACTGTTTAGTTGCAGTTATTTCTGGTAAAGGTGGCGGAACCAGTTATTAAGATTAAGGGAAGCAATTACCTTTTCACCTGGATCTTGTGGGTCTTGGATACCTTTGTACTTTAAGTAAATTAAGTCGTGTGTTACTCGGATTCCTGTTATCTAACATTGCAGATCTGAAACCATTCAGCGTGGCAAATATGCAATAATAGGGGACATCAGGAAATGGGAAATACTTTTTCACAGCACTGTAGGATGAAGCTTGTATAAGACAAGTAATTAATAATGTAGTCATTGGTTGGATTTGAACCCCCCACCTTTTTTCCTTTGGAAAAAGTTATTCATTTCGAGTCACCGGGTCACTTGAAACAAGTCTTTGGACTGTGCGAGGAAAGCAGAGCACCTGGAAAGCAGGAAAACTCCACTCTGTTTCAGGTGAGGGTGGGGTGGGGACCAGGTCATTTATTAACAGCGCTGTTTGCCAAGGTTCTGTACACAACATACCGAGGTGCTTTGTGGTAAAAGGCCCACTTATATAACTGTACCGACTGGAACGGTGTCTGGGATTCCAGTGGAGCAGATTTTCCTCTGAGAATAAAAGGCTGAAATGTTGCTGCGCCTGTCGGTGATGAAGATAAGGATGGAAACGCGAGATCGACGTGCTGAACGTCTCCACCTACATGGCCAACCGTTGAGGAGAGGCACAGCAGACTCCTGGAATGCGAGACATATTTACTTTAGATATAAAAGAGTTCAGTTTAAGATTTATGAGCTGCAGAAGCAAACTGAGGCTGGATTCCTTCATGAGAATCGCATCTGAATGCCCTTACAGGGTTGCACAGGTTTTAGCATCAACTGTAAACGGTACTACGAATACCGTGCCACACTGAATATTCAAGTCCTTTTAAAGCTTATATTACTTTACTTGCAACTTTTAAAGTCCCCCCAAGGACTCTTCCTATGTCTCTGACTTGCCTGTTTATTCACAGAAACGTCTGGAAAAAATTATATACAAATAAATGTGGGTAATTAGCAAACTATTCACTTGGGTTTTTTTGTTGAATTATTCTACATGCCAGTTTGCGCTTCTTTACTGCTTTACTTGGTCCAAAGTTGCGAGTCTGCTGTTCTACCTGCAGAATCAGCATTGCAGCGTCTGAGGGGGTTCGACTCCAGGTGGTACAGTGTTCATGTTTTCCCTTTGTTTGTGTGGGCTTTCCCTGGGTGCTCTGGTTTCCTCCCACAGTCCAAAGATATGCGTTTCAGGAGAATCAGGGGCTCTGCTTGCAGTGTGTAGGAGTATTTATGAGTGTGTAATCCTCGGTGATGCCTCTTTTGAATGTAAAACACTTTAATCGATGTGTTTCAGAATGACGTTGGTGGCTTGCGGAGCCTGACGAACAAGTGGACCACGTTCCTCAAAGCCAGGCTGGTTTGCTCCATCCCAGGGCCCGATGGCGTGGATACGCACTTCGACGAACTGCGTAAGTCACTGTGATTCGCAGCCTGTTACCAGTGCCGGGGGCGGTTGGACTGGGTGTGACAGTCTTTGGTTCGTTTCCAGAGGACATCTTTCTCCTTCCAACGCGGGATGAGAGAAATCCCACTGTTTTCGGAGTCTTCACCACCACCAGGTGTGTTTACCTGTCGGAAACAGGACAATGCCATTCGTTGCAGATGCCTTTCAACTGGGACCACAGGATGTATTTCCAAACAGTTTAATACATCTCACTGCATTAAAAAAGTGCAGAAATGATGAGCTGCAGAAGATCGTTTGGGTGAGCTGTTGTGGAAGTGAGCCACCTAGTGGTAGAGTGAATGATGTTGCAGGTAGAATTTTTTAGGGGTTTCCTTTGCATTCTGTACATTTTATAATAATAATAACAGCAACAACAACAACAACAAAACAACAACAACAACAACAACAACAACAACAATAATAATAATAATAATAATAATAATAATAATGCTTGATAGCAAGTGCTTTATTATGCTATGAGGTGGTTGGGTCAATATTGTTGGTCTTTTTGAGATCTGAACTCATCTAGGAGCAGCTGAAATATCTGACTGAAAGGAATAATAAAGTAGTACTACTACTAATAATAGTGAAGAGCATTGGCTTTGGTGTTGAATCTGGCTCAGACTGTGTGGAGTTTCCTTGTTCCCTATATGTCTCTCTGTGGGTGCTCTTGTTTCCTCCCACAGTCCAGTGTGTTTCAGGTTAGCTGGTCACTCTAAATTGCTTGTTTGTGTGTGTGTGTGTGTGTGTGTGTGTGTGTGTGTGTGTGTGTGTGAGAGAGAGAGAGAGAGAGAGAGAGAGAGAGAGAGAGAGACTGACTGTGTGTGGCCACCCTTGTCATCGCTGCATAGCCCAGTGCATTAAATGTGATGTGGATAATGAATGGATGATTGGAGGGGTGGACACTAAGAAAGAAAGTGTTGTTCCAGCTCCATCTTTAAAGGCTCAGCTGTGTGTGTTTACAACATGGCTGACATCCGAACTGTCTTCAACGGCCCGTACGCTCACAAGGAAGGACCTGACCATCGTTGGATGGAGTACGAGGGGAGGATCCCGTACCCGCGCCCTGGGACTGTGAGTGGCTCTGCCTCCATTGCAGCCCTGCTGACCTCAGCTCCATTTGTCTGAGGGTCACACCAGCAAGGCGTTCATGTCAGGAAAAGTCCAGTCTCTTTTTCACTTTTCGGCTTTTGCTTAATTGATGAACACAAATAAATGGTGCATCCCTGCCACTGTCTACAGCTCAGGTGCCGAAACAGGAGCTCAGTGGCAGAGTCAGATCAGAGCATGGGCCATCCTCTTGCTAAAGTGGAACAAGGTGCTTATCCTGAACTGATACAACAAGAAGACCCTGATGTATAAATGGCATTATTTTAATTGGAGATGTGTAATGTCATACAAAGACAATTTTAATATAAATTTGCTGTTTTGGAAAGAATCAACAGTGTTTATTTACACAATATGGCCAAAAGTACAGTATGTGGGCCTGAGCATCACCCCTGTATGTGCTTCTTGAACATCCCATTCCAAACCCAGGGGAGATTAATATGGAGTTGTCCCCCCCTTTGCTGCTGTAACAGCCTCCATCTTCTGGGAAGGCTTTCCACTAGATTTTGGGAATTTGTGCCCATTGGGCCGCAAGAGCATCAGTGAGGTTGGGGGAGAAGGTCTGGCTCGCACTCGGCGTTCCAGTTCATTTCAAAGGTGTTCGGTGGGGTTGAGGTCAGGGCTCTGTGCAGCCACTCAAGTTCTTCCACACCAACCTGGACAAACTGTGTGTTTATGGAGCTCGCTTTGTGCACAGAGGGGGCAGAGTCATGCTGGAGCAGGAAAGGAGCTTCTTCCCTAAACTGTGGCCACAAAACTGGAGGCACACAGTTGTCTAGAATGTGTTTGTATGTTGTGTTGGTGTGGCTGAAGCAGTTCAGCTCAGCCATTAAAAGGGGAGTCCACATACTTTTGGCCATACAGTGTATTGTATAAAATAGCAAAAGACTTTTTGAACAGTAGGGGGCAACATGTATCTGTTTTAGGAGCAAGTGCACAAAATTTGACACAAAACTCATGCAATAAAGGGCAATAGCATTTTGACTAAAAATGCACACACACAAACACACACAAGAAGCCTGTTTTCACCTTAAATTTTTCTGTTTTCCAAAGTGCTTAAGCTACTTGCAACAATTAGCCATTTATACAATTGGGTCATTTTTATTGGGGTATTTCATGGTAACTACTGTACTCAAAGATACTACAGCACAAGGTGGGATTCAGCTGTGGGCCCTCTGAGGTGGTGGCCGTTCTAACCAGAATGTCACCTGCTGCTCCTCACATTTTATCTTAGTCACTGGGCAGATCGAAACCGTGAAAGATGAAGGTCTGACTGAGCTGTTCTGCTCCTGCAGTGTCCAAGCAGGACGTACGACCCTCGGATAAAAACCACCAAGGACTTCCCGGATGACGTGATCAGCTTCATCAAACACCACCCCATGATGTACAGGGCTGTTTATCCGGTAGCCAGGGAGCCTGTGTTCACACGCATCAACGTGGACTACAGACTGACCCAAATCGCGGTGGACCGTGTGGCTGCTGTGGATGGACAGTACGCAGTGATGTTTCTGGGGACAGGTTCGCTCCTGCATCATCTGCTAAAATTAGTACTAAATAAGACTGCCTTCTTGTCAGCCTAATAGCAGTCCTAATATTAGTAATATCAAATATTGATAATATTATGATATTGGTAATATTAGTTGACTTTAAGATGTTTTGACACGAAGCACACAAATAGCACTAGTGTCCGCTTCCAAGTTGTTTAGGATGCAGATTTGGAAGGACAGCTTTCCAATTCAGGGAGGGAATTTTAGGTACAATTTTTTTTTGATGGTAAAAGTGAATTTTCACATAAATAAGGTACAGACAGCAAGGGAGAGCTGTATTTGCAAGTCTGGTGGAGAGGACGTCGAGTGTTGTGAACGCATGTGAAAGTGTTTTAAGATAATGAGGCATTGTGGGAAGTGAACGTTTTTTTCATTTTTGTTGTTTTGCTCAATCTGAAATTGGCTCTAAAGTTACTGTAAAAGTGGGCAACAGTAATTCTGTTGCTGTACTTAATTCTTATCAGAAGGTGGCAGTATTACACTAAAAATTCTATAATATTTAGGTTAAAAATATTTAACATATTTTTATAAATTTAGAAAAATAATAGAAAGATAACTATGTTTTGTGTCATTACTACTGTTATTTAAATTATTTGAATGTTAATATGCTGAAATGTAACCATATAGTGCCAGCAAATAACTTTACATTGAGAGCAAGAGCAAACCAGACCGGAGTCCAGAATAATTTTGCAGATGATATAAGAGTATTTTTATTTTTTAAATATTGTCAGGTTAAAAAATAATGTAATGCAAAAATAATGTGAAGCTAACACAGCAGACTGTTTCTGCTTGGTGACAAGTTGAGTATGACATTGACTCAGCGTGATTCTGTGTGTGTGTCCATCAGACACGGGGACGGTTCTGAAGGTTGTGTCTATCACTCAGGAGAACTGGGCCATGGAGCAGCTGGTTCTAGAGGAGCTCCAGGTGTTCCAGGTACTAACGGGGGAGGGACTTGCTCGATTTGGGAGGGTGGGAACCAATCACAGTCAGCCATTCTTTACCATCCCATTGTAGCGCATGACCCTTCAGTTCTGATCCAAAAAAACAGCAGCGTGATGGGGCCTGTCCCCCATCGTGTGTATTCATCACGTGTGACAGGCCTTTTCCAAACCCTCTGACCTATAAGGAAAGTGTGGAACTGCAGAGAAAAAGGCGCAGGATCTCCCTTCTCCCTTTTCACCAGTGAGGCGAATCTTCTGCTTTAAAACCTTGCCAAACTGCAGGAAAAAATCACGGTCATCCGACGTGTGTGTGTACAACAGCCGACACCATGGGATGCTTTTCATCCTCTGGCCTCCATCTTTCTCTGTCCATCCTCATCTGCACAACTGGCGGACACCTCTTCCCTTTACCTTTCTACTCATATGGGATTCATAAGATTTGGAAAAAAGAAGCAGATGCTGAAAACGACATCGTGACCTCCAGTTTGTCACATGCGTGCAGAATGGCAGCAGGATGGGGGAGATCTCAGTGTCGCGGGAAGGAACTTCTTCACTTCCTAAACACCACTGAGTGGAACTTTGTTCAGCCTTGCTGTTGCTGTTTCATTTGTCTATATGGTGTTGACATTCATGTTTCAAAAATGGGAACCAAAAGAATGTGTTTTTCCTTTGCAGGCACCATCCCCTATTCTGAATATGGAAATTTCTTCTAAACAGGTGCGTATTGTTTAAACATCAGTATAATCCATCCTTGATTTGGAGGATCTCCATTTTGCAGGTTTTGGGTTTTATGGCCTGTTGTCAATCATAACCGTAGGAAAAAAACTTATTTTTAAGCACAATGAATGGAAAAGACAAAAATTTCACAATTTTTTGCCTTTTTTTTTTTTTGAGAAGATAACTTGCACATAAGGTTAAAAAAATTGTGATGCCGTGTCTCAGAAAATAACATGGCTGACATCAGCTGCCTCCATTGTTGGTTCCATAAAGGCGGTGCTGTGCCCCCCAGTACCTCTGTGATGGCATTCTGATTGAGTCACATTGGCACTTTATTCACTGATTTTGTGCTTAATTCACTGACTTTTTCCATAACTGCCCCCCCCCCTTATACACTGGAAAATCGAAGATAGTCCACACAGTTTCATTCGTACTACTCATACCGTAGATGGGTACTGAGGTGAAATACACACAGGGCTCTGATGTTTGAGTCACCCCTCCTGTGCTGGTGTGGATCTGCCACTATGATGCCGCTCGGGTTAAAAATGAGACCCCCTGTCATATCCTGGCCACTCCTGTGTTAAGATGTCTTCTGGAACAGCTGCGGGGCGGGGTGTTGCTGTTTGAGATCACACCGACAGACACACACTCACACATCTGCATTCTACCCCATCCCAGCTCCTGCTATCTCAGGCAAGTTCACCACAAGGTCAGCAGGCAGCGAGGCCTTGAGTTTAATGAGAAACTCCCTCTGCTGGGACTCCTCCTCAATTTACAGTTGTATTTAATGTTTTTTTTTATTTTTTTTTGAGAGGGGGTGAATAAAATAAACGTAAAAATTATGACCAAAACACCACATCCCAAAATGTGTTGACCCTGCACGATAACACTGGTAGTCCACTGACAGCCGGAGTGCAGCTTTAATAAACCAGCCTGAACGTTTGACAAAAGTTCATCCCGAGTGCCGCGTGTAAGAGCAATGCGGTGCTGCACACATAAAGGAACGCTTTCAGGGCTGTGAAAGTCCCGTAAAACTGCGCATTATTATTTCCGATTGCGACCACTGCCCCATTCTATGCTTCCGTAACTAGGGGTTACCATAGTAACTAGTGTGGTAAGCAGGTGTGGGGACTCTGTGTGTATATGAGTGAGAAAGAGTGTAGGTAAGGGGCGGTAGGTGGTGTAGAAGTGTAAGGTAGTAATTGTACATTTGAAGGGTGCAGGTTTCAATACCACTTCCTCTCGTTTGAGTGAAAATTGCCTGAATGCTGCTTTGAAGAAACTCTTAATAGACAAACATTTTGAGGCCATTGTTGGAACATCAGACTGACTTCTCCCCACTTTTATTTTTAACTTGTCTGCAGCTGATGTCTTTGTCCAAGGCGATCTGCTGTTGTCGGTTTGCACGATAAATTGGTTTTATGGAGATTTAAGGTAACAGTTACATGATGGCAGCTCATGGGGAAGTACTGCACGGCATTATGGGCACGAAGGAATGGAAAAAATCCAACTTTTGGAAAGGTGAACTGCGAAAACCAGCTTGCTAGAAAAGTATTGACTCTGTCATCTCATTGTGTCTCACAGCAACAGCTGTACATAGGGTCACGGGACGCGTTAGTCCAGGTCTCCCTGCACCGCTGCCAGGCCTATGGACAGGCCTGCGCCGACTGCTGCTTGGCTCGGGACCCCTACTGTGCCTGGGATGGCCACTCCTGCTCCAGATACATCCCAGCTTCGAAGAGGTAGGCGTTCCAAGCCGCTCGTACACACGTACACGCTCAGCTCAGTGCTGCTATCAGCACTTATCTCCTGCGAGCCCCACGTGCCGGTGGGTCTCCCAGAGTGCACCACTCACTCCTTGCACATTAAAATGAAGAATGGATGTTCTTTTTCTTGTGCTGCAATGCCAAATGTTTACCGTGCGGAATTTCGGTAGGCAATTATTTTGCTGGGTTTCAGCGAAACTGTCACTGGCGGCCTCAGGTGGAGCCTCCCTGGCGGGCACGGAGCTTTTTAATTCAAGGCCTCGGTATCGATCCTCCCTGTGCCTTCGACTTTCAAGGACTTTGCGGTTTTCTGACACGGTTCTTCTCTGCGGGTCAGAGCTTTAGCTTCAGCTAAAAAGTTCTCCCCTTAACTGTCCTGGAGTATTATGTACTGTCTTTGAGTCCAGAAAATTGATTATAATCCAGAGCTTGCGCTAAAAGATTAATGCCCGCTGTCACAAATGTTTTCCGGTGAGGTGGGGTGCATGCTAGGTTTGGCGGCAAGTGACACGAGATGGTTATTTTAGGAGAAATGAGCTTTCCTTCCTCCCCAGGGTCAGGCACGTGGTTCTTTATCCAATTCTCTGGAAATCAATGTGTACAATGAGTGGAACTGCACAGGACAAACCTTACAGGACTGCAGCGCTGCGGAAACGCCGACCATGACATCTGTGCCCCCCTCCAAACACTAGATCCTGGACTTCACATTTTGCACACTTACCTTCCGGTGATTTATTTCTTTAATAGGCCGTTGTCACATTTGGAAGACGGATGCCGGCAGGGTATCGGAGGTCAAATGACAGTTTAAATCAGTGTCAGACATAGAAGATGTTAGAGAATTTAAATAGCAGTGTCGCGGGGGCTCGCTGATCACGTGTGGAAACACTTGAGGGGAAGTTCTCGTCTGGGTCTGAACGCATGATTTTTTTTTGCAAATATGGACAGGGCCTCTCAATACTGATCTGGAGCTCAAAGAGTCTTAGTTGGGAGGCTGATCAAACTACCATGGTTTTGGGTTCACAGGAGAGCAAGAAGGCAGGATATCAAACACGGCGACCCCTCTGGCCAGTGCTGGGACGTTGAAGACAGTAAGATGTATTTTTTTTAAATGGAGTCTGTAGGTGATGACAACAAAGTGCACAGTGATTTGTCTGATCACGCAGGACTCTGTCTGTCGCATCTGCAGCCGCGGACGCCGCTCGGGCTGAGGAGAAGGTCCTCTTCGGGGTGGAGTCCAACTCTACCTTTCTGGAGTGTATGGCTACATCGCGGCAGGCTCAGGTCCGCTGGTTCCTGCAGAGGCCAAGCTCCAACCGCCGCGAGGAGGTAGGGCCCAGTCCATGACAGTCCCCCATGTGGGCCAGAAGGGAGATGTTGCATGAGTATAATAAGGAATTCAGTTGCACTCTTAGCAGCCCTGCATCCAGTTGTTATCTTCAGTCCATTATGCTGGCTGTTTTATTTGCTACAGTCACGGTGGTGTAGAGCGAGAAGCAAAGAGATCAGTGTTACTCAGGGTAAACCCTGGATGGGACATCAGTCCTTCCCAAGGCAATAACATATGCATTCACTCAAGCATGCGCACCCAACCATGTTTTCCCATGATCCTCTCTGATTTACGAATTGCATACTGTATGTAATGCTGTGTCCAGGACTGATGCTCTTTGTGAAAAGTATATTCATTTCTACCATAAATAGCAGGACTTTTTTCTGTAACTCGCTATTTTATTCCTGGGGAGCAGCCATCGTCTCTAGATGACAAGGCTGAAGGGAATCACCTTTTGACCCAAACTGCACTGCGGCCCGCCGTCGGGTTACGAGCGGGCATCTGTGAACGAAGAGCTAGAGGGAGGTTTTAGAAGTTCTGGTCACCCTGATGGAGGTTGCTAATGGACCCCAGCTATTAGAAACTGCACTGCTGGAGGCTCTGGGGGTCAGCCTTTTCCTCAGGGCTGGAACACACCTGTAGGGCCCTAACAGAAAGTAGCTGCTTGCAGTTGTTCAGTTCTGGGTAGCAAAAAAAGAACGTCCATAATATTTACACCCAGTTGGCAAGAAGGTGGACCAGATTTGTATTATTATTTTTATTACTGTTATTTATTATTATTTTCCCTCACGTAGTTATGCAAATGCATCATCTATACTGAGTAGAACAGCCCTTGAGCAAGTTACTTGCCCTGAATTTCTCCAGTAAAATTCAACCAGCCGTATAAACGGGTAAATAATTCTAACTTTCTTTTGGAGAATAGATTTGTCTGTTTTATGGGAACAAATTCCTTTTTGCGCTCGTGCTTTAAGCCCCAGTCTTATTGTGCTCCGGCTCATGTCTAGAGACACGTTTCCATGCTCTTTATTCTGCACTGCATGGTATTCATGACAAACGGTTTGGAGCAACATCTGACCGTCTGAGCAGTAAATCAAAATCAGAATTTGGTTTCGTAAGCTGGGACTAAGGCCCCCACGGGGGAAGGATGTTGGAAGGTGCCTGACTACGGCTGAGCAGTAACCTGATATGTGAATAACAGCACACCCTCCACTTGGACACAGCTTATTACTGCACTTTATGGGGGGTGCGGGTACTTTTAAAGCTTTGTCTCACAAAGTGGCGATGAGTGACCCGTAGCAGAAACAGGCCGAGCCGCAGGGTGTGGGTGCGCGGAGGGGGAGCGGGAGCAAGCCTCCGTTCCTGGGTTGGAGAAAGGAGGGATGCACCTTCCTCCGGCTTCCTCAAACCCCCCGTCCCCCTCCTGCACAGACAGGTGTGGATGTGGAGACTTGCACTCTTTTTCTTCTTTCTCGCCGTCTGTCACCATCTCCTTGTAGCTCGGGGTCACCCGTGTGCCTCGCCTGAGGCCCACTTAGCAGGAGACATTCTGCCAAAACAGTGTGGGGGGGGGGGGGGGGGGCATAGCGATGGGCTGTATCCACCAATTATGTGCGTGCGGATTGCCTCTCCTCATTTTTTAAAACGGGATTTGGAAAAGGCCCAACTCTTTGGAGCAGGGATTCTGCGTAAAACAGTTTTGTTTCACCTGTTGGACTGCTGTCTACGTTTGGTCAAACACAACACTTACATTTGCTCATGTTATTACCTTTAGAGCTTGAGAAGAAAAATTCATTTGCCGTTCATCATCAAATACATTATGAGTTTCAAAATGAATCCATAAAAATCTTTTAAAACGTCAGGAAAAGTATGTTCTCGATGAAACCGTGCTTTTTTTCCGCTTTGTACGACTCGCTTTGGGCCTTTTCTGCGATGCGTTGGCTCACGGCTTCTACATTTTTATGTGTGTGCCGCCCACGAGGCTCAGTAACATTAGCATTTTTCCTTCATTATACTGAAAGCGGCGATTATTGGGTTCGCGAATGTTAGATTAGTCGGTTACGAGCCCAAAGGGGAGCGTGGGGTCGGACGAAGCGCCGGCTTTTTCCGTCTCCTTCACGATGCGCCGACTCGGGTACCTGTGGCTTCATAAAGGATCCGACTTGTTTCTATCGATCTTCCGGCTGTATTAGGATGCTGGGTTTCGGACCCTGACGCTTCCTGCACCTTAATGAACGCTTCCCTTCCTTGCCGACCCGACGGGCCGCCGTGATTAATCGCCGCGCAGCTTAACAGCTTCCTCTGCGCTCAGCTTCTGGACCGCTGGCCCACGGTTGTCGTCTTTATTGATCGCCAGATTAATCGCTCGCGACTGAATGAGGCGCTGCTGGGTTCAGCTGTTAAAGCGCGCGGCTTTGATTTAATAGTCAGCCGGACCAAAGCAAAGACCAGGGGATTTCTCAACCCCTCCTCTGTTGGATGTTTGCCGGTACATTCACACTTTTTTTTTTACCTGGCATCTTTCTCCAATGCAGCTTGATTCATCTGTTTGTACTGTTGGGTAATTTTTAGTGGAGCAATGTATTGCGAGGCTCTACAGCAGGAGGTAGGATTTAAAGCGCAAGGGTGCAGCTCCAAGCACTATGCCACCTACTGCCCCTAAATTAAAAGCAAGGGAGGGTTTGTTGGCATGAGTGACACTTTTTTTTTTTTTTAAATGCCGTACCTTCCCAGAAAGCATATGTCATAAAATAATGTTTTGTTAGAGCAGTGGCAGCTTCCTCTCTCCTGAAGCAGGGTGGGTTGTGGTGATTTTGGACAGTGACGTGGTGATGACCCTCAGGGTGACGTAAGCAGGAAGCGCTTTAGCACCACTTGGGAACAGAGTGTGCGGAGAGGGGGATGAGCTGTCGATATCCGTAACCTGTCTGCACCCTCTCTGACCACCGAGCTCCGGTTCGATATGCTCTGGCAGTAAAGTGGGGAGATCTAAGGAAGGAAGGAAGGAAGGAAGGAAGGAAGGGAGGGAGGGAGGGAGGGGTGGGGGCGGCTGATGGAAGAGCCAGTCGGAAGGAGCCTCCTCCGCTTAGGGTTTTGGTGCCAGAGTGCCCTCTGCCTCCACAGACTCAGAGGAAGGCTGTTACTGGAATCCGACCCTCAACCAGGTATTCCTGGGCTCGTGTCCCTATCGCCAGCGTAGGCTTGGCACGTCTACACTTTGTTTGTCATCTGGGGGTGACTATCTGTGAAAATGAGCCCCCTCATGTAGCTCCCCTTTGTCCTTTCTCAGGATTTTCCCATCAAAGGGCTCACACTAGACACACTGTATGGTGTCAGTCAAAAGTTTGAGCACAACATCTCATGGAGTGCCACACAGCAAGAAACACCCTTTGGTCATACAGTGAACCCATAATTCACTTCAGCAGCTTTGCTATCCATTACGTGGTCGTTCTGGCCACATTGCGATGGAGCGATTTTGACAACTGACCCTGTTAGCTCTGACAATGGGGTTTACTTGTGAGGGACAAACTGGAAAGACTGAATCTACAGCAAACCACAGGTGTCCTGGATCTCTGGGAACTTTGGCAGAAGAGCTGAGAAGACACGGAGCCTCATGACCTGACTATACATATTGCCCAAACAAAAAATCAAGTTTTCAGCAAGTGCATCCAGACTTTTTCAGCGGTGCTGTTTCATCCCATTGTGCCCTAGGTGGCGTCCAGCAGAAGACAGAAATGCACGGAGTGTAAAATGACCATTATGAGGGTTACATATTGCTGTTCTT
Organism: Heterotis niloticus; assembly: GCA_018136845.1. Classification (NCBI taxonomy): domain Eukaryota; kingdom Metazoa; phylum Chordata; class Actinopteri; order Osteoglossiformes; family Osteoglossidae; genus Heterotis; species Heterotis niloticus. The sequence goes on from CM030889.1 coordinate 15,228,989, forward strand.
CACGATCACACCAAGTCCCAGCGGCACATGGCATGTTTCTCCAATGAGCTAAAGACAGTTTATTTGGATTCACTGTGTTAAAGATTTATGCCACAGTCATATTGAATTCTATCTGGAGCTGTGATCTGAATGAAAATGAGCCTATATTAACATTCTTATTGAAAACCATTGTCTTTTCCTTGATTTTTATTATGTGATTTACTATTGCCAGTGTCAGCATTACTTAGCGGAAGGGGCAATGTGGTCAAAGTGTGGTTTTATGCAGAATAAATCCAAACTCACTCCAGCTGGCCCTGCTTCAGCTCAGAATCTTTGCGTTTGGCTCACGGTTGCCTGATGTTTATGGGGAGCGGTGAACATGGTGAAGTCCAACCTGCCATGGTGCCGTGCTGCTGGACAGCTGTGAATGGTGCACTTGTATGCTTCTTGGTGTTTGGCCAAGGTAAAAAAATATATATATATATTTGGTGCAAATATTTTCATTAAATAAGTATTTAAAAGCTGTATAAACATCAGTCTAGGAAGATTCTGTCCCGCGTAAACTCTCAGGCGAGAGCAAACATATATTGGAGCTGGCACCTGTCACACCAGAAGCTGTGAGGCAAATGTGTTTGTTTTAAATAGCAAAAATTAAGTTATATATAATTAAGATTATGCTGTATCACCAGTCAGCTTGCAATTTTTTTTCCATTAAACTGGGTATCAACCTTCTATGATTACTTGCAGTTGTATGAAATTATATTTATTATATAAGTAAGGTGTAGCAAATTGTAATATACCAGCATAAAACCAAAAGCACATTCAAGTGCACCGTAGTCTATTTAGAATGCATTTTTACATTTTTTAAATCACTGCGGTAGCCTTCTAAACCTGCCCTACACAATGGACCCCCTGCCATCATGGTTCATGCAGAAGAACTTAGCTCCATCATAGTTAAAGTTGGTGACAGGTTTGTTTGATTTATTTATTTATTTATTTTCCTGGCAGCGACCGCTTTCATGTTTGAGTGGCGTGATGTGTGCGACCGGTGAACCCGAGGTCAACGCGCTCACCAGTTGTGCCCACGCAACCGGCTGTGAGGTCACGATCTGTCAGGAGGGGGGTCAGAGAGGAAATAAAGGTTTGGAGGAGCGTTCGTGTGCGGAAGGGAGGACGGAAGGGAGTGGGTCAGCGTGTGAAGCTGTCGACTGCCCCCGTAACCGAGCTCACCTTTGGGCCGCCACCTCTGACTGGGGGGGTGAAGTATGCTTTGAAAGCCACCCGTCCCCTCCCCTCGCACCTGGGTTGTTTTAGCCGCGAACAGCAGCGTGACGTGTACGTCAGTTAATCGGGGGAAACTGCTGCTGCGTGAAAGTCATTGGGGGGCTGCGAAGGCGGCTCCTTTCCATTCTGCGCCGCCGTCCCATCCTCATGCGTAGGCAGGTTTGTCGACATTGAACCTTTGAACCTCTTCCAGCTGTTCCCGAGCAGCACCTGATTTCTCATTTCTGGCTTCCTTCTCCGGACGTTCCACACCTCAATGCGGTTGGATGTTCCCGTCTGAGCGCGAAGCGGGCCCTCGCTCACGATGTCATCACGTTCCCTTGCTCTTGTGGTCATTCAGTTGCCCGAAGTCACTGACCTTAATGTGTGCAAAATGCGGTCAATTAGCCGTTGGTCATGTAGAGTAATTGGCCATAATGACCGCACCGCTCTGGTTCTTGTGGGTTTCTAGAAGACAAAAACCAGGCAACACAGAATTGTTTGGGAAGTAAGAGCAATGCACACTATTTTATAGGTTTAAAATCTTGAGTATTTCAGCTTTTTCTATCCTCCCTAACCCTGAAACGAACTATAACCATAACCATAAGCTTGGTCATACCGTTCTTGGTTAGGAAATGTACACCTTGGACAGAAAATCAGTCTATCGCAGCCTTAATGTTGCAAACAGTGTAAAGTGATCAGAAGCTTCTCAAGTTGATGTTCTCACAGTGACCGATGAACTTGCTGTGGTAACTTGGGAAGGGAACACCGTCTCTTTGCATGGTTAATAAGGAGACGGCCATGTTTGTGTCCCGCTAGGTGAACCTGGACGAGCGGGTGATCCAGACACAGCGTGGCCTGCTGATTCGCTCCGTGCAGAAGAGGGATGCAGGCGTGTACCACTGCACAGCCCAAGAGCAGAGCTTCAGTCGCACCCTGCTGCATGTTTCTCTCCAGGTGCTGGAGCACAGCCAGGTGGGGGGTGGAGGCGGGGCTGAGGATTCGGTCCCGGAATCAAACCAGCGGTACAAGGATTACCTGCAGCTTCTGGACAGTTCACTGCACGCAGTTGACCAGTACTGTGAACAAGTGTGGGTCCGTGACAAGAGGCCCAAACAGAAACCAACAAGTCCAAGGAAATGGAAACATCTGCAGGAAATGAGGAAGAGTCGGAACCGGAGGCACCACATCTAGGACAGGCTTGTTTATAATAATAATAATAATAATAATAATAATAATAATAATAATAATAATAATAATAATAATAACGACTAAGGGACTTCTGACTTACAAGGTTTCAGATACAAACTTTTTTTCATTTATTCTCTATTATCAGACCTGATTGTACTTGCTGCTTCTGGAAATAAATGTCATGAAAGCATAAATATAGATGGCATTTGCCAACATTTCCAATATTTACCAGCATCTCCAGTACCCCAACCAATTGCTGGCATTCCCAGTACTCCCAGTTTTATTTTTATTACAGTTTCCCACACTTATCATAGTGGTATGTTTGTTTTGTGCTATTATTGTTGTTGTTTACAAACCCAAAATAATGTTAATATTTTTCAAAAAAAAGATAGCATTACTAGGATGAAGGAAATTTAAAAGAAATTTGAGTTTGCCATGAATCACTGGCCAGAAATTGGTGAGATAAATTACTACTGACCTGCTGTGGTTTACATGCTGCCACGTAACAGTTGCAAACAAATTCTGAATTGTGACTCTGTAACTTATTTCTGATCCCTGCTTTTGACAGGAGTGTCCTTAAGCAAGGGACTTATCCATTGCAAAATCCATGGAAATAACTGCTTTGGAGATTTGGATAAAGATTTCTGTTTAATACATTTTTATCGTTGCTATTATTGTAATTATAGTATTCATAATGCACTTTTCATTCACAGATGTACAGTATTTCCAAATCCGATTAATGTCGTATTTTGAGTAACTTCCTTCAAACAGATGTCACCTTCCTATGTGATGGTGTCCCTTGAAGATGAGTGTAGTGACCACCACATCACAATTCCAGTAGGAATACTGGGCTGAAGTCCCTGTTTGCCTTGTATGCAACCTTTTTCTATCTGTAGGAAAAATGTGTTCATGTCATGTAACTGTGAATTATACAGGGATACATGCATGTTTACTTTAGGCCATTACATATTTAAAATCAAACTACATTAGGATAGGAAAACTGTATAAAGTATTTAGTACTACGTAGGCAGATTATATGCCAGAATATCAGCACTATTTATAGAAGTGTTTTTAGCTTCTCACATAGCCGAACTGTGACTATGATGTCATATTTAATTAAAAAGCGTAGGCAATTTTTAAAAAAAATGCAGATACATATTTACTTGTTAAAGAAATGTGTCTACATGGTTATATTTTCCAAAAAAATAAATTTGGATTTTTTTTATTTCCCAGTACTGTGTATGTATTGTATGCGCCTGATTGAGAAGTAAAAGAAGAAGCAAATACGTAGAAGTACATTTGCAGAAGAAAATAACAGGAAACTTAAAATAAAACTATTAGACAGTGTAATGTTTGTACTTCTTACATGATATAATTTTTAGAATGGTCTGTTTGAGCAGACTGGGGTAATACGTATGAAATTTGTGGATGCACTAAATTTTATTTACAATAAACATTAATATCCCCACCCCTGTGCCTTCCATTCACAAAACAAAAGTGAGATTGAAATTATTTGGCTTTCCTGATTACAACACACAACAAAATCAGTCACAAATATTTTACCACGGTACCGTATTTCTTCCTTTTCAATTTCATTGAATTAACATCAACATGGTTTGTTTGCTTCCTCCACCCACTTCCTCCCAGTATGTAAAAAAAAAAAACTCCAGTTCCCACAATCCCCCTTTCACCATCTTTCCTTTTACAGAAAGGTAAGGTGTATGTTTGTTTCTCTCTGTGATCTAACACCAAAACACACATCTATAAACATATTTACTGTGGCCGTATATGTGTTCTTGTTTACAAGATGCCCTTATATCTTGCTGCTATATATTCTTATAAACAATGCGTCCATTTATGTGTGCAGAGCAACTGGTCCATCAGTTTGCGGTTGATTCAAGACTCCAGAACCTTAATTGCTACTTTCTTCTATGTTTATACAGAAAATCACATCACATTTTTCGAGCACCTTGGCTAAAAAGAAAAGGCGTTCCCTTTCTGGCCTCAACTGACTTGTCGGTTTAACACTGCAATGGGTCAGACCCAGAAATGGACCGTTTATTCATTTTTAAATGTGCAAGTCACACTTTGCGTCTTCTGTGCAGCTAATCCCTCATAATATAAAAATTAGGATATGGACTGAAATTTTCTGAACTGTGGTTCAGAGCATCTGAGTTTTGATGTTACGGTCAACTGGAGAAGTCAACAACCTACCACACTAGAGGCCAAAAGTTGGGTTTTCACTCTTTTTCCAGTCAACTGACTGAAAACATGACCCGAGCCATAAGATGCTGCAAATATTGTGGTTAAATGATGTCCTTTCCTTCTGCCCCACATCAGTAGTATCTTTACGGCCATCGCAGCCCATTCAGACGCACACAATCTCAGATCCGCTTAGGGTCAATAGTGGTGCAAACAGCTCGCCCATAGCACTCGGCTCTCGTAAATCACAGTGCTTTTGACCCAAAACGACCTCATGTCGTGAACTCGAACACACAGATGACCTCTCAAGATTACAGCTGGCTCCTGACTCGCGTTGTCAGTCAGCTTCTGAAGAAAAGCACAGATTTGCAAAGTTTTCTTCGACAGGCAGAACATCGCCGTTACAAACTCAGTCCAAATGTGCGAACCTGGACTGTGGAGATGAGTGGTCTCTGGTTATAATAGCCCAGGATTAACAGTCAGATGTCTTAGTTATTTAAAATAAAACACAACAATCTCCAATGCTTAATACAAGCCTGAACATTCCTCTGTTTTGTGTTTATATGGCATGCACGAACTGGTATGTGGTTTCTGTCAATAATAAGCCGCAACATCACTATTTCTGAATATTTCTACTTACATTTATTCAAAAAACAATGATGTCAGCAATCTGAAATGGGTTGTTGGTTTGATCACATTGCCTATCTTTACAGGGTTTTGTGTATTTGCAAAAAGATGATTTTGCTTTCCGCACTGTGGGCCCTGGGTCAACCAGCGTGGACTCATACGGGCTGCTCTCCATCCAATCCAGCGTCAGCCCCCCCAGCTCATCTCTGATCTTTGGCTTTTCAGCCGCCGAGCCAGCTCCCTCCCTGGAGACGGCCTGTATCGGCTTCCAGGTCTCCTGGCACCTGGTGAGCCTTAGTTGGGCTGTCGTCCCCTGGCAGCCATTCTGACTATGAGCCACAAGTTTCCAAACACATCTAGAGGGAAACGTTTTCATACATAAATGCAGCTCAGTCACTCTTCTTATAGAAAGCTGCACGGCTTTCTCAAGTAAAGCACAAGTCTATGCTTATGCTCAAGGACCCCTTTTGTGCTGTAAAATGCAGCTTTTTTCAATACATGTGGCAAATGAACAAAAGTGGGTTAAACCCTGTGCCCATTTACAGGGTAACGGCAGAGCACTGTGTCGTGGCTGCTTTTATAATTGGTTCTTTCTCTTTAAAAACTATATTAAGGTGACATTTGAGTATTAATGTCTATATCTCGGCACGTTTTGCCCTGCTGGATTCTAGTTAAATTACACAGATTTGAAAAAAAAACATCAACAATGATTTTTTGTTTTTTGCCTTTTAACAAAGATGGTAAATAATTTAAAGGATGCGTTTGAGCGCACCTGCAGACCCATTGTTAATTTATTATCTGCCGCATGAAGCAGGTTCTCTGTCACATCTTGTGAGAATCTCATGAGTGCGCTAGGAAAAACAATACAAATGGCTGTGATGACACCATTTTTCGAAACTGTGACTTCCATCTGTGGATTATTATGCCAGACTGAGCTACACGTTCTTATATGGCCAGAGACATGGAGTGGTATTAAGCTTCCTTTTTTTCAATTTTTAAGCTGGACAAAAAGCTCAGAAATGAAGCTACTGAATTGACACCAAATAAGCTGAGTAAAAGAAGGTTTTTTATCAAATCCTTATGCTGGTTTTGAGCATATAAAGTAGTCATGAACTCAAGAAGGTGCAAAAAAATAAGAAAATGGGCACTGACTAACTGTCACTTTGCACTTTGGGCCATTTTACAGGGGATTGGATGGAATATCACTGGCACCTGACCCATCCTTATACCCCCCAGCATACCCAGCTGGGTCACATCACTCTGACCGGAGCTTCATGCCGGGTTCGTCTTGTTAACCAGTCCACACCATTGCTCATACCTCTCTTGAAGGAGAGCAGGAGCTTGGCTCATGATGGCCTGAGCCTATACAATCCGACAGGCAGAAACAAGAGCCTCTCTGTGGGTTGGGCAGCCCCTCTACACCCCCACTGTGTCAGACAAGGATCAGCATCCATGGGTGGGATGGGGGATCTTGGAGGGAAGGCTGGGAATTTGGAGCCGTCATATGGCAGACGGACGGGGCCGTGCAGGTGTCCTGCTTTGGCGTCAGCAGATGCTTAGCGGAAGAATAACCTTCCAGAGCCGCAATAATAACAACGCGGGGTTTAAAACGCATCCTGATATCTGTTTTCTTTAGAGGCAGTGGCGCTCTATAAACATTGGTGGGCTTTGCTCCTAAATATGTCTGAGCGGCTTGAGTTTCTCTTTCATTTGGATGGATTGGTGTCAACACCCTATAAAACTTGAGTTAAGGAACTGGTTATAGGTCATTTGTAAAGAATGATGAAATAGAAAATAAATACATAAAGGTTAGCAGAGGTCATACTATAGTACTGTTAAAAAAGTGAATGAACAGCCAAAACAATTTTTGCAAAAAATGAGAGCTGCAAATCAAATTAAGTGCACTGAACATTTCCATCCATTCCATCCAAAATATGATATAGAAATTTAAAAAAAACTGTGAACTCTGCATATCTTTAAGTTGCTTTCTCTTTTACTCTGATTTAACACAAAATATATTTCAATGTTACCAGAGGTCAGACTCTCATGCAGTGGAAATATATATATATATTTCCTCCATATATATATATATATATATATATATATATAAAAAACAAACAAATACTGTAATACATTTTCATTTTTTGTTTTATAGTCTATACGTTGTTTTTGTGTTTACTATAATGTTATAGAAACATGTAAATGTTATCGGAGGTCATAGTACGATAGAGGGAAAATAAAATAATTGCCAAAACCCTTTTTTTCACAAAAAGCAACTTTTTTCAATGTGCTGTTTTACTTATGCTCCAAAAAGTCTATATTTAGCCGTTTTCTCTTTTACTGCTGGATTTTAATGATTCGTGGCGTCTTAATTTGGCAGTAATGACAGAAGGAACTTTTAAACTTAAACACATCGGTTTCTTGGGCACTCTGGAATGCTGACAGCAAGGCGTGTTTTGTCTTCCAGGAGAAAACCTCATGGCAAATAAAACGTGGAAAAGCTTCTGAGCAAAACTGCTCGCTTGCAGAGAGGACTTCCTTATAGTGCAAAACCGCGAGTCATCCAGGAAACTGGCTGTCATTGCTGTGGTGCTGGAAATGACACCGCGGTGTGACCAGGTACTGCTGCGTGTTTCCTTCTGGATGAGTGTTCACATTTTTTTGCTGCATAAATTGCGTCCACAGTTCTTCTCCGTGTGATCCGGACAAGTCCGGTAACAAACGCACAAAAAGTGAGTTGACCCAGGTTTAATCTTTTTGCCAGCTCAGCAGGAAAACAAGGATTCCCCGTGGTCTTCAAAAAGATGTGATGTGATTGCTTTAATGAGCTGATTTTTGGGACAGAAGAGCAGAGGCTGCTCTCATTATACTGTCCGAAGCTACGGTTGCTCTGCGGCCCGGCGTGCAGCTGCGTGCTAAAAATTAAACATATAAGACCACGTCCAGACGTAAAGGAATATAAAGTTAAATTAAAAAGGTAGTGCTGTCTATCAAGGGTTTGGTCTCTTAGTCTAACACACAATGACCTCTGGGTAGGCTTGAGACTGTCACAACCTTGACCAGAAGTAGCAGTTAAATGGATGGATGGATGGATGGATGGATGGATGGAAATGACAGTGAAGAAGCAACAAGTCTATCCATGGGTTTGGGCAGGGTAAAAAGAACACCAACACCACATTAACAGTGAGTTATTGCCAGGGAGGGTACATGGATATTAATAACATTAATATATTCAGCCTAATATATTCAAGAATATTAGTCTTTCAGCTTAAGGAATCACATTCTCCTGCAGGGTTGCTGCCAAGCAAATCTTCCACACCTACAGGTACTTAGTATCCAGTACCAGCACTCACAGCCCCCTTCACAGCCCAATAGCTCTCATACAGAAACTATTTACAGTTGTTGAGCAGCCTGAGACACTACAGTACGCACCAACACAAATGTGCATTAGCGTATTGAAAGTGACAGACAGCGTTCCTGTCTTAATATGTTGTAAAGCACGGGAGAGATGAGTGGCCGTAGCAGACTCGTGAAATGGGCTGTAATGTTTGAGAATTATGAATTCATTTGGTCAACATCGGGCTGGAAACAGCATGTGAGCGACGCGATTTCACTGCTGTGGCAGCGGCATTTTTGCAGGAGCACGCAGAGGGGACAAAATGAAGAAAGGTATGCAGAGATTTAAAAAGTGTAGATAAGAGTAGAAAGGGGTAAACAGTTTAAAGTGGTGTAAAAAGGTGCAGAAAAATGTAAGGTTTAAATAAAGGTAGTGAAACGTATATATAAAGGCATGGGAACAGACAGGTATTGAAATGTACTTATAGAAAGTGAAAGAATAGTATAGAAAGGCTCATAGGCGCAGAGGAAAGTATGGAATTGTATGAAGGGTTATTAAAAAGTAAATAAAATTGCAAAGGCCAGAGGGAAGTATAAAAAGGTACAAAGAGATATTAAAAAAGGTAAAGAAAGGTGCACAGAGACAAAGGTGCAGAGGTAAATATTCAGAAAGGGAGTTTAAAGGCAGGAAAATGGGATGACCTTTATGGGTTGTTTTAAACTCTTTTGTCAGTCCAGAGAGGACAGTTTACATTTCTTTTGTAACCACAACAAATCCTACACACTGGGGGGTCTGCTCATGCCACCCTGCCCCGATGTCACATACTGTATCTAGCTTTAGTTCTTCTCAGGTTTTGTTTACCGTGGGAGGACTTCACACCTTTCACTTGTCTGAAAATGTCGATATTCTGGGCCTGCAAATCAGAACAGGAAAGGAAACGTCCGGACGGAGAAGATCACAGCGCTTTCAACATTTCACATTAGGTGTCAGAAAGGAATGAGGGAATGGAGCGGTCAGACTGGCTGTTTTTTTTGACAGTGTAATGTGGGGCTATTACCTGGCTACAGGTGTTTGCGGTTGTTCAGGTGCCAACTGCAGGCTTCACCTGAATCACAGGTATGCTTGATACGGATGGGAGCCCGAGGCCAGAGCTCACAAGAATGTTTGGCTCAGAAACAAAGAGTTTTCTTCCCAGACATTATAATTATCTACAGTCATCGCCGCTGATTTACACCTTCCAGTTCCAGGCCGATGCGTTTCAGAACAAATACTTGGTGTTAAATACTCCCTACCTGAGTGATGTCTCTATTCGTGCATTAACATCCTCATAAAAGTTTATTTCAAACAGCATCTGGTAACTGTTAAAAAAAAAAAAACAAACAAAAAAAACAAAAAAACTTGACAGGTGCTAATATTTGTCAAGTAAATGTCTTGGATGGACTAAAATGTCTTCTTATACATATTGACAGATTTGTCATATCAATGCACAATACATGTTCAAAATATTGAGAAAGTCAAACGTGGGAAAATAATTAAAAGTGCAGCTTTGGATTTGAAAACGTTTTCTTGTAATTGGATTTTAATGTCGATTTAAAAAAAAATCTTTGCTTATAAATCTTGACATTTTCCAAGACTCTAAATTGAGCTTCTCAGTTTTCCACTTGCATGTCCTGAGACAATATGAATATTTACTAAAGTAACTGATGGCTTTGTTTCTGCCAGTAAAAATACAGCACAAACAGAGATCGATGGACACTAAGTAATGGAGCCAAAACGAATGAATCAGTTCGCTAAACTTTTAAAACCTGAACATTTCCTGAAGAGTTTTTGCATATTATTTTAGCACACTTTGGCTCCTTGTGTTATAAATGTTCCAGTTTCAAATTGTCATATTTAAGACATATTCAGATTTATTTTTTTATTATGAGTTAAAATTTCTTCAGTTACCTATTGGATAAAATGTCTGCATATTTAGGAGGAAGTTCTGCCCGTATTTATGTACATATCCGTTAGGCCCTGATAAAATGGATGTAGGACAACAGACCAGTTAACATAAGTGTTACAGTTATTATACGGATATTAATTACTTGTCATAAGTGTTCATGAATGACATCAAAGTCAGTCATCAATACATCAATATAATAATTTCTATTAAGACACTTTATATGTTTTTGTGATGAACTGGTCAGCAGCCAGCATTGAATAGGAATTTACAGAGATAAGCGATTTCTTTTTTCATTCTTGCAAACTAGTGTTAACAGTAATATGGTCATTTTATTTATCATAACTGTATTGATTTTTAAAAATTATTTGGCGTATGCATATCTGTTGTCTCCTCACTTCCTCCTTTGGGGAAGTCTTCTTGTGCTCACGCCTCTCAGCTCCTGGGTTGTGTTGAGATACGGCTTCAAATCCGGCTCAGCCTGACTAAACTGCATGTTCTCCTTTGTGCCCGAACGAGTTTCCTCCCACAGTCCGAAGACATGTGTTTTAGCCAATTTGGGCCATCTAACCTGCTCATGATGTGCATGTGCACGTTGGTGCTGTGTGAAAGGTGGAATAATTATAAGAAGTCGTGTATCTGGAATTTGTCTCGGATAAACGTGTTAGCAAAACACTAGTTAACAGTCAGTTTGTGAGATGCCAAATGGCTGCAAGAAGTTGTTCAGCAAATTTTTAACTCATTTGATGGGAAACAAACTGTTTCCAGTGCCGCTAGTCAAAGCAAATGCATTCAGCTAACTTAAACATTCAAACATGCCTTCCCCGACCGCGTGCCCCTTTATACTAAGCTGTAATCTTCACTTCTTTTGGTACTGTTTGCATAGTCTCCTGCTTGTATAGGTACACGCAGGGCCTCTACTCTGTCCACAGAGGGCTTAACCCCACCTCAACTTCAGCTTTTTAAGATCGACCACATTTGGAAGGTGGTACAGCAACCTCACTGGATAGCAGGTGTGAGCCGTGGCATGGACTCTTAAGCCAAGATGGGAAGCACCTTTTGTTCAGTCACAGAACTGCGGAAATAAGGACTAAAAAAGTGAAAGTTGTCCCGGAAGATTAAATGTATCAGGCTTGAAAATCTGCTTCTAAACCTCTGGCCTGCAGCTTGTCTAAGCTTTCAGTGAAAACTCGGTCGTGATAAGCATGACGTATTTGCAAGTTATCAATTCTGGGTGAAGGGGAACTACTTTGGCGAATTGAAAGAAAGCCATTCCTTCTTTTCTCACCTAAAATGACTTTTTAATGACTGGGAAGTTAAGAAAGATTAGCATTGAAATTTAGCTGACAACATCACAGCATCTACACCCTGTGTCCTGTGATGAATTGAAGAAAATAATGACACAGTGAAGTAAAAGCGCTCTCTGGGTTAAGTAGACACAGCTGAAGAAGCAGCACCGCTATTGTGCCAGTACATTTGTGGCAAATGAAACCTAGAAGTGAGTGTTGAATATTATCTTTACGGAGTGTAACCGTTGGAAACATCAGCACGGTGACAAGACACGATGGAGTTCAGCTGAGATTTGGGTCTAATGGCAACCATGTGTCCGCAGGACATTTTAAAACATTCATTTGTGCTTCCGGCGGTTTCTTATTGTGCCGTTTGCTTTTATTTACCTGAACGGGCCGAGTTTCATTGGATTGTGCTCTTCTGCTGAAATGATAACGCTCAGCAGCCAAGGAAATTTCTGTCTCGCACTGTTGCTCTCTCCACCTCTCGGTGCGTTCCGCAAAATATATATCAAGAGCAGCTGACACGCTAATATTTTACAGGCCCTTAGATGTCTTTGGAAGGCCTTTGTTTCAGACAAAAATTATTCCATCCTGTAACCTGCTTGCATCCCGTTTTGTTATTCCCTTCCACTTTCAGTTTATTGGTTTGTAACAAATAAAAAGCTTCTTCTATCGACTGTAGAATGTTTAAAAAAAAAAAAAAAAAAACTTTTTAAAGTTTTATTAATCAATTATTGAGTGCAAGGTGCTCCTACTGTATGTCTGTGCCCATGAAAAACACATAAAATAGCACCGCTAACAGAAGAGTGCATGGCTTCAGTCAATGCATGCTTTTGATACCATAGCAGGTATAAAAAATGGTCATCCAGTCAGAAATAAAGTGCATAGTAGCAACAGTTGATACCAACAGTTTGTTTGGTTAACTTTGGTTATCAGTGTTGATCATAAGTAAATATTAAGTTTATAATCTTTATTACTCAGTTTGAAATGGACTGAACTGGGTTGCAGTGCTTGTGCACAGATGTGGCAGGAGAATAAAAAGAGCAAATGAGAGAGAAACATTAAGGAAAATGTAACCGTAAGGGAGTCTTAAGCTGTTTGTTATTGCTGCAGGACCCCGGCAGAATGGGGGCCCGATGGGCGAAAAGAGGGTTTTTCACTCTAACACAGACATGGGAAACTGCATATAGTTTAAACACGTTGAGAACATTTCGCGAAGCCAAAAAGAAGATAAATTGCAAACATATAATGGGTGGTCCCGTGGTTGATCCACAGCTTTGAAATGTTTTCTTAAGGGGTTTCCAGTGACCCTTTTGCAATGGTATAAAAAGAACTGACTACCGAAATTTTGCGGCAACAACTCGGTTTTGGGGCACTGGATGGAAATGCATGAAGGTGGTCGTGCTGTTGTGAAATTAAAATGCAATCGCAAAAGGACGGGCTCCTTTCCCCTCTTGTGCGTTGCGTGTGTGCTTGAAATAAATACTTTCAGATAGTTGTGTCGGTTTCCCTGGTTTCAGTTGTAGCAGAGACCCAGAGAGACCCGATTGTTACTGGGATCATGGGCATCGGGCAGGAAGATAAGAGAAGTTCTGCACTGGAGGATCCGGCTGTTCCTCAACCCCATCTGCAATCTCCATGCACGAGCAGACCGAGAACCTGGGAGTGAGAGTTAGTGGCTCCTTTGCTATACCACAACAATGTGTGTTTTAGTCTAAAGCTGTTTTAGTTTTAGATATCCAACAGTTTTCTTTAAATACTTTAATCGGTTGCTGAGTAGTTGAAAAAGTTTAGTTGACACAGGTGGGAAAAGGGCTGCTGGCCAGTAGCTTGGCAATCCCACAATACATCTCACCCCTAAAAATAAACAGAAACCTCCAATTCATGGATACCCACAAGTAAGCTCTTTGCCTGGATTTTGAGCTTTCAGCTGTAGGACAGAGTAATAAATCTTTATTTTTATCAGCTAAGTATCTGTCTGCGATAGACTGGCCTCTCATGCAGGCATCGGTTCACAGCCTAGTGCCTAATAATTCCGGAATAGACTCTGGACTACTATTACCTTGACCAGGATACAGGGGTTACTGATGATGGATGGATTGATGGATGGATGGATGGATGGATGGATAGATAAAAATATGTGTGAAAATATGTTGATTGAACAAGTCACTCCTGTCCACATTTTTAAGGTATGAGGCTACTTTAATACTGATTATACATTATTATAAATGTTATATGTATGATATTTACATTTGTCACAGTTTTGGAAAGGTGAATCCAAACTTTTGTCCTTGCTTTTTAGCTGCACTCCACCCTTCTACTTTAATCCATGAAAAATGGTTTCTTTTCGCATCTGAAAAAACACATCTCAGGTGACTCAAATTGTTCAAACAGATTTTTTTCTTTTCGGTGTCAGGTTATTTGAGTTGCTGACATATTGTTCGTAGCTGTATTAGCCTCCTTCTCTGCTGCTCGCGGGGCGTCGAACATCCCATACGTCTCAGTTCAATTTTTAACAACCGATTGTATAGGGTATGGTCAGAAAACTTTCACTCATCCTCCCATTACCTTGTCAACCAGTAAAGCTCAATGTGCCTTCATTTTCTGGGCAGATTAAAATTAAGAAGGTCCCTCCAAACCCCTCTTTTGTCCATAAATACATATACATTGATCTGAGATTGAAGACTTTATCTTGTTCTATTAATCTCTCGAAAAAGACTGTAAACAGTAAGTAAGAGTAGCAATAAATATTACCCCCCTTGGCCCCCGTGTACAGTGAAGCTAAACTCGAATCAGATGTGATTTCCGAGGCTGTTAACCTGCGGCTGCTTTTGATATTTCCACCATCCTACCGCCTGCAACGCGCTTTGCTCTGGAATAGGAGTCTGAACCACAGCTGGTACTGTCCACAGCACAGGAGCCTCTTCCGCTCGCCGCCCGATTAAACTTCAAACCGCAGCGTTGGCGAAATAAATCGCTGTGAGCTGCAGCGCTACTGCCATTGAAAAAAATGCTTTGCAAAGGTAATCAATTCCCGAAAAAAGCCCATTGTAAGTAAATTTTCATAAATCTACAACGTAGTTACTGTTTGTTTGAATGGTAAAGAAGGCTGAATGTTCAGAGCACCAAAATTTACACTTAATAATGGGAACAGTCAGCAAATCCTATTAAAACGGACACATTTACGTCCATAGTTTGCATGAGTTAGCATAACACAGCATTACAAGAGAATTTCCCTTCATCAGTTACTCTGTAATGCTGTTCGGTTGTCGACCTCCAGTTGTTCAGCATTTTTGTAGCTGTTATGTGCTTTACACTTAAAACATATATACAAACAAAACATATATTAATATGATATTCAAAGTTTGGGAATTTGAGATGGCTCATTGCGCAGCGCTGCCACTTCACAGCACCTGGGCTGGTGGGGCGTGAGGTTGAGTCCAGCTCCTCTCCCTGTGTCTGCGTGGGTTTCCTTCCACAGTCCAAAGATGTGTTTCTTGTTCACTGGCCACTCTAAATTACCTGTAGTATGTGAATGGGTGTGCGTGTGGCCACCGTATGATGGAATGGCATCCTGTCTGGGGCAGTCTCATGGCTTACTGCCCTCTCCTTCTGGGATAGGTTCTGGACTGCCATGACCCTGCTCAGGATAAGCGATTAACAAAAGTGGAAGTTTTTGAATGAATTCTATCTTTAATGTATACGATATGAAAACAAAAAGCTGACATTGTGCTGTTGGTCCAAATGGGGGCCATGATTATTGCGATCACAACAGGTGAAATTGGCAAACAAGGCGTAATGGAGTTTGAGAGCTTAAAGTAACATGAGCCAAAGTGTCACTGCCAAAAAGACCACATGGTTGCTGGTCTCAGTCTGCTCCGCTGTCAGAAGGAATCAAAACGCAAAGAAATGCATAGCATTGAGGTTTTAAATTAAATTTTTGGAAACTCTAATAACTGTATCTTAGATTATGACTGTATATTACATTGTAGATTGCTCTGGTTTTGTTTCTATCAAGTAACTGCATACTTTCCTGAATTAATATGCAGTCCCACCGCCATAAGTAAAGACTGGCCAGTTATTGTATACATATACAGATATAAATATTAAAAATGCTACACACACTGTTTCTTGTATGCAGTTTTAGGTTGTGCAGCAGCAATACCATTCAATAAATTTCATTGTTTTAATGGAATGTCATCATGTTGTCCCTCATACTGTCTGGACCTGTGCAGAACCTTTGATTTTACCTTTCTTTAGATGTGGGTATACATTTTACACTGGGTCAAAATTGTAGGCCAGATTTTCTAAACAGCAGGCAGTTTAACTATTAGGGAATCGACAAGTCACGGGATCACATCCCAACAAAATAGCTGCTGTTGTGTTTTAAGCTGCTAAACAATGCATTTGAATTTATTGCCAGGAAGTAAAGTCAGCTGGGGAGTCATTTTTCATCTTTGCTCAGTTTTCAAGCTAAAGAAAGCATGCGATTGCATGTTGAAAAGCAGAGCCCAAGTAAAATTTCCCTGCTCGCATCCGAAAATATCTGATTGCTCGGCATATGACAGAGCTTTAAGGACCCAGGTGAACGTATGTTCTTGTCAGTTTTAAGTTTCATAAAATCTTAAAATTGGTATACATTTGGTTTACAACAAGTCAGTCAAGCTTTCAGTCAAATCTGTCTATTATATTTTATAAATAAACCCCCCCTCCCCAGTGCTTGGTGTCAGCGCCAATGAACAAGGATGTAGACGCGTAGCCTTAAGGTTGGATATCATGTCATAATATTGCAATAGAGTGCAGTGTCTTGACTTTAATATTAAATTTAGAGCTTATTTTTGTTAACAGCAGTATTTTTCTCTCAGGATTTCTAACATTAATATGAGAATATTTGAGCGTTTGTCTTGAGGGGCTTGTGGGGAGGGGGTAGAGTTGTAGAATAAACTTAAAGCAGGAATTCCACTTATCTGCAGTTTTCCTTCTTCACGCTCATTTCTGTGGATGGTTATTTAGTTATTTCATTGCATTTTAATCATATTTCATACATATCATGTCTGCTGTTAACCCTTTGCTGCTTTTCAGCTTCTTTACCCATTACAAATATTTTCTCTAAATCTTGGCAGCGACTGTACAGAATAAACACAGGGAATTTGGTAACTCCTTGGGCCACATGTGGATCTAATCTGCAGCTGGATACTAGAGTCTCAAAGGCACTGAATATTGCAGATTTTTTGTCAGTACACATTTTGTTTCTAATATACAGTATAGTTAACAGAGTTTTAACTTGCTTGGCCAAGAGCAATTAGATTCTATATGTCTTCTGTGAAGAATGGTGTCAAATCAAGTGTCCTCTTGAAAAATGTGGATTTCTTTTTTTGTGTGTGTTTTTGTTCTGCAACCTTTCACATTCTCACTTGGGTTTTATGATCTCGGTACACAGCCAGGTGAGATTTGGGATTGTCTAGCAGAATGAAACACCTGAGCGTGGTCCAGCTGGGGAGCAAAGGGACGGAGGTCCAAGGACAACACCTCTATCAATGGGAAAACATCTTGCTTAAATGCCTGTCACCAAGGCTGCTTGTTGCTCTAAACTTGGTGTTTTGTCTTTTAAGATTTTAGAGGGAAATGTAATGAGTGTTCATGATTTTTTTACAAAGTTTGGTTCTACAGTTTCCTGTTTATGGGATTTCAAGACCGGGCTAAATTGATTTACGTCTTCATGAATCCGTCTGGCTGCTGAGTTGGAAATAAATCTTTTTTTGTCTTTGTGACTCCTCTCGGCTGTTCTGTATAGCAAGCATATCAGTACAAAGTACGAGTAAAACTGCAGGATATCGGTTTTTGTCGGTGAATAATAATGTTTATATCATTTTCCTGATATGGACATTCTCACTGTGATATTCAGAAAGTTAAATTGTGGTTTTGCTGTTGAGTATTTTAATCAAAACAAATTTCAGACACAGATTCTTATATGTTACTTACAGTATAACATAACGTGTGTGTGTGTGTGTGTGGGTGTACGTGTGTCCGTGTGCGCTCACGTGTGCGGCTACCCTGTGACGGACTGGTGTTCAGGTTAAGGCGGCCCTCGACCTGACACCCAGTGATCCCAGGATCAGCTCAGGACAGCCGTGAGCTCTTGCAGCACGTGGAAAATTCCACAAGAATTAATAAAACAGTGCACAATTCACACGTCAACTTGACAACAGCCAGGAGCAGAATTATTGCATTTCAAATTTTTCACAGATGTCTCGGGTTATAACTGCATAATCGGACGGTATCTTCCTCTCAAAGCGTAATTGCAGACTCGTGGTTAGAAACCTCTTTAGTTCTCTAGTGAGTCGGAAACTGAAAAGCGCCGACCGTCCGAGCTGAACGAAGGTGGTTCCGACGGTCGCGTTCTGCATTGCGAGCGGTCCCTTCCCGCAGCCGGGCTTTGACTGATGAGTCTGGGACCCATTGAGTCTCCATTTCTTCTGTCAACACAGGAAAGTGCGACGCTGTTTCACGCAGATTATCTTCCCGTTTTCTGTTTGCGCGCATCGCACTTGACGCCCGACAACTGAGGTTACAGTTTTACCCCGATGTTTGTTTCTCGGTAGATTGATGGTGAGAGGGCTGGAGCGGTGTTTGTCAAGCAAACACTGCTAGCCATTAGGCAGGACACCAAGCAACCAGGCCTCGCTTGGACATGGTCTTTCCCTGTGACAGCCCTGTGGGTAATTTCAAATCTGTGCTTCTTTGAGACTTAACAATTATTATTATTATTATTATTATTATTATTATTATTATTATTATTAGTAGTAGTAGTAGTAGTAGTAGTAGTAGTAGTAGTAATATTATTTGCCCATTTTTTATTGCTAACCGTTTACTTCCCAAGTAGGGTTGCAGTGGTCCAGCGCCTGTCCCACAATCATAGGGAATTAACCTAGGAAACAACCCCAGGAATGGATCACACACACATTCACACACATTACAAGTAATTTGGAGTGACCTGAAACACATGTCTTTGGACTGTGGGGGGAAACCCTACACCGAAATATGGAGAACAAGTGGCTTCCATGCAGACTCAGCTGGATTGAAACCCGCACCTGAATACCCCAGATGCTGTGAGGAGGCAGTGTTACTCACTATTATTATTATTATTATTATTATTATTATTATTATTATTATTATTATTATTATTATTATATAAACAAACATATACTTCTGCGATGATGCGCTACAACGTGTAAAAAGGTCGATTGAGTCAGTCTTGCTGTCTGTTACATATCAGTTTCATATGCATGGTGTATTTGAGCAGTCATGGCGCATTATATTGCCATCTGCAGTAATATTTGGAAGCCGTGATCTAATGCTATATAAATGCCGTAAGCTCGCTGAGCCATGTTTATTCTGTGGTGCGGTCTATAAGTTGTAAGACTAGCTGTTGCGCGGCGATGCCATCTGTAAGTGCGTAGCAGCCGGTGTTAGAAGTTATTGACCGTACCGCATACTTATCACAGTTATTGCAGGTTTCGATGTGTGCCACTTTTTTTTTTAGCAGAAATCCCTAACGAAAATACAGTTGAACTGTGAAAAAGTTTGGTTTAGCTCGGGTCATATTTTTCACGTTTTGACTGTGGTAACAATAGCACCATCGAATCATTTGTGTGGAGCTTTCTTTTTTTCTCGTTCTTTCTAACTTTGGCTCTTCTTTTGTCTGTCTTTTATGGCCGTGTCTTCACCACCCGTGAAAAACATCAAAATAAATCCTGTGCTCTTGGACACAGCTCAGCACCTGACATGATGTGATATTTCGCTGCCGACGTCCACAATCCCTCCGAATGGAGACTTCCAGCTCCAAGCTGCCATTCTGCCACATCTAATGGAAGCAGAACAGATTGATGAATAATAGGAATATCGAGTAGCACGGAGCAGGTGATGTCAGAGTTTCCAGGTTAGCCTTGGTTTCATCGCAAACCCCCCCCCCCCGCCCAACACTCGGTGCAATGTGAAGTTCCAGAGAGCATTTTTCCGTGATTTACCTCTGGCAGCTGCAATGAGGAGGAATTGTAGACGGCGGTGTACCACTATCCCATAATTCCGCTCGAGTGTGTGTGCGCGAGGCTCTCTCTGAGGAGCCTTGGAGGGCTGGGCTGCATACCAACGCACCCGTGGATCCGTGCTGTGCAGGGAGCTGCTGCTCGCATTGCACACGGTTTTTCGGGATTCGCTCAGCCTTCTTCTTGGAAACCTCATATTGCTTCTGGCGTCTCCCATCGCTCTCATATGAGTGTGTTTATATGACCGGAACACCGTACTTCTCCCATTTTTGCCATCTCCATTAATTATTCTGTTATAATAAACACATATGCCCGTGGTCTGAAAAAGGAAAACAAACTTTATGTTTGAAAACTTGGTCAGTTGAAAGGATGGCTGGGCTCCTTTCTCAATGCTGTCCTCCGCAGGTACAACAGCAGAAGTAGTTGTAAAAAAAGGCATATTAATTGTGACTGCGATGACACGTATGTCAAAGTGAAATTTATTGTGAATGTCGAAATGTGCGTCACGAGCAATAGTGCTCATTTTCAAAATGGCAACCATGCGGCCGTAGTTATCAAAGAAACAGGGCGGTAAGAATGAAATGACCATCTTATAACAATGGCGCCGGATGAGCCGCAGTCCACGCTGGCATTTGAATAATTGGCACCGAAAAGTGCAGCATCCTTCATGAAAAGACTCCCGCCAGCCTGAGATTTAACTCCTAGGAGCCCCATCTGTCACAGTGTTTCTCGCGCTACCCGTCCATACGAGGTGCGTCACGGCCAGAGACGGGTGGAGGGACGGTGTTCTGGTACCCTGTGGTGCCGCGCTCACCCTGGGGGAGGCCCGCGTCCTTCCGGGCTACCTTACATTGCGCTGCTCAAAGCCTCTCAAGGTGTTGCTTCCGCTACGAAAAAGACACAGAGGCCCTTACTCGAGTGTGTTAAATAATTCAGCTGCCTTAAAATATGTCAAAACGGATGCCAAGGGCAGGGTCACAAATGCACTTAAAGCAGTTGCAATGGAGACCAACATTTAGGTCTCTGGGTTGCCAAGACGTGTATAAAAATGTTCGACACCGTTTAGCCCTACGTACTCATTCACCAAATGAGACGATCTGTAAGATCCAACATCTGAGTTAATATAGGCGCAATGCCCCAGGTCTTTTGTATGGTTTTGTTGTCACGTTCTGGTGACATTAAAGAACCCGGTCAAAGGAGGAAGCTCCTCGGTTCTGCTGACGCGCACGTACCTGTTCACGCATCGGCAAGTTTTAAGCATATATTGATGGCCTGCGGTAAGCGGAACCGCGTCCGGAAAACGAATGCCTCAGTTTCGGATCTGAAAGTAACCCAATTCCAGTGCTCAGATACCTTTGTGCAACTTCACACCAGAATGCTGTTATATAATTGCCTGACACATTCAAATGAGCACCAAAAGGCAGCTTTCCCTTCATTCCCACAGAGGGTGGGGGGGGCCCGTAATACAGTAGAGCAACTCGTATGATATTTAAAATCATCTTCTTCCACCCACTCTAGGAGAGTGGAGAGCAGCAAAAGCTGGCCTCTTGCTCGGCTGATAATTTGGCAGCACGGGGGGTCTCTGCATGTCTATTGATTAATGACAAAAATGTGCACACATTCGGTGCCTCGACGCGCTTGGCAAGGGGTGTCAGGTTTGCTTAGCCAGGGATTAGCATCTCGCCGGAGCCTGGGAGCACATTTTTCTGCACAGACGCGCCGGGCTGGTGTCCGATGCGATCGCTGAGGGACGAGGAGCAGGATTTGCTTCCACCCGAGCCCCCTGCCGTCCCCTCGTGGCAGCGAGCCTCGAGTCTTCCCCTCGTGAGCCCGGCTCCTCTCTGCGTGGCTCTGCTCTTGACCCTTTGAGGGGAGGTGGCATCGTGCGGGGACTCTGGCCAGAGCCCCTTGTGGGATGAGTGCTGCGGACGACCACGGTGAGGAGACCCCCTGGACGCCTGCCTCCGCTGAGCCTCCAGCCGCACTGCTCCAGCAGCCTTTTATTCTCGGTAAGAGCGTCCGTCTGTGTCCCTTTTCCATGTGTGCGAACCAAAGAGGGCCATTCACTGAGGATTGGAGGGGAGGGGGGTCATGTTCACAGTCAGGTTTTATTTTCTTTCAAAGACATGTTGTTTAATTATTAATGCTAACTATTCCGAGCAGTTTTTCTACGGACCGATAATTTGTTTGGCCTTGTGTTTTTGCTACGACTGTGTACTCTGTCTAGACTGGGGCTGTGATGGCTTTCAGCTGTTTATTATACTTCAAATTCAGGAACTTTTACAGTACTGAATAATGCATAATAAAAAGCACATGTTTATGTGTGCGAGAGCAGTCGCGGCTGAATAGTGCGGCTATAAGTAACGAATCACCTGCTGACTTTTAAGCCATTTTTAAAAAGCCCGAAACCCAGTGACAGAAAAAAAACCAAATAGCCAAATGTTTCACACACTGAGTGAACACAGCCTCATCCACAGGCCCAGGACCAAAGGGGTGCGTTTCCTTATTTTATATGCGCAATAATTTTTTTTGGAACTGAACAGAATTTCCGCTTGTCGGCAGTCAGCGGTTCAGATGAACCCCAAATCGTCTCTGTACTGTTTTAGCTTTAATGATGACTGTAGCCTTGTGTGCCTTTTCCACAGAAATTAATATAATTCCCAAAGTTGCCATTCTGGGAACGTGAATAAATGAGGAAAGGTTGCAAATTTTTAGTCAGGCAGACAATGCTGTATTATTTGAAACAGCGACAATAATAATAATAATAATAATAATAATAATAATAATAATAATAATAATAATAATAATGCTTTGAAAAAGTGACTGGACCCTCTGTACTGAAAAACTGATCATCTCACCGTTACCATGGACACAAAACATCAGCAGGATTTCAAACTTCTGTGTTAGAATAGTGATAATTATGCCTTTAAGCACATTTCCTCTCACAAAATGTGAACAAACACCGCATATTTGGGACATGAGACTCTCTCAGACCGATATTTATAGGTGATACCACAGAGGAACATTTAAGCTTGTATACAGGTTCAGATGCATAACTGCACATCGGAGGTTATAAAAAACTGGATAAAGGCAGTTTATTTCCCAAAAATGTATTCAGGTTAGGTCGTCCGCTGTTTTTGCCATGCGACGCTTTGTCCGTCTTATTGCGGAAAGTCTCGGAAAGCCCTCTCGCAGCAAAACAGTGACTGGTTTAAATCCCATTGTGCTCTGGAATTTGGAAGAAAAGTTGTGCAACGGCATTACGGAGGCTGATTAAAAATAAGAAACGGCAAACATGCCAAAGTAAAATCCCAAACTATGTTGTGCACCTCAATAAACTAAAGGCGCAGCATTCCTGACAGGGGGTCTTGGGGTGCCGGTATAACTGGTTACGTTTATCCACTCAATGGGGTTGGCTTGACTAAATGTTAATGGTTGAAACATAAAAAACAGGAAATGTATTTTGCTGCAGCTGAAAACTATAAATTGTCTTGTTTCCACGCAAGTTGATAGCATTACAGGGTCTTGTACGCCTGATCCGTAATGAAGACAAGAAGAGAGACTGCCGACACTTTTTTAGCACCACCAATACCCGCTGATAGCAACTCAGTCCGTTGGCCACATGATGGACGGTGGCGGTTTTCATTCAGTCTGGCCCTTGATCGTTCCTCAAAGTTTGCGTGTGTGCTGCAGTAAGGAGTGTAAAATCAGTCCACCATAAAGGACAATCCTGTAAGAAAGAGAATTTCTAGGGGTCACTCGTAGGGATTTTTCTGGCTCTGAGCTACAACTAGCCAAGAGAACGACACCTGAATTTAACTGCTTATTTTGCAGATGTAGAAATGCCGCTTATAGCACAATATGCGGTCGGTAAAGTGTAAAATCCTCCTCCGTGGGGACAGTGTGAGTAATGCAGACTGTGCAGGAAAGAAATGAAGAATGGCTCCTCATTTGCAGCCGCAGCCTCTGTAGACAGTTGCGGTGATTTAATACGGAAGCAAATCGCCGCAGTTGTTGTGTGGCACATTCCACACACAAACGGAAGACAGTGTGAAGAACACAAATGTTAGCGGTTAGCTGACACGGCCAATTCCCGGCTGTTCTCGCCATGGTTTGAGCATGAGGGTAGGATGTAGAGCTTGCTTTCGCCCTGACATTGAGCATAGCGCGCGATGCCGGACTAATGCGTCCGTGTTCCCAGAAGCTGTACTGCACTCATGAATAGACTATGGGTCTGGGAAAGACTTTTAAAATATGGATGGTTTTGCACAAGGATGCTTGTTCATAGAAGCCCGTCTGGGTCCCTGTGTCTGCGGGGGAATAGGACACATACTGCTCTCCTGTTTGGGCTGGCAATCGTCCCCCTTCTTCCAAAAATGATGGTCCCACTTGATGGAAATAAGGGACTGGGAGCCAAGACCATTAACCATTGGGGTGTGCGAATAAATGCTGTTTGTTTCTTCCATCTGAATTATTCCCTTTTACATGTGCATGGGCGGTGGTAGCTTGTGTTTATGCAGCGAAAAGTGCACCTTCTGTACAGCCCTACATTGCAGCTTTCCGAGGTTCTTTTGGTCCAGAGGTGTCATGCACAATATATAATATGGCGGTATCCTTGCTGGGAGACCTGCAGAGAACTAATGAATTCAAGGCCCGCCGCAGCTCAGCTGGCAGCCGGTAAACACACGCTGCCAAAGCGAATATTTGAACGCAGCAGTTGCGTCGCCGTTTCTGAGTCCATGTCAGCATTTCCGATGTCAGCATCAGCCTTTGAAGAACACAGGTCGCATCTCAATGCACGGGAGTCAGAGGGCTCGGCCTCCTTCCGTTCGGATTAATGCGGCTCTAGTGTCTGTGTGTGTGTGTGTGTGTGTGTGTGTGTGTGTGTGTGTGTGTGTGTCTTTTTCCTTCTTCTGGGCTACTCAGATTTCGATCTTGGCAACTGTTGAGGACACCACCACAGGGTTGCAGCGATGTTTAAAACAAACTGTGGCATCAAGGCCGCGAATATAATACGGCTAATAAGTGCGAGAAATTAACTGAAGGTTTAGCTCAAGTTGCCATTTTAAAACGTGGGACTTTACTCTGCTTTGACCTTTCAACATAAGGTGGGCCTAAAGTAGGAGGGTGTGGACTTGTGGCTAAACCACTGCTCTCGAATACTGAAAGGAGAGCTCCTGTTATACCTTTGACCGGTGGGCTTAATATTATTTTGAGAGGCCGGAGAGGGAATTCCTGTCACTGTCATCGAAATGTTTGATTCATCGCAGCAGTGTTGCAAAGCTTTTTTTTTTTTTTTTTGTTTTCCGTTTATTGTTTTCGACGCGCTGGACATCTTTTATCATGCAAAGCAACATTCCATCATAGTTAGATAGTTATGGTTTGGCTGCTGGCTTGACAGAACATGGCAGCCCTTCTTTCTGTGTGTCATAGAAACAGCACCTCACCCATTGAGTTGTTATTTCAAAGCCTGGACTGGACCACAGCGTCCAAAATCTTCCCAGCACTTTCCCAGCCAATGTCGTGCCCCTAAAAGTCTTACTGCCGGTCCATCATCGACCTCACTTCTGTGGGAAGCAAATGGAGAAATAATTGTTTTATAACCTCATAAATGGATGTTATCGAGCAAAAAATGTGAAATGAGCGCCATCAGTCCAAAAGATGACAGATTTTTAAAAAAAGCGAAGAAGCACTGAGGTTTGCCGTACATTTTCAAGGATTCAAAAAGCCATAACTCTTTTAGCAAAACTATTTCTCATTTTCAGTAACCATTAAGGGTAAATGCAGGTAATTCATTGCGCAACTGTGTTCTTGGTAACACAGACAGATGTTGGATGTGCGTATTTGTGCACGTCTGTGTATGGAAACTATTTCACGCCATCGTGTATACCAAGAAAATCGACTGTCAAAGGCTGCCCCGTGAATGAATAATAACCCAGCCAAATGCAAGTAGAAAAATGGCCTCCCAGGAAGTGGCCATCAGTAACGGAACTATGAAATGGTTTACATGACTATAGAAAAGCACTTCTTTTGGTTACAGGAGCTGCTATTCATATTAAAAACAATAGATAAGTCTGGAGTGCAACTGGAGACCCTGCAGTTTGGTTTCCCTACGAATGGACCATTATCGGCGCGAGATGAAAGGGACGGCCCAGAGTCTCGGCCTTGATGAAACCCAGAGTTTATTCAGCTCAACTCATTTGTTGCCTTTATCGTTTCAGAGCACGAGGCACCTGCAAAAGCCGTCAGATAAGGGGCGAGGAATCGTATTACTGAGATAAATGAATTTAACCCAGTGCCATGAATAAGTGCGGTGCCGGATCACAAAACGAACCCTTGCGCAACTTACGGTTTTTCGGCGTGCGCTATTAAATTTAGTCCGTTGGTTTCACAGTTTGGAAACGGCGTCGGTTATTTTGAGACGTTTACCCACCTGTTTATCATTTTATGAGAAATAAGAAAACAAGGATGACTTGTGAGAGAGCCCCCTCCTCCACGCGGAGGTGACTTGCAAGTCCCTTTTAATAGCTGTTTATACCGCCTGGCACTATCAGTTAGCAGCATCCATTCTTATTTTAGAAGCGAGATGGTCTGCAGACCAGGGTGTATCCATGGAGGGTTTGTCCCTCGCCGTTTCCACCAAGAATGTAGGAATGTGCTTCGGGCCCCGATTTGGATCTGCGTATTGTGGTCATCCACGCCGGGGTGCAGCGGTCAGCTAGGATTTACACTGCTGCTAATTTGTCGGAGATCTTTTTTTTTCTGTGTGGGGATGAACAGATGGTTTTTGTTTTCGGCGGCCCGAGTTTAAAATACAGGCCAGCCCGATGTGGGGAAAATAGCATGATGCTAGCAGACAAAAGGCGCCCCTTGATGGAGAGACCAGTGTGCTCCCATGTTGTTCCTCTGCAAACAAACCAGCAACCTGGAGAAATTTTCAACGTCAAAAGGTTTTGTTGGGAAAAACGTGCCAGTAGATAGGCAACTTTGTTCAGGTCACAAACCATCTGAACGGTGTTCATAGGGGACAAACATAAAGCAGGACGTACAGATGTTTGTTGCAAAGGTTTCGATTCAAACATCATAGGAAGGCATTTGGTTGCTGATCTCTTCTGGAATATAAAATTTGGTAAAAACTCTAAATCTGCAGAGGAGTGATGTTCTTTCCAGGGTTCGTCCTGTCTTCTACCCTGTGCTTCCAGGATAGGCTCTAGACCACTGAAGCCTGCTTTGGACAAGTTACTATTAGCAATGGATGGATGGGTAGATGCATAAATGGATGGAGGGAACGCATTAATTCTTACCACGTATACACATGAATACCGGAGTCTGGCTACTTTGTTCATGGCCTAAAACAAAAATTGCAGTGCAGCTGATTCAGATGTATTTTCTCACTAAATAAATGGATCCTTTTTAATCCTAATCCGTTTGGGTGCTCACCCCTGTTTCCTGGAAAATGTAAAATTTCAGTTTTTGGACACAAGTCTGCTCAGGAATGACTGTTTAACAGTGCGATTACATGGATGGAAAACACTGAATTTCACCTACTTTACAGACAAACTTGTCAGGTTTTCACCTTAATCTGCTACTTTACCGCCTTTCCAGTCCTTGCTCCTGAGTTCATTAAAAAACAATGAATTCAAGACATAAAGCAAGTAGACAAAGGTTGTAACCGGTAGTTCGGATATTAATGGATAATAATAGCAATAATTACCCTCTACTTTACAGAATTGGCTTTTCTAAGTGTGAAGCAATGATGATAAATGAAGGCATTTGCGTAACCTCTCCCCCTCCCCTCAGGTCCTGGTTTATTGGCGGCACAGACTGCCCGCGCCACGGTAACCTGAACCATATGGCGGTCCGTTTGATGTTCTCTCTGTGCCCCATCAGGGACTGCTCCTCATCCCTCCACCTGAACTGGACGATAAGCAGGGCCCCCATAGACCCCCACAGACCCCCATCAAGCTCGGGTCACAACGGACCAGTATCCCCACACGCAGAGCAGATGTACCAGAACCGCTGCGTTGAGCTCAAGAAACCAAAATAAGGAACGTGACCCTGCAGACACCCTTCAGTCTCATACAGTAGATGATTCCAGGTGTTTTGCAGCACCGTGTATTCCCATCGGTGAATAAACACTTTGAGACCAACCTCAGGTGCAAGGAGCGTTTGGCACGGCCGCACTGCGAACGCCCAAAGGCAACCGTCTCTCGATGCAGGCGGAACGTTTTCCTAATACAGTCGACAAAAGATTTGGACTGAGTTTATTGTCTTAAGAGGCCAAACCCTTCAACTACCAGAGAGTTCCTTCCATGGCGAGGATGAAATGTCTTAACTGCAGTTTTGTATAAACCATGGCCAACCATAGAGTTCACACACAGAAGTGCCTTGTATGCTCCAAGTGTATACAGATGATTGTGAGGTTTACACTACTTAGGATGTGTTGGCTTATAATGAGAGGTTGAACAGATAAGACGTAAATTACGGCTGAACTGTGATTAAATAATCCCAGATATAGCTGGCGAGCTGTTTAAAAGCTGCAATGTTAAAGTTAAATATGGCCGAATGTGGCAGGAAATTTACTGCCGTACGTAATAAAACTGTACAAGGAAAATTTTGCCTTGTAAATGGCACACAACTGAATGACACTGAAGAATGACAATGGTGTTGCAAGAAAATGTTTTAATTTTTTTTTCCTGTAAACGATCTTTCCCAAAGACGCCAAAACCGTCTGGAATTATTTTCTGCTCTGTTTTCTATGCCGAGGGGTAACTGTAGTGTGATGGTTAGGGGCCTGGGGGCTGTAACTTGAGCCTTACTGGCTCAAGCCTCAGCAGAGACCTTCCTGCTGTAGCTTTGCGTCTGATGCTTAAACTGAAATTGCGCTAACGTTTGCAGCTGTAAACACATATAAAAGTTTTTGTCGCTTTGGATAGGAATGTCTGCTCAATAGCAATAGCATGCAAACAGAATTGATTTCACTGGGCTTTTTGCAGGTGAACGAGTGCGACCATAAAGGATGGCGTGATGTTAGCAGCTGGCCGGGCTGTCCGGGCCGGGTCCTTTACGACCGCTGTCCTTCCCAAAGTGGTTGAAGTCCTCGGCCAGTGTAGCCTGTTCTCTCTTTATGAACTTTCAAAGGCAATAAGGAGTTGCTGTTTTTAACTGTTCATTTAAACCCTCCAGCAAGTGAATTATTTCCCATTTCGCCTTTTAAGTTGCACAAGATTGATGACCTTTTGAATAGCTGTCAAGATAAACTAGGCAATTGCCTTCCTGCTTCATGGGCTTTAAAAACTGCTTTTTTTTTTTTCTTTTGGTTTTTCCAGTCAAAATTACACGATTGCTTTCATTAAACGTTTTTTCTAGCGTTTTCCCCACTTTGTCTATAACTCCAAAAAATGAATGCATTTTATGCCCTGACTTAGGGAGATGACTGATTTGTTTGCAACGCGTCTGTGGACACCTGAATACTGCAAATAGTCCGTGGAGCGCTGCGTGCCCGTATTAAATTAGCTTTTCGGTGAAAAGCCCAATTTAAAGACTGTATTTATATATAAAAAAAATCTGTGTTGTTGTGCTACAATACCGACGCATTGCAGTGTCTATTTTTTCCCCATTTGCACACAAAAGCACACACAGATGCAGCACGCAATCGTGTGCTTCAAACTGGAATTACAGATTAAAGAAAACAATACAAAACTTCACAATACATAAACACAGTACATCATCTGAACAAAATGGGGAAAAAGGCATGGCAGGACCAAACATTATGGTGTAGGTTTGCGTAGTTCTGTCAATTTTTATAGAGAATAATAAATATGACCACATACATACACACATACACACGGAGCAAACACAGTCGCACTCATTAACTATAGTTATTTTGAATATTATAATAATACAATTTTGATGTCTGTGGTGCTACGTAGTACAGGCGCACTGATGCTATCATCTGCCTAGCAAAAGAGAACTCTGACATCCAAACTTTCTGCACTCATGGAAGAAAAGATTAAAAAGTTTGTCACCCCAAGCTCAACTTATTTAGACTCCACAGTGCTGATAGTGATTTATGTCAGTGCTGACCATAACAGAGCTATGAATCATTCATTTATTCATTTGCACTAACTGTTTGTCAAGTGCAGGCTTGCGATGGATTGAATCATGGGTCCACCCAGGACAGGAGGCCAGTCCATTATGTGGCAGTGACAAACTGACACACTCGCACATTGTCATGCTGAAGGAAATTTAAATTCTACGCTCTATTCGAAATGTACGTCTTTGGACTGTGGGAAGAAACCAGAACAGATAGAGGAAGCAAGGAGCATGCGAACACCAGCGACCGAGGTGAAATGAGCCATTTTGAAACTCACATGCCAACCCACAGCTGTGAGATGCTTCATCCCGCACCACTGCGATGCCTGAAGAAATAGCTTGGAAGTCCAGACACAAACACGTTTTTTTTTGGTTATTTTGAGGAAACATCGCCTCAGATGTCAAGGTCTTGATCACATCTCATTCTAGCCTGCACCTACTGTATAATGCAGGCCAGCATGAAGGATGTTTCCACAAAAGCAAACCCCTGACTCAAATAATGATTTTTTTTTCATTAGTTTTTTTATCCTATTGTCAGTTAAAAACTGCATACATGCACCTGTTGGTTGTAGGTTTGCACCCTTTTTGCATTATGTGCTCTAGCGATTGGCTGGGAGCTCTCAACACCGTCATACAATCTCGAGGCTGTTTGTACATCTCTGTGGGCTCATTGTCATGCAGGAATTTACTGTGGCAGTTAAATATCTCTCCATCTGCCAAAATTTTCCTTGTATTTTTCTGGCAAATGTGTCTGCAGAGCATCGTTCACCATCCTGCAGACTAACACTGAGCATTTCTGTACTCCCTTGACAAACCTAATTAAATTCATCAGTTATGTGGTCCCATCCTGCATGTTTTTCTGCAGCATTGAAAGATGTTGCTTATTACATTCAGATGCATTAATTCTCTAATTTATATTTGTTTGTGGCCATCTGAATTTAATTTTGAATATAGCATACTTTTTTCTGGTTTTTGTGCTTGAGTTACAAATTTATTTTATTGCTTGGGCTGTTCTGATATGTTTGGGTAGAGATGGTGCTTAGCATCGTGGCCAATGTGCAGCTCGACGTGGGTTTGATCACCACTTAGTCGGTGTAGGGTTTGTTCCTCCAGTTTCCTCTGACGGTCCAAAGAGTTGTGTTTCAGGGGAACTGGTGTCTCTAAACTGAGGCTTTCTGCATGTGTGTGCGCACTCGCACGCTTAGTATTGTCAGTTAAATAATTATTATTCTATTTTTTGCCAAATGATTATTGTAGTTTGCTTTAGATAAAAGCATCTGCTAAATAAATGAATGTATCTGTAAATGCAAGGATGAGGTTTTTTACAGTGTAAACAAAATATATTGCATTGTCTATTTTTAATGACATTTATTTACGTGGAAACTCGTGTGTTTTGTTAGTAAATAAACACGCACACTCATCTTGGTAAACAAGTTTAGACAAACAAACTTGATTTTATTTTTTTTTTAATGGAAAGGATTAAACAAAAACAAGTGGCACCTCTTACCAATGCTCGGATGTTTTGAAACACGAAACAGAAATCAGAGACTGATATTTTGCATCTGTGCTTTAGAACCGAGGATGGCTCGTGCGGCAGTCGGTTCTGTTTAGATGGATGGAAAATGTTGGTGGGATTGACAGTTTCCTGTGGAAATGGCTGCAGAATCACATGTTTCGGCTGCGTTCCAGAAATCTGTTTTACTGCCTGGTTTGTTATTCAGCTTTTTGGTTTTGCTTATAAAGATATCAGGTGGAACTGCCAGATTTGTCCGACTAATGAATGTGAATTTTAAAAAAATGCTAAGACAACATTGTGAATCCTGCAAAGAAAAAACATAGCAGATGCAGAATATTATGCACCGTTGCCTCTATGCATATCTAGTATAAAAAGTCTGCTAATGAGCCTTGTCTTTTGGGCAAAACAAGTCCCTTCAGCTCCCATAATGCACCTGGGCTTCTGGAGCGCTGCATATGTCTTCCCTTCCCGGTCCTTTAGAACCAGCCTGGGCCTCCCATCAGCCACCTGTTTTGCTTTCTCTGCGGGGGTCGCCTTTCGTCGCCGCATTTCCCGAGTTGAGGCGCTGGTGAAGACGTTACGCAGACACCTGTCCCTGTCTGACTGTCCTTCTTGGGTCACTTCACCTCGTAATGCTAGGGGTTCCAACAGGGTGACATTTTACGGGTAACTGGTTAATGCATTAGACAGACGTCACTGGTCCCAAGACCTGAAAATCTACAAAATTTTTTTACAAAAGACCAAAATGTTTTTCTGCTGTGCAGGGTGTTTAAAATTTAAGTTATGAGATCATGAGAACATCCAGAGAATGCAGGAAAATTTTCTCCTGTTTCTTTTAATCATATTAATATACCTTCAGTCCTAACTTGACACTGTAAGAATCTAAAACTAATTTAAAAGTTGCTTTAAATAAAGTGCAGATGTTGTATAAACCCTAACATGTGTCATATTTCTGGCTCATGATCTTTTTTCCACTCACGTCCTCTTCATCCAGTGTTTCAGTGGCCTATTTTGGGGCAGCGAGGGTCACAATGCTGCTGTGTGTGTGTGCCTGTCTGTGCAGGCTGACCGGTTAGAATCTACTCACAAAGAAGGTGCGTGAATGCAGCAGACTGGTGGTAGATGTGTTGAACCCCCATCATCACCCCTAACCCATTCACCCACCCACAGTGCTGCAAAACAAGGCCCGGGCACCTCTTTCACTCTAGAAACATCCATCAGAAGGGGTCATTTTGAGCTGCATCCTCTAAAAGCCTTTGCATTCCCTGCAATATTGTGCTCAGCTGCCCCTACACATTATTTTAGCAGTAGGAGGAAAAGTGTTCAAGTTAATTAGACCATTGGTCTGCAAGGTAATTTTACTCAGTTGCCCCCACAGTGGGGAGATGATTGACAGCGGAATGCAATATTTCCATATTGATTGGTTTCTTGTTCTCCGCGTGGAGCTCTTGTCAGGAAACCACTTTTACACACTGATAATTCAGCTATTAAAATGCATAAGGCAGCAGATGAAGACGACGATGAGGATGTCAGTAGTATCGTATGCAACTGGGATTGATAACATTAATAATGGTCAGCATTAAACACAAGAGGTGGATGGTCAAGACCAGTTTATCTTTTGTTGCATTTGTGGATATTATTTTGCAATTCTGTATCCTGGTTTTACGCCATTTAGGAGCATCGATGTGGTCCTCACTGCTTCTGCTGCCACATATCGCAGGAGGTATTTAGCATTTCCGGCCAAAGTCAAAGGTCATGCCCTAACCTACATGACAAATTGAAGGAGATATGCTTGTTCTACCTGGAAACACAACTTCATCTATGTAGTGACCATGAAAATATATTGCACACCCACATCTCCTGAAGCATTTATGTTACATTTACATTTATTAATTCAGCAGATGCTTTTCATACGATGGAAAAATAAAATTAAATTAAAAAAACACACAGTTGCATATGTGTTCAGATGTATGTTTTAAAACAAAACTTATAAATTGTGGATTGTTTCCTCTTGTCACGGTGCAGTACGGCTTTCCCCCGTGCACCCACCTGGGTTGTATCTTTGAGGCCTTCAAGCTTTATGTCTAAATCTTAACATTTCCGGTGTCTGAGTGGCGACTGACAGCTTAAGCAAAGACAAATGTTGTTTCTGGTAAAAAATAATAGGCTACAAACAAATAGTAGTACTTACAGCATTCCATTGGAATAGAGGTACTCCAAGGGTGACAGCTTATAGAGATATCCAGTTGTGGTGAGGCTGGTTTGTCGACTGGTTATCACCCTTGCCCTCCACCGGGTGAGTCCCCTCTATTTTTACCCTCAACAACGAGTCGTCTCTGTATCTCGAGGAAGCTTTACACCAGATTCTGTTTACGCTGTCATGTCCTCCCCGGCTCATTCCCAGGGAGAATTTTAATGCGATCTTTATTAATGCATTCCAGTGACAGCAAAACTAGAACTGTTTATGACTTGCATTAGCATCCGGTCCATTAAAGTGAAAACGTAATTATTTCTCTGAACAGGTGAAAGACACACGCTGCCTACAATTTAACACTTTTATTCCCTTTTTACTTTTTTGGGTTAATAGCCTTAAAATGATTGTGAATTATCCTTAAGCATTGAGGAGTTAACACCTTCCTGATGACACTTTTAGTTCTGTGTGTGACACGGGCCAAAGTTGGGTTAGTTTTTGAAGTGAGACTGGTGGCTTTGTTTACCAGATAAGATGGGCATGCTGTATTTGCACATTTTAAACAGAATCGCCAGCAGAAGACATTCTTCAGGTCAAAAAATTTTAATGCTAGTAAAAGTACAGCTGTATTAAAGGCCTTTGGCCAATACAAGGATGGAAAAAGAGGGATTTATGCTGACCAGTGCTTGCGTGGATCTGCTAGCTAGAGGAGAGGATGAATCTCATATTTCCCTGTGTTTTCTAGAGCGAAGGTAATGGTAATTTAACTCACTTTCCCACTGAGAATCCTTGTCCCCAGCTGACATTCTGGCTCAGTGGTCAAAAACGGTGAAAAGATTATGGTGAAAGTACCACGGCACTTCTACACACGTTTTGTACGGGCTGAGGACACTCAGATGTATTCAAATGTGTGAGGCCATATTCTGATCCTACAAGACAACAGAGGGTGAGGTTGTCTCAATGTTTGACCCATGCTTGCGTGTGCTGTACTTGAGAGTGAAACAAGGACATGCATGCTGTTGCTTTGAATTTTTGTGAAATAAGGATGTATAACAGGGTGCATGCACAAGTATGTTGCTAATCACAGAGAAGTCTTGGCTTTTCTTGACCAGTCTGTATGGCAACTTCAGCTGATACAGCTGTAGGTACTTTCATCTCCTTCCTGGTTGCCCCAGCGGTCACACCGGATCCTGAGCAAGAACATGGCCATGTCATCTCCACACACACAAACACACACCAACAGTCTGGACCAAAATCTGATGATGCCATATTTTTATGAGACAGAAAGCATAACAGCAGAAAATACTTTCTGGGAACAAAGTATTAACATGTAGCATCACTGCAAAAGAAATGGCTGCTGATAGATCTTATCGTGGCAGTTAGGAAATAGTTAAATAGGTGCTGATAGACTAGTTGTGTTACAGTATATGGAATCTTTTAGCATTAATCATATTTTGCCCACATCTTAAACATCTCTCGCGTTTCAGGTAGCGCAACCTCCTGGAAATGCGGTGGGCTGAGCTTTATTGTTATAGAGCGTTTGGATTTAAATAAATGCTCCAGACCTTGACGCTTGGTTTTTTTCCCACTTCTTGGAGGAGGGGGGTGAAGGTGAGAAGTGTGGGTGTAGGGTGACAGGGCTCCGAGGAGCCAGTTTTGCAGCTGCTAATGTGTATGTTTTTAACCCGACACTACGGATACACAAGTAAAATCATTTTTCTGGCGCTATGCTCAGCAGCACAAAAATGTTTTTTTAAGCGCTTCTGTACAGTGCTGTCCTTACCGTTGCTGCCCCAGGCCTTGAAAAAGGACCTTTTCTCCACTTGTCCCTTTCATTTTTGCTCATGTCATACTATCTACAAGTATCACTGCCCTCTTAGTCACGCAGCCAACTGACAGCCAGGAGATGATCTAAGGCCTTGTCCCCGTTTTCATCGCAAATGTCGACTCTTGCTGGCACCTAATTTGTCTCAAGACTCAATATCCTGTTTTAATGTGCCTGCCGTTCACACACTTGCACATTTCCAGATTATCTGGACCCCTTAGTAAAGGAAACTTGATACTGGTTACTGGGTTTTAAGCAATGCTAAATCTGCAGTTGCAATCAGAAAAATAATTTTTCTTTTTATATTGCATATGATAAAAAGAAAGGCAAGCAATACTGTAATTTACAGTCTGGCTGCAGTAGAAAGTTCTCTGCAAGTGCGGCTGAAGTAAAAAAAAGTGTTAGGTCTTCAGGTAATACACTTTTAACTGAACATATCATGCTGTTTATTTTTAGAATGGTGGAGCAAAACTGGAGCCCGGATTCGAAGTAAGATTGTGTTTTCATTTACGTGAGAATATCAATGTTGTTTGATAAGAAATAGAGTATAGAATATAGACAACACTTGGTATCTGGTTAAACACCGCATTCAGACTCCAGGGATGTATATTTTAAGTTCTTAAATAAAAGCATGTTTAAATACAGCGTTAAAATGCAGTGTGTGATACAACTGATCGTACCTGCACTGAAAATACATCCGACAGAATGTGACCTGAGCAATATAATACAGTGAGTTTGACTTGAGCTCTTCATCTCATATGTTGCCTGTTGCCCCCATGTGTGCCTGTAACAAACATGCACTATTGGGGCAGAATATATTTCAAGCATATTAACATTCTATTATACCTTTTACAAATCACTTACGCTTTGTTAATTTTTTACATAGCCGAATCAAATACAGTCGTGTGTGTGTGTGTGTGTGTGTGTGTGTGTCTGTGCGTGCACTGTGCAGCAGAATCCCTGTGTTTGTGTGGAGCTGGTATGTGTACTGAGTGATGATCCCCTGTGTGCTGTGCTGCATGATATTTTACGGTATTTGAGTGAAATTTGGGAAACTTGTTTTGCCAGCTTTCAGATGGGGTGGGAACTCATTGTTATTTTTTCCTTTTAAAATAATGAAAATACCCGCCTCACTTTATGCACTGAATTCACTGCCTCACTTTGGCACAATTCTGCTTTTTCAAAAACCAATTAAATGCTTAAATGGAAGGACGACCGTAAACATAACAATGATGTAACTCCTAACAATTGTTTGCATCTTTATGAAACTCCAGCATTTTAGTTACACTGAAATTGAAGTAATTTGGTTTCTTCCTTAAAGTCTGTTTATTTGCTGATATATTCAGGCCTAGAATATTTCAAGCTAATTTAGCACTGCTACAGCATGTTTTGAGGTTTTTTTCACAAATGCAAAAGACAGTCATTGCCCCCAGGTAATATGTTCCAAGACCTACCACGGTTACGTGAAACCATGGAAAATACCGAACGCTATATATAACGTGATAAAGTTTAATTGATAAATTACACACAGTAAGACATCACCAACATGAAATAAAGTAAAAATAAAGTGTACTGTATGCTACATTGTACATTTATAGTGTCCTTTCTCTCGTACGTATCTTGAAAGTAAGGGATTCTGAGATTTTAGCCCAATCCTCAAGAAACAATAGAGCTCTCGGTGCATGTTTTGAAACTTATGAACTGTTTATTTCTTTAATTTTCCATTCTTTTTTTGGGCCACAGTAAACAGCAGATAACTGAAACCGCAGATACTGAATCAGTGGAAATGGGGCACAACTGTATGTCTGGTGCAATAAATAAAAATGAACTAGCTTACTGTATTCTGATTCACACTTATTATAACCTAGAAAAATTTACATCCAGTCTTTACTATTGTTTCACTCATTACATGTAGTCATATTTTGATTTTTTTTATTACACATAGAGAAAAATATACCTTAATTATATAACAATTGTAATAAATATTAGTACAAATTTTTATTTTTATTACACATTAGTTATATAGTGTGCTCGATTTGTATGTGCAAACTGAACATCAGTATCTAAAATTTATTTTCAAAAAGCTAAGAAAAGAAGTCAAAAGAACAAATATATATTAACAATTTTCTTTTGGATATGAATATTAATTGTGAAAATGTAACATGTGACAGTAATATGAGTCAACTCCAAAGCGTTCCAGAGTTTTTCTATTTTTGATCTCCCTTGGATTGCGTGTGAATGTGGCTGGACTGCCAAAAAAAATTACACCCTGAAATATCGAACGCAGCCTTAAAAATCAAACACCATGTCATTGTAAAGCGTTTGACTTGCGTGTTTAAGAAATCCCTCATAGCACTGCTGTGTTTATTTGAAGACGCCAACAGTGTTCGCTGTGTGTGTTTGTCCGCCGGACGGCCTTGGGTTTCCATTCCAGTTTGGGGCGGATACACTTGTCAGCAGGGCATTGTGCTCTGGAAGTCCTCACAAACCACAGTGACCTGGAGGGACCATAAGGGAGCAGTTGTTGAATTTCCTTTGACTTTGTCACACTCAGTTTCTGTGGGTACTTCTTGCATACCTTACCAAGGAGCTGCTTGCAGTGGACAAAGGTGTGTGCAGCCCCCAGATGTTTCTAGAAAGGTCACATCACCCCCCCAGCCATACAATAGCTGGTTCCCTTTCAGTGCTGCTAGATGCTATTGACTGAGCCTCTGTATTGTCCTATTGTTGCTCCCATCATGATGACACATTATTATATCCAAAATGCGGGATTTGCATAGGGATATTTTATACTTAAGGGTGGCATTTTGAAATTGTTGATTTAAAGAATGAGGTGGCTCATCTAAGAATCTGCTTTTTGTAGATGATCACTTTCTTACTCTTGCCTTTTGTGAGGAGTCTTACTGGAAGTCATTATTTAACTCAATATATGATTAAAAGGTCATTTTTTCATCTTGCAGAATAGTCCAAATATGCAGAGGAGAATTATAATGTAAAGTGTCTTCAAAGCATAAGAGAATTAGAATCGCTAGAATTTGAAATATTTGGTTTTCCATATTTGCTCATTGTGTTTTTTTTTAAGTTTATTTCGGAAATTTGCAGACAAACTTGAACTTTGTAAGGAATCGTTTCTTGGAAAATGTTAATATTTTCCATGTGCTTGTTTAATATCCAGTCACCAGCCGTTCAGTGTCGGCATGAATATTTCTGGAATGTGCTTTTACGTGTGCAGACTTCTAAGCAGCGTGTTTAGTCTGTCCGTTTATTTGCGTGATAAAGTGGTGGCTCCAAAATCCTAGAAAAAAATAGATTATTCATTTCAAGTAGCTAAAAAGCTAAGCCCTGTACAGTAAAATTTATACAGTTTGCATGATGCATCCATATGGTCATAAATAACCATTTAAATTTTTTGCTACCAATCCTATTTTAATCACTAACAATCCTTATTGATTTTTTTTTCCAAATTTATGAACATGGATCACTTGCGGTTTGTCTTTGTCTCATTGGAGAAAAGGAACAGTTAATCTATATTTAAATACAACATTGTGTGCAACAATAAATGAGTCCTGAAAAATAGTCATCATTTATTCACAGCTAGTAAAATCCTCTTGAGTCTTTGGCATCAGTAGGCACGACCAGGAATGCTTTCACAGCAGGTAAGTTTAACAATAAACAGGTAAATATGCTAAAGTTAGTTTCCAGATGTCAGTTTTTATTCACATTATTGTCATTGATGGCTCTTCCCCTCTAAAGCAATACTATTGTAGGAAATGGGAAGCTCCTCGCCCGCTTGTGAAATTCACCATCAAATTTTAGGACAACACAGCTGTTCTTTTTGAAGTTTGAACTATCCGTCGTAATAATAAAGGGACCTGTTTCCTCTCTGGAGATTGAGTTACTGTAATTTCACAGGCACAAACCTGCAAGACTTGCTGTTGTGACCCGGGGTTGCTGGAGGAAGTCTTCGAATTTCATCTTACATTTGAGATTCCTGTGTAACAGTTGAAGATTGCAAATCAAGTACAACATGTGGTCAACATTTTTCCGAGCTCAAGTAACTTGGGAGTCGTTTATTAACATATATATGTATTTAAACAAAGTTTGCACTAAATGGAATTGTTTTTTGTTACTTTTTTCCTTCTGAAACCTTTTTAGGACAGATCCTGGGAGTTACACAACATTCTGAAGGTAGACACTGTGCCTTTGAGCTGAACACGGTCATTCTAGCTGCAGTTTTTTGACTATATCTGGAAGCAAAAAAAAACCTTCATTTTTTTCATTTTAATATTGAGAGGTCAAACACCGTAAATTCCTGAGGGACTGCATTACATCTAAGCTGTCATAGAATTGTTGCGCTTAAAAAAAAAAAAACAGTTTTGCAGTCAAGAATGTTTCAAAGTCAAAGTTAATGCAATGTCAAAGTAAATGCTGCGCCGTTTTAATGCCAGTGGAAAAGTGCATCATGGGTAGGTTGTGTGTGTGCCAGAAATGACTGTTTATTGCATTTGTCAGAGGATGACTGATGCCATTTTGGTTCGAGCAACTTGTTTAATTAAAGTCATTCAACAATAGCCACGTGTAACTCGAGTTTTTAAGAGCGTGACAATGGTGCCACCGAATGCAGTGATGTGTATGCTATCAACCCATCAGTTCGGGGGGTCCCGACGCGACGTCCGTGCTTTCGTGCCAGAAATTAATGGTGTCATTAAGCGAAAGTAGTGGCGTTTGCTGCCATCCGTTAGACAGGGTCTAGTTAACTGCTGTTATAAGGCATTAGGAGGAGAGGAAAAGGACGCAGGGGTCACAGTGATGGACAGGTGAAGTTCAGGGAGGCGACGATAACTTCACACTCCAGCGACAACTTAACTGTGCTGGTCTTGAAGAATGGGAGCACCGTGCGGTTTATATTTAAAAACAAATAACCAGTCTTACATTGACATGCATGTATATCAAAAGGTTTGTCTAGAACAATATTCAAATAATTGGAAAAAAGTTCACCATCCCTTACCAATAATATACATGTGCATATACTGTACGTAATGACAGCACTAATGTTGTGAGATGTATGGTTGTGATGTAATGATAAAATAATATTAATGACCACCTAAGAGTAACTGAACTATGCACTTACATCAATGTATGTATGTATGTACACTGTGAGCCACTGGGAACCAAAGCCAAATTCCCTGTATGTGTCAGCCAAATAAATCTCATTTTTAAGGATATTAACACACGGGGTCAACTTCTGTTATATAAACGGTTGAAGGATTTCATTCTGGAGAATAAAAGTAGCCGGGATAGAGTAGCTAGCAATACCATGCAGACCAGAGCAATTTGCAAAGGGTCTCAAACATGGTGTGGAAGGTGTGCATAGGCAGAGGCTACCTGTCATATGGCGGTATTTTAAAGGCCCTAAGAAAATCCAGGTAACTGAAACGTGGTCGTGTCAACAGCAGATCTGAGCAGTACAGAGTGCAAACTGAAAGCAGAGAGACTTGCACAGCTGTTTGGAGCAGTCAGGACTGTCGTGGAAGGAACTGAGCTGAGCCTCCGGCTCTGTTTCCCTTCTGTGAACACAGTTAGACTAACAGAAACGGGGAGAAAACAGTCTTCACCATCATATGAACTCATCTGCATCTCATTTTTTTCAACATTTAAAGGATTTTGTTGACTGAACAATGAATGAACTAGGATTCTCCGCAATGTTACTGAGATATGAGGGATGTGCAAATACGGCGCCACGATCAGAGATGAGTACAGCAGCCAAACACAGGATTCCAGTACACTTCCCAAAAATAACTATTAAAGTACTTTTGTAAAAATAAAAAAATTTACATGAGCAAAAGTAACAGGTATCATGTCTGAAAGCTGCTACCACTCAGCATTTATTCTGGCTGTGCCCTGTGTATAAAAATGTCTGGATTGAATTGCAAACATCTGTTAAAAATGTGTCTAGTATTAATGATGGTTTCAAAGAATTCAAATCTGCTCTGCAAATAAAATTAGATATTGTCAAGTAAGCAGATCAATTACAAAAACAAGATACCATAGGCTGCTAAGTTCTTATACCCATGATTCAGTTGACTCCTTGTAGCTAATAACTTTAAGTTTTCGTAATGAAGCTACTTACACTTGTTCGGACTCATTTGGTCAGGCTTGGTAAAGTGCTATGGGTCAAATAGGCTGCACATAAATGAGAAAATGGGGTTTAAAGGGTTTACCATCCATCTAGCGCACCAGGAACCAAACCAAGAGATATTTGCAGAAGGGTTTTATTGTGAAAAAGGTTAGTGATTAAAAGTGAATATTTACATATAATAGTGATGTAGTTAAAGGTGTTACAAGTGAAAACAAACCAACTGTACTACTGTGTGTGAACCAAAGACAAACTGTCTCTCTGGAAAGAAAGTGGCAAAGCCCAAACAAAGTCTTCCATGGCTGACTGACTACATTGATCTAAACTCTCTAACAACACACAAATAGGAAGAGGACACCACTCTCTCTGTACAAACCATACAAAAGACAAATAAATAAATAAACCCACACCAAAGGTTACACA
This sequence comes from Heterotis niloticus, assembly GCA_018136845.1. Classification (NCBI taxonomy): domain Eukaryota; kingdom Metazoa; phylum Chordata; class Actinopteri; order Osteoglossiformes; family Osteoglossidae; genus Heterotis; species Heterotis niloticus. Next base: position 15,271,053 of record CM030889.1, read on the forward strand.
GGACACACAGCCCAACTATGTAAGTCCCACTCCTCTTCTTATGTGGGGTTCTTTATAAGCACAGGAGGTGGGGCCACCTAGTTGAGGTCAGTTGGCACAGGTGATATCCATTTGGAGTCTCCGCAGGCCTCAAAACAGGGAAGAGACACAAACACGCAGCCAGGCCATGTGTCCTTACACACTGATGTACCTATATCTACAGCTGGGAAGTTTTTACTGGAACAACTCAAGGTACTACAGAAAGAGCGGGGATTTGGACCAACATGCTTGACTGCATGGTAACAGCTCTAACCATAGCATGACTAGTACACTCAGCTGAAGTTTTATAACCCACGCTTCATTTAGCTCACTCCTTTACCCAAATGATGGCAGCTAGTAAAATCTACAGAAGCTGACATGGTTTGTTATAATGCTGACTTGATTTGTGTTCTTTCAAAGGGAAAAATTCTAAAGAAATGAAAACGGGACTAAAAAAGTGTTTGAGTAAATGAGAATCTAAGATGTTAGAATATAGACTGATATTTGGATTAACTAATGTGAAATTACTTTAGCTGTAAAATTCACACAAAACTCTGTCACTTAGACTAAGGGCAGCAAGGTCTTTCTCCTGTGTTTTAGTGTTTGTTAATGTTTTTTTGGAAACTTTTTTATGAATCAGCTGGTTGGGTTGGCCATATCTTAGGATGATAACAAAAATAACTCTGGGTGTTTTTGGAGGAAAGGGTGTCTTATCTAGCTGTGATTGCAAAAGGAAGTGTGAGATCTTTGCAGTGAAAAACTGAGCATTTGTGTGGGAAATGTAAATGGTGAAGTCATATACACAGGAAAAAAAGGTGTGCTGGACTTGGGCCATTCTCTCCTCCTGAGCTGAAAGTTCTTCTTAGCCAAGACAAAGAGCCGACTCCAGCAACTGAGTGATAAAACGGGATTCATAAAAGCCGTCGCTATCTCTTCTCCGTGTTTTTGCTGCTGCTCCCTCGTCCGCAGACGTGAATTTAGACACACCATCTTCACGGCGGTCAAGTAAAACTGCTACTACCTGCCAACTTTCCCAGCAAGAACTAATTGCTCTGTTTTTACAAATAAGGGGGCAGCCCCCTGCCACGCATACCACCCGCACCAGCTTTTTGTTTTTAACCACTTGACTTTTCTTTTCTTATTTCCTTCCCTGGAAGTGCTGGCAGGTGTAAGTGATCCACACCAAGAGGTCTGTTCCTCTACTTAAGACCACTCCCTTAAAAGTTAGAGCAGGCCTCAGTCTTGAACTATTGTGATAGCAGGTGTATTGTTTCTGAGATGCTTACGGGCTGGTGCAGCATCTTTTTGAGGCTTTTATTTGCTTGCTATATTCATTCCTTTAGTTTATTCATTTAACATATTTATTAAGGGGACTAAGAGTGTTGGATGCACTAAACTCCTTATTTATTTACTCATCTATACACCAGAGCAATGTAACACATTCACATGCAGCTAGCCTGAAGCACATGTCTTTGGTTGGTGGGTAGAAACAAGAGCACCAAAAGAAGCCCAGGCAAACATGGGAAGACCATTCAAACGCCACACAGACCAAGCAAGAGTCAAACTTGCGCCCAGTCGCACTCCCCAGACCCTGAGAGAAATCAGCCCTGCGTAAAAAGATATAAACCCCACCGATACTTATACAGCAGACTGGCGTTCTTTGCATGCCTGTTACAATATCCGATTTACATGGTTTTATGAAAGGAAAGTGCCGTTGACTTTACGAACTGCTTTTAGCTTGGATTGTGGTTGCGGCTGCATAAGATTTGCGATCGTTTCCCTTTTTGGCCTCTGTGTCTGTTAGGCATTCCTTTTCTCTCCGAATGAGTGATGTGGGACACATAACCGCACGCGTGTGTGTGTGCACGCGTGACTGTGTGTGTGTTCTCTGCGACAAGGTGACCGTGAGCACTAACAGAGCACGCCAGCTTCCCTGCTGCTAAGCAGTGCCACCTGCGCTCACTGCGGCACCTTCTCCCATATGTGGGAGCTTGTGAACCTGAGGGTTTCTTCCACCCTTTGCATTTCGCACAACTCCCAACATTGAATGAGCAACAATATTATTGTCTAGTTGAGCCTCTCCTGCCCCCAGGGGTTCAGAAACTCTGATAGAAGCCCCCTCCCTTTCCTCTTGTTTAAAAATAAATCTGTCATGGTTTTTTGATGTTACAACCCATTAGATAAAATAATGTAATGCTGGAAAAGTAAGCAAGATCCTGGTTGAAGTTTATGATCGAATGTTGAAATTGTTGTAATTTCCAGTTTCGAATATGACTGAGGTCGATGTGTCATTTATCCCATGCAAAAGGACATCAGGATATGAGTAGGACAGCTTGTAGATCGTATTTGAATAAATAATTCTGCATATTTCTTTATGTTCAACAACTGCATGGGGTGTTAGATGTGTTTTTTTTTCCTCTAGAAAAGTTTAATACATAATTGAAGGTGGTGAAAATAATGCCACCCCCACTTATGCAACCTTTTCAAAGAATTGCGAACACCTACAAAAATGACAATGTGTGTATTTTTCTTAATTTAAATGTGGATGTGCTATGTTTCTGCAGTGCAATGCCTCCCATCCGTCTTTTTCCTGTGCTTATGTAACAGCATAAAGGACTCCCGAAGGTGAGGCCTTCCTGTTTCAGTGGGAACGAGCACATCCCGCAGAGTCAGCGCTTCGTTCCTCCGATCCTTCCCAGCATCACCACCCTCATTGTTTCTGTCGGCCGTCTGACCGGTTCAGTTCCGCAGCCGTGTCACTGTCAGCAAATGCAGGAAGCAGCGTGACTCCTTTCCGTGACCGCGGGAAATGCACGCCATCTTCTCCCCGGTGGCCGATTCCGAGGACAGCTCGGCAATGGGAACTTGTGTTCTGGCCCGTTCGGGGTCAAAAGGGCCCGGAGATAATCCTTTGCCACGTTTTACTGAAACTCTTGATTTAAGTGGAAAATAAAAACGATGGGAGGGGTATGTTTTTAAACAAAACACCATTGACCATAGGGGGGAGGTGGGTGGTGGGCATGTATTCCTGGTATCAGTGGATTACAGTTTGGTAGCTTTAACACCTTGTCACAAATCCACGGCAGTGTTGACACGGCTGTGATTCCCTGTGTACACAGTGCCAATCCCACTAGAACCAGCACAGAGCAAACACAACACTGTAGCACTTAGATACTTAAATATGGGATGAAAGTTGTTCAAATTCATGTGTTTTAGGTGCACTGGTGATGCTTCACTGAGAGAGTGTGTGTGTGTGTGGCTACCCTGATATGAAAAGGCATCTTGTCTGGTGGGGGTTGGTACCCTATGATTCTGGTATAGAATCTGAACTGTCGTGGCCCTTTTTTAGGATCAGTGGTATTTGATGCTGAATGACTGACTGGCTGAGGTTCTGAGTTCTGTTTGCTGTTCCTCTGCACCAGTTTTGTTTGCTGGCTTTGTTGTCAGGGTTATGTAAACGGTTAAGTAGAAAGAGGATTATTTGCCATTATCTGTGTCTCTGAGTTGCACACATTTCAAGAAAAACCTCATGGAAGTTATTACAAATGCTCAATCTTAGTTTTTTTTTTTTTTTTTTTTTTTTTGTATTTTAATTCCTCTAAGTCCTGAACTAAAGAGGCTTGTAAAATAATGCCACTCTCATACGTATTAGTAGTTGAGGAGGTTGATCATTTGAATGGATCCCTATACTTCTGTTCAGAGCAGTGTTTATTGATATAGGATATTCGATTAAAGCACGTGGGACTTTGAATTTCTTAAATTATTAAGATATTTAATAAGGTCACACTGAGTTGAATTCACTCTTGTGGCCACAGGGCTTTTTATGAAGTGGTGCAGACAACTTTGTGTTTTTCCATCATTTCCACTTTGGCTGGAGTGGAACCTCTACTGGTGGTGTGCATGACACAAAGCAACCGAGCAGCAGAATTGAAGAAGGATGTTTGTTTCCTAGTTAAATAGTTCTGCATATCTGGTTATCTAACTGCTTCCAGGGATATGACTCACAAGCTGAATGATCAGCGCAGGCCCACAACTGCAGCTGTATATTCTTAGACATCTGCATTGCGCCTTCGACAAAATATTGACTGCTTATAGTTCTTATTGTTGTTCAGTTTCCTATTCAAATTGTTTTGGTTATCCATACAGAGAGGAAAGTTTGAATATACAGTAGGCCATAACAGAAGAAAGCTCTTAAATTATTAAAAACTTTTTAAAAAAGCAAAGGTCCTTAAGAGTTTGCTTAAAAACAATTATATAACTTTGGTGCCGTGTTAAACAAATAGACTAGCTGTTTTCTTATTGCTATAATTTTTTAACAAATTTAAGTCCTCATGGCTATAATTGTAGTATAACAAGAAGATAAATTTAACTGGAAACTTAGTTTTACTGTAAAACAATGGTAACTCTTGTCATACAGTCTGGCGTGTGATTGAAGAAGTTCTGGTTAGAAAACAGACACTGCTTGCTGGTTGGTGAGAGAGAAATTGGCATGCTAGCTACCCAATGGCTTTTTTAATATTTAAATATATGCCTGTCACAGCTTTACTATAGTATTAGGAAAAAGTGCTCACAGCCTTCAAAATATGCATTTAACATTGAATTTCCATGAAGGGCGGAATTAGCCATTTGTTATAACCTTATCTGAGACCAATGTTTGTGACTGGACTGTCCTGAGTTCCCGCTGCATCGGAAAACTGATAATTTGCTAAAATTCATTAAGCCTAACCTACAAAAAAAAAAAAAAAAACTAACTCGGGCCAAAGCCATGAACTCACAGGAGCTATGAATACTTTTTCAGGGCATTGGTACGTTTTCAAAAATTGATGCGTTGCAGTCCATAATATTTCTTTGTATTTCTGTTCTTATTTCTTTTTTATCCTCTGTTTTGTGACCCGTTGTTGTTTTTGTTCCATTAAAAAGATCAAATAAAAATGCAATATCAGTGCACCACCATTGCTGGCCATCACACATGCTCATTCAGAATTATCTATTATCATTACCAATCATTTATCATTATTTAGCATAACTTTCTAGAACTCAGTTATAAAGTGAAACCTTCAAACTATGGAGAAAATAGTCACTGAATCACAGTAGAGTAAAAGTACATCTTATTTCCTCACAGATAGACTTGATCTACAGTATGCTGAAAAATGTCAGTGCAAGCAAGTGCAATTTTGTTCAGAAACATTGCTTACGTGTGCCATCACTGTCTTGGGGTGTCAAGCAGCTCTGGTTGGCTGTGGCTGTGTTGTGGGGTTGTAAAGAACCCTGTGGACCAGCATTTGTTTGCATGGCTGGTCAACATTATTTCATACTTGACCATTTCATATTTGCTACATATTTCACACCCCCAGATGCCGAAGGCGGTCGATAAAACCGAGAATACAAAATGAAGGTCTCCTGCTTCAGGCATCTTCTTGGCCCTCCAAAATGCCCATGCACTTCACATGCATGCGTTCATGGAATTTGTTCTGTGGAAGCTGCAATTTTCAAATCCAAGGAAAGTTCATATATAAATGAGTTATTTGCTTCATTTCCACCTGATATCATGACCCATCTTTCATTATTTTGAAAGGTGCTATCTACATGGCTGCAAAACAAGTGGACCTGAATGAAAAAAACATTCCTATCCCAACTTCTGCAGTGCTATTAGTCGCAGTTTTACACAAAAGCACCATTTTCTTGTGAATCTTGGGAATGAGTTGAAGAGCACATGAAGATACAGCAGAAGGAATGGTGGGACCACTTTACAGTAATGGGTTATGATAGATGCTCAGATGGTCAATGTGCGCACCACCTGATGGTCGTCTGAAGGGCACTTTGTGCTCTTTGTGCTACCAGAGCAGTCTCTGTTCTCTGTACCTCCAATGCAACTGTTAAACATGGATTTGAGCGTATGCATCGAATGCTTGCGGTCTCTTGTTCTCCACCCTGGCTGCCGTTCAAATGATCTTCTACTGGCTTGAGAAACTTCTATTCTGTGCCTAATTGTTGCATCCTCTGTCCTTCTTATGATTAAACCCGACAGTCTTTAATGAACCATCAGAATGTGTCTAACATCTGATAGGCGGTAAATTTCCTTTGCAGTCATGGTTGACAGATTCGGAGTCATACGGGGATGCATAGATACAGTTCTTGTTCCTAAAACAAACATCAGTTCTCAGCTGTAAAACATACTGCAAACAAAACAAACTTGTGATTCGGTAATTATTTGCATTCATTCCATAAGCCTGGTGTGTAGTCCTTGTGTGACGGATGCGCCGCGCTTTCATTAAATGAGTGTTAAGTGTGTGCGAGCTCTGAACTGGTAAAATCCCACAAGGAGTTGTATTTTTCCACTGCTGGAAATCTGCTGTGTTAAGACTCCCTGCCTCCATATGGTGCTGATGTTGTCCTCCTCACAGCATGAAGTGCACTTTCGGTTGCTTTCCAAGCGCAGATTTTTCCTCAAGCGGCCATTCTGTCGCGGACCACCCCGTTGAACTGCGACTCTTTAAATAAATAAACACAGCCTCATCTATCAGCACGCAAAGTAGTGTCAGCGCCCCCGATGCAGCTGGAATCAATATCTTGTGCGGAGACATTTCATGCATGAACAGATAATTACAGTCACCGCAGCTCAGGAAGACATCAAGTATCAGTTCCGAGTTGAAAGTAATTGTTCTTTGCACGTGAAATGACTGCCTTGTGGCGCTCTTGGGGCTCAGTGGAGGTGGGAACTCAAAACACCTGCACATTCAGCAAAGGCTATTTGCACTACAAAAAAAAAAAAAAAAAAACACCCAGCGGTTTTCGACAAGACCACCAGATGCTGGTGGAGATATAATTTTCACAAAAGGTCCAGCTTTTGGATTTATTTGAAGTGCGTGACCTTCCCTATGAGGTTAGCATACAGGGTTTATGCAAATGGAGTCAGCAGAATTATAACAAAAACTTGTGGGATTCTTACAATTTCTGGTGTAAACACTGCCAAGCCCAAGAGGGCAATTTCTTTCTCGTATATTTTGCATATATAGTGATGAATACCCCTGCTTTCCATAAGGCCCTCCATGCTGGCTGTGATGCATGGCGTGCGATGCGATATAAATCGGCAGCAGCAAAAGGACCTCAACCTTTTTTATAGCCGAGCGCAAACTGCAGGTGAAGTTTGAAGTCAAAGGTCAGACGGGAGGGTTCGGTGTCTGTTTCTCTCCAGCTCTCACCTTCGCAACTGTGGGTGGTTCCTCGGCGTAGCGGAGCGGGAGCAGTTGACTGTTTGTGTTGACAGGCCGCCTCCGCTTTGTTTAATGCTGCAAATGGAGGTGGGCAATGAGGAGAAAAAGCAAATGCTCATTTGTGATCTTTCAGCGTTTGCGAGGAACATCACGATCTGGGCACGGCTGCCAAATATCTCCCAAAGTGAGAGAACATCCACTACGGGTGTGTTAAATATTCCCGGCCTGTAGCTTAAAAAGCGACTTAGAGAAATGTATAGAGAAACACACGTATTCTGTGTACACTGCTTGTGAGAGAAAGAACGCGATTTCATATTTATGTTACCCACAGCGGATCAACTTTCAAAGTTTAATTTACTTTTGCTAGCGTCTTGAGGCCTTTTGAATGCGCACAGCAATTCTGGATTCTAGCCTTCTTGCGTAGCCAAGCCTTTGAGGCTCTGTTTGAGTCTGTTCATTCTGCTAAACTAATGTTACGCAGAATCAAAACAACATCAAGTTACGCTAAGTGGTGAAAGAAAACGTGCTAAGCTAACAAAGGAAAGGTAACACTTTCATTCATTTTCAGGACTTAACTGGAAACTTCCAGTATTAGTTATTCTGGGTTTTTTTTGTTTTGTTTTCTGTTACATAATCTTCTGGTGAGTCTTGCCATGTCTTGGTGTATTCGTGGATCCGGGTGCATGTAAGATGTCCTGCGATCGAGTTGCAGGTAACGTGAATCGGCCGTGAGTTTCTCAGCGGGTCAACAGGTGAAATGTATTGTTAGTGTTGATAGAGGAGAGCCTGGTGGTCCCTTTGAACTCCAACGGTCCATCAGGTCTTCCAGGTCAGCTTTCAACATACAACCCTATTGACCCCAAACCCTTCTGGGACTGTGGCAGGTCAGCATTTAGCTGCTTGATCCCTGAGAGATTTGACTTAGAGCAATGATATTAAAGTCTACCTGGATTATGATAATGTGAAATTTTATATCTATGCTTGGAGAAGCTAGCAGGAACTCCTTTGGCATGTAGATGGTAGCAGAATTCAGAGTGTGATTGAACGTGAAGCACTGGCTAAGCTTTATCACAGAAAGGAGACCTGGTAAAGATCTCTTGGAACCAAGACTATGGGGTTTTGGCAAACACCAAGAGAAGCATGGAGAAAAAAGGAGAACAGGAGTGCAAGGAAACCTGCTTGCCCCATCAGGGCTGACAGTGTTTCACCCAGCCTGCATAGTGTCAGTGGCCACTGCTCCCTTCACCATGGTGGTCTCCATGTGGTTTCTTTTCCCAGTACGTGTGCACAGACATATGATGCTGCTCCCCTCAAGGCATCGCTGCTCACCGTGGAGCAGTTTACATCAGAGCTCTGTGTTTGGAACCCTCATGGGAGCTGGGATAGCTTCCCGCTCGGGTTCCACAAGACATGGATCACCTTGGAAGCAGCTTTAACTGCTCATGCGGTTACTGATCCTGTCAGCCTTCAGTTACCGCTGTAATCTGCTTGTGACTCAAATGCGGTTGCACTCAAAAGGTTTTTGGTGATTTCAGTGCACCTCAGCATGATGAGAAGCAGTTTGCTAGTGTGCAGAACCCGAAGGTCTTATGTCAAACATGGTTATGTGTAATCCTGCCCTCGTGATGGTTCCCCCTTCAGATGCCGCGTAAGGAGGTTGTTTGTGCCCAGGCTCTGACTCTGCTGAGACCGTTGTACACATCTGCCAGCCAGGCTCGTGCTGCACTTCCTATTTTCCTCCCCTTGCGTATGATGTGGCCCTCTTCCCCCAGGTTCATCTGAGTACCCTGTCTGGATAACAGGTGTGGTGGCCCTCCTGTCTCTGGAGGTAGCAGACATGATGGTGGCCAGGTACACCTCAGTATGTAGTGGAAACACAACAGCCTCAAGGGCAAAGCTGGCTCATAAGAAAACTGTTGTGTGAGAGTGTGAGAAAGAGGGATTCAGAGTATGTAAGAAAGGTACACTGATGGTCTCAACCAAGGGGCCAAGAGGAAGAAGATGGCTTTCATTACCCACTCACCTAATTTATAATATTTGTTGTTTGTTCTCAGCACAGCTGAGGGAAAAGTAACCCGTGGTGGACTGGATAAGAGCAGTTCTGTTGGGACGACAGAGGCATCCCTTCAAAGTCTGACTCTAACCCCGGTGAAGAAGTAAGTGCACAAATGTAAATAAATGTATGCTTTCTCTAGCTTAGGTTTACTGTCAACTTTCCTTTGCACAAATGATTATGAATAATAATAATAATAATAATAATAATAATAATAATCGTTGTAGTAGTCACATTAAATGTGTTCAGAGTTAGAACTTAATTTACCAGCAGTCATTAACATAATACATTGCATAAATTGATAATAAAAATAGATCAAGAATATCTTTAATATTAACAAATAAACACAAAAATAGTTTATTTCATTGATAGCAAAAAAAATCCTAAAATTTAGTTTTGAAATATTAGATTTATTTAAATATCGTTAACTTTGATCATTTACTCTAAAAGCTAAACAAAAGAGTGCTATGGTGAAACAGTGTTGTGGGAGGTAGCGCTTATTGAGCTGCATTCATGTTATTATGAGCATTATTCTTGCTGCTGAATATGCAGAACCTTTGTTCAAGACAAGTTCTAGCAATTTTAGCAATAATAATAGTTCAGTAATTTTATAATAGTAATATTTTTTATTTTTCCATGGATACCACCTATTTTGAGCTGCCTCTCATTTGTGAATCTTTTGCTACCAAACCAGTTTTTTTTTTTTTTTTTTTTTAAATTTTCTCTGCAGTGCAGGAGTAAAATTGGATAAATTTTAAATTATGGCTGAAATTTTAGACCTTAAGGCCATGTGAAGAGTTGAAAGGAGAGCATTAAACACACATGAAGGATGGACTGGCAATGTAAAACTTACAACACCTCGTAAATAAAGCAGAACATTAAGGAATAAACCACTGTCTGCCAAATAAGGAGTTTTGTACTATCAAGTTCTTAATATTCAATTTTTACAAATACAATGCAACACACAAATTTTTAATGAAATAGACAATTTAAGGACTGCAATATTCTTTGAGCAGAAGAGCCAGATAAGCAATAAATAACAATAATGAGATGTTTCCCAGAAGACACAGAAGGATGTGAACTAGATGCTTGCTTTGATCTTCCGCCTTCATGCCCAGGTCAGCAAAGGTTTATGTGTTTCCATGACAAAGCTGGGCTACACTTAAAACTGCCTTTCATGGTTTTTGGTTGAACTCAGCCTTCCTGGCTTTGGTGTTCCTACAGTCCCCTCCAAGACTGTGTTTTCGGTCCCAAATCCTTGTACAGAATAGATGCCCAAAGTAGAATGAGGAGAATGTTAAATTATCACTGAGATTAATGTACACTCAGAGAAAAATGACTTAATAATAATAAATATGAAAAGATATTAATTAATGATATTATCTACAATAGTCCATAGCCATTTTCACAAATTCTCTCCGGCGCCCTTTTGCCTCTGGAATTCTGCATCTGGCTCAGAAAGCCTAGTGAAAAAGCAAATGAAAAGCGAAGAACAAAATATCTCGAATTTTAAAAGCCACGGTGCTGCCGTTGCGGTGGAGAATGACCATAATTGTGCCGGATAAAAGGTGGACGGGCTCGCTTAATGAAGACGTGTTGTGGAAGGTGCCGGTAATTGGGTGGCACTGCTTGAACAAGTGACATCGTGCAGCACTTCAGCCGTCACCGTCCTCTTTCGGGGGTCCTAATTGGTTGTCAGTTCAATGCAATTAATTTCGTGACACCCAAACAGGAATATAAAATCAAATGCAGTTTTCTTTCTTCTTCTTCTTCCTAAAAAGTCATAACCGGAAGTACTTCAGTATGAAAGGTTTGTGTCGATGTCTCAAGGGACCCCAAGGTAAAAGTCAAGATCGCTAATCTAAAATTAGACTACCGTATTTTCCGCACTATAAGGCGCACCTAAGAGCCTTAAATTTTCTCAAAAATCGGCCGTGCGCCTTATAATCCGGTGCGCCTTATGTGTGCACTGAGTTCCAAAATCTGTCAAAATGCTGTTGTGCGACTTTGATAAGCGCTCCGCTTGACTGACTCTCTGACCATTTCCCGCTGACACAGGGATGTAATACGTACGTTGGCAGCGATAAACCCATCAGCGAATAGGACGTAATACGTACGCTTACCTCCGCCACGCCTCCGGTAGGTATACTACCGGTATGCTGCAAAACAACAGCCGGGAGAGGCGTCTCTACAGTCAAGATTCGACTGAAGGCAACAATGATAGCACAAGACATGAAAATCGAAAACTTTCAAGGAGGTCCGTCTTGGTGCTTTCGTTTTATGAAAAGGCAAGGACTACTGTGGTGCAGCAACTGCCAGCGGATTACAAAGATAAAAAATAATGTATGTATTGTTAAATAGTAGAATAAAGTTCAACTAAACTCACTGTTTTGCTTCCGTTACCTTTTTTTTGTAGACCGTATGTTTTAGCATGCGCCTTATAATCCGGTGCGCCTTATGTATGGGTTAAGTACAGAAATAGACCCCGTAATTGAGACTGCGCCTTATAATCCGGTGCGCCTTATGGTGCAGAAAATACGGTATATTATAACTTTAAAGGCTCAAGAAAAGTGTAGTGTAAAGGTATATATGGGGGAAAAAAATCAGTAAATCAGCAATGGTGCTCCAAGGATCTTCAGCTGAAATTATGTGGCTTTCTAAAAGGTGGTTCCGCTAAATGGAAACGGAATCGGTTTTTAAGCCGGACAATGAAAGCGCTGCTGATGAGGGAAATGAGTCTTTTAATTAGAAGGAATTGGGTTTTCTGTGTAGAAAATTGCATTATCGATTTCCTCTTCATTCCCCCACTGCAGAATTCATCTCAATGGACCTTTTTACACAGCTAAGGCCGTTTGCCAGGTTATCCCAGGTTTGCAGATTATCGTGTCGCTCGGGGTGAACGTTTGCGAAGAACAAGGAAAGACAATGTCTTCTCAGCTGGAACGAAAGCAGATTTTTGCTTTCAGTTCTCATCTGAGGAGCATTTCTTGTAGCTTCTTGTTCGCCTTGATTTGCCTGCATACGGCGGCATGATTCCAGAAGCAGCAAAGTGGTTAAAGACTACAAACATTTTAGTTCCAGTAAACCCCGGGCAGTATTTGTTCTGTTGAGTTTCTTATTCCAGATTGCCATCTACATACAGTATCTACCACCCAGCTACTACATCTTATTTATTCTTACGTACCGCTTTTCTGGAAACTTCCACACTGTATATGCTTTTATGTTAGATCTATTTTTATCTGATGGAATATTTATTTTGTGACATTCTGAATTCTATGGCCTGCTAAAGAATGCAGCTTTTACCTCTGTAATCCAGTTGTGTTGTTTCTTTTGTACTTATGTACTTTTTTTATTGTACTACCGGATAAAATTCTAAAGCTGTCATTAAACCCGTCTATTAAACTTAAGAGCTTTTTTTTGGCTTTTGCTAGCGTATGACAGCAATTATTCCACAGTAAAATACACTCATGATCGGGATTTCCACTGACTTGGTTGTTTCGAATGAAATGGATGGACCACTGAGAGTTTCTGCTGCAGCCCAATAATTGCGAACCATATGTGTAGTCAGAAAATTAAATGTAGCATATAAATTCCAAGAAAATGTATTTCAAAGGAGAAATACGTTGGTGTTTTTTCTCACTTTAGCTCTGTTATTCTTCAAATTAATTCCCGCTCACTGCACCGTGCAGGGCGGGGAATTTCACCACGCAGCCCAGATGTGTTACACAAAAAGTTGTTATCCCTAATTGTCCTAATGGAAATTACCATGGAAATGTAAAAGGCTTACTGATAATATTTATGGACCAAAAAAAAAAAAAAAATAGCAACCGTTAAGCGGTCGTGCTGAATGAGGAAACTTCTACTTTGCACCGTGAGGTAATAAAAAGGAAACGTGTTTAATTTGCTTTAGCGAGAAGCGGCCCCCCAGCTCTTACTCAGATCTGTCTCCTCCATGAGCGGGCCGGCTTTTAGCGGCTCCACAAGAACGTCTACAAATGTTTGCTTGCAATTAAATGGATGTTAGCCAGGAAACATCTGTAAAGTGAATATAGTTGAGGTCATATTAACCAGTAAGGCTTCATAACTCAGGCTCACCAAATGTTACAGGTTTATAGCAGCATTAGTTTTTAGCTATGCATTTCCATTAGTATCACGGATATTGTAGGAAACAGTGAACTGACTTTTCTCCTTATCTTCTCTTCTCTTCCTACTTGACCAGACTGATGCAGTGATTACCTTCATGCGTCTGAAAAATCCAGCCATAGCATGGATTATGACCATCTTTACCGTTTTAAAATTACTTTACACTTTATAAGAGGAACTGCATCCTGGGCTTCTGTTGAATTCTCATCATCTCGTCTTTTGTCCCATCTTGTAAACTGACAAAGACTTATAAACTGAATTAATTTGCTTGTATGTGTATAAACACATACAACATAGCCTATTCTTATTTGCCTTGTTTGTCCTGAATAGTGAAGTTAAGATAATTTCACAGTATGGTGACAATATTAAAGTCAACATTACACAATCTATATTACAGGTTTTGCTCCATACAACTGCATTGTGAACATCATCTTGTTATCATGCAAGTATGGGGGTTCAAAGCCTCCCAAAGAGGCGGGAGCAGGAAAACACAAAAGTGAGGAAGGGTCTAAAAACTAAACCAAATATCATAATTCACAGTGACTGGCTGCCTTCCCAAGATCCTCTAGTGTAACATCGCAGAAGGGATGTGTTCCTGTGATGTAACTGATGGCGGAAGTTCAGTTTGAAACTCCAAAAAGCCTGTCGCCTCCTCTGAGGATAGTTAATCTTGCATTGAATTCTATTACAATCCCTAACAGAGCTCACGACCAGCTCGTTGCCATCAGGAAGGATTATCACTTTCATATGTAAAACAAACTTATTAAATATGGAATGAAAGAAGCCAAGCAACACTATAGTATCTCCAGCATGTGGTCACAGTACCAACTGAAACTGATCCAGTAGGGCTGGAGTCCCAGGGCATCATGATCCTAAGGAATGAAGTACAGAATCCTTGCAGAATTTGTATATTTCCAGCAGAAAGAGAAAGTGGTTGGTGTCACCATGGAAAGAGGGAAGACTTCTGTCTTCAGGAGGTGAGAATTGATGGCTGAAGATGGGGAAGGGGCCACAGAGCGCAGGGGCTGGTAAATCCTCTACAGTTTGAATCTGAATGCCATCTGAATGTTGGACGGTAATTTCCTGTTCCCTCAAAAGTTTTCTCTGCTAATTTTCTTTGCCACGCAGATAAATGGAGACTCGTGATCCCTGCATCTTTGATGCTGGTTAAACTGGACCGTTCTGGCAAATAGGAAGAAAAGGGCTTTAAAAAATATAAAGAAAGTAGAGAGCAAGGTCATTTCTTGTCAAAATGATAAAGCTTTCAAGACGCAGTGACATTTGCGAGAGAAATTAAATGAGACACTTGAGATTGCTCTCTGGAAGCCGCCTGAAGTTCTGCTCTTTCTCCACTGACCTGTGGGGAGGGAAGTCAGTCAGTCAAATGGCACAGAGGAGCAAGTGTAGTAACCGGCAAGTGAGGTCAGATGAAACAACAGCTGAGAGGAGTTGTCAGTGGCCAGATTTACCGACTTAACTTTTCCTCCTGTCAACTATTCAGAGCCGGTCAAAAGGCTACATATGGGCCCAAACGTCTATGCTGTGAAATGGACAGAAGAGTGACAACAGAAGCATTCAGTGAGTGACCTGCATCTCTAGGTAGAAATTCAACTAGTTAGCCAAATGGCCTCTGTGTGTGTGTGTGTGTGTGTGTGTGTGTGTGTGTGTGTGTGTGTGTGGGTGGGTGGGGGCTAGGGCTCACCCAGCATTGGGAATAAGTACACTATATGGCCAAAAGCATGTGAACCCACCTTCTAAATGACTGAGCATCCATGCAGCATACACACACATTCTAGATAACTGTGTGCTTCCAGCTTTGTGGCCACAGTTTAGGGAATAAGCTCCTTACCTGCTCCAGCACAAAGTGAGCTCTATGAACACATGGTTTGCACAGGATGGTGTGGAAGATTCTGAGTGGCTGAACACAGCCCTGACCTCAACTCTACTGAACACCTTTGGGATGAACTGGAACTGGAACACCAACTACAAGCCTGGTCTTCTCACTCGACCTCACTGATCCTCTTGCGCCTGAATGGATACAAATTCCAACAGCGTGTTCCAAAATCTGGTGGGAAGCCTTCCCAGAAGATGGAGTCTGTTACAGCAGTAAATGGGGGAATAATTCCATATGAACCCATTCCAAACCCAATTCCAAACCCAATTCCCATGGGTTTGGAATGAATTCAATAATCACATATGGAGGTGGTGCTCAGGTACCCACATACCTTTGGCCATATAGTGTATGTATTAATTCAGGAGTCAGTATTAGTTTAGTGGTGTTCTGTGGTGAACCTTGAATGTCAGGAGGCAGCATGTTACATGAGCATCCAGTTGCTAGGTCATCATCTACCCCCAGACCTCGTGCTGCCTGTCTACCCCAGTGACCACATGCCTTCGCTGACACATGTGGATAAATCCGTTCTACTGCTCAGAACGAACCCAGACCTCTGGCAGGCACTCTATCCATTATTCATCCGGCGCTCCTGCACCACAGCCCAGTGCCTCAGGAAACCTGGGGTTCTCACATGCCATTAGGTTGGGAGGGGTCCCAGGTTTGTGTTGCGCCTTTCCATTTTCTCTCCACCGTGCGAATACTTGAGAACTCTGGTTTTTGAATATACGGCACACGGATCCTGGAGTGGCCGCCGGGCAAAACGTGGTTCTTTCTCCTACAAAAGGTTGAGCGTTTGGTCCTAGATGTCACCTCCGACAAAAGAGACTACAGTTTGTGTTTGTGCGCTGGGTTTTGAAAAGGGACCCTGAACAAATCTAATTGGTCTCAAAGCACTTGTAAGAGTGGTGATCAAAAAATCGTGTGCAGTGCTTTACCGGTCGCACAAAGGGGAGGAAAGCGAGCGCTTTTGTGACAATTTCAGTCGAACAAATAATCGGGAAATCCATTCAGCCTCGGTGCTGGTTGAATAATTTGGAAAAACCTTGCTTCAGTGTGGGGACCCTGGCTCATTGCTTCCCACCACTTCCCAAAATGGCGACTGACACAAAGAATGCACTGCAACGCACCACAACTTACCCAGGTGTTAACTGTAGCTTTGGGCTACGCAACGCATGACGGAGATCGGCCTGATAGGGTGGAGATGTCGATTCAGTTTACTGCTGTTAATCCGTTGAGGGGATTTCTCATTTTGCTTCCAGCACTAACATTTATTTCACCATTTTTGAAGGTGACGGATGGAACTTAAAAATAAAAGCTACGCAAATTTAGATTTTTTTCTGGTAAATTTTAGTGAAAAAGTGCAGGACAAACGATCATAATTTTTCCCTGTATAATTTACAACATAGCCAAACTTAAAAACTTGAGCTTAGTGTACAGTATGGTTCAATTTTTAGTTTCTGTGAGATAATATTGCCCGTGCTTTGTAGGAAGCTTCGATTTTGGTAAACGGCACGCAACCTTTGCTATGTCTTCATTGTTATCGGGCATGTTTACAGCAAATGCTTCAGTGTGTGAGGTCTGTGCTGGAAGCCCATCGAAATGTTATTGACCACTCATGATTTAGAAACTAAGTGGAACAGGCTGAGCCTTCAGGGGGGAAAATGCACAAAGTAGATATAAAATCTGAAAATATAAACAAACAATTACTTCTCAGAATTATGGCCCAATTGACAGCATTACATAAGTACAGCAGAATTGTACGTCTGCTTCATGCAGAAAATTCATGTTCTCAGGTCCATAACTCATAAATCAGGATGAGGTCTCTCTGTTCTGTGAATTTACGGTATATGATAAACTTTCCTGTTGTATCTGTGGCTACTGTCAAAGCTTGAAAATGTTTTTTAATTTGCGATTAAACAGCTGAACTGCCCAAACGCTGTGCTATTTGGTTGGTCCGATTCTTTGTAATAATATAAGTGCTAAGCCAATTTGATATGGAAATATGGTTTTACCCATTTTCTGTTGTTGGTCTATTATGTCTATGTAACCTCTCGGTAATGCTTGGTTCAGTTCTCAAACTGTTGGTTCAGGTCTCAAACTAACTACCTGAACCACTTGAACCTCTGACTCTATGACGGTGGGCTGCAATGGACCTCAGTGTGTTTAAATAAATAAAACTCAGCAGGGGACACAAAAACACGGGAACACAATTTAGGTTCAGGTAACCTGACACTTGGAATTGTGGTCTTTATCGCCAATGCCAGAGCAGCAGGCCAGCTCCCATGCGACCAAGGGTGGAGCCCCAGGCGTTGCAGAGATCGACCGCGTCTGTGCAAGGGCGGAGTTCCAACCATTGCTGGGATTGATCGTGTCTGTATGAGGATGAAGCCCCAGGGATAGCTGAGATTGACCCTGTCTGTGTGAGGACGTATCCATTGGCATTGCAAAGTGACCGTATCTGTGTGAGAGTGTATTCACAGGCATTTCTGAGATTGACCGTGTCTATGTGAGGATGAAGCCCCATGGATGGCTGAGATTGACCGTGTCTGCGTGTCACTGTATCCACAGGCATTACTGAGATCGGCTCTGTCTATATAGGGCGTCTGTATGAGCTGTCCTCCCAGCCTGCTAGTTACATTACCAGCAGGGTGCGTGCTATGAGCAGAGCGAATGGCCCACAATATATAGAATGCGTGTAGAAGGTGAGCCAAGAGGGGCTTCAGAGTTACGCTCCAGTAGACATCACGCTCTCTGGATGTCTTAAATCCCATCAGTTTCGCTGAATAAATATGTAACACAAAACACCTCATACTGTGACATAACTGAATTAAAGACATTTTGAATCCCATCAGCTAAACTTCATAAATGCGCAGAAGAGCGTTCCTAATAATGTGACACAAATTAATTACTACACGATAAACCAGTTTATTAAATGTCTTCAGAGGGACAGAATTTAATTCCGGCTGTTAACTGTTCCTTATTGTTCCCTTCCTCCTTTCTCTGTCTTATCTGTAATTACGGCTGGCGGCTGCTGACCGCTCGGGCCGCCACATGAAAAGCATTGCTGCCGCGCTGACATATTCCAGTACTGGGCTGCATTCTTCTGGAAACAAGAGGCTGCGTTGAACCGCCGGAGTGCTGCCGTGTTGGGAGGCAGGACACAGTGCGAACTTGCAGCCGCCCACGAAAACAGACGGGGAAAACGTGCTGCTCAGCCCAGGGCTAGACAAAAGCATCGTTCCCGAGCCAGACTGCAGCGTGACAGACCCTGTCAGGGGCCACCAGCGTTGGGATGGTGGTTTAATACCAAGGCAGATTGGGCAGGGCATGACAGGAGAGGACAGGGCAGCGTAGGGCTGGTTAGGGCAGGATAGTATGAGACAGGGCAGGGTAGGACTGGACAGGGCAGGATAGTATGAGACAGGTCAGGATAGGAATAGACAGGCAGGATAGGGTAAGACAGGAAAGGACAGGGCAGGTTAGGGCTGGTTAGGGCAGGATAGTATGAGACAGGTCAGAATAGGAATGGACAGGGCAGGGTACTATTGGACATGGCAGTATAGTATGAGACAGGTCAGGATAGGAATAGACAGGCAGGATAGGGTAAGATAGGAAAGGACAGGGCAGGTTAGGGCAGGTTAGGGCAGGATAGTATGAGACAGGTCAGAATAGGAATGGACAGGGCAGGGTACTACTGGACATGGCAGTATAGTATGAGACAGGTCAGGATAGGAATAGACAGGCAGGATAGGGTAAGATAGGAAAGGACAGGGCAGGTTAGGGCAGGTTAGGGCAGGATAGTATGAGACAGGTCAGAATAGGAATGGACAGGGCAGGGTACTACTGGACATGGCAGTATAGTATGAGACAGGTCAGGATAGGAATAGACAGGCAGGATAGGGTAAGATAGGAAAGGACAGGGCAGGATAGGGCAGGTTAGGGCAGGATAGTATGAGACAGGTCAGAATAGGAATGGACAGGGCAGGGTACTACTGGACATGGCAGTATAGTATGAGACAGGTCAGGATAGGAATAGACAGGCAGGATAGGGTAAGATAGGAAAGGACAGGGCAGGACAGGACAGGGCAGGATAAGATAGGACAGGGAAGGATAGGGTAGGACAGGACAGGATAAGGTGGGATAGCACATGATAGAACTTTAATGATCCCTGCATGAGAGCGGCTTATCGCAAGACACGTAGCAGAAGACAAACAACAAAAGGTGCTGAATAAATAAAATAATAACCAACCGGTCGATAGCAAACTCCAGAAGACCGTTATAGCAAAACAAGCCAATTAGATTAATGACTCCAAAGCACTGTGCCAGTAGCATTGCTTTAGCTGCTTTTCCATTGTATGTAATTTCCTCTTTTAAACAGAGCTGTTTTACCGAAGAGCAGTGCTGGGTTACGACAACAAAGGGACAGACACAATACACCAACAAGCTGCAAATGCAATCGCATACACAAAACCCAGGCTAAAAAAAAAAAAAACCGGTGTGATCATGCTCTATATATATATATATATATATATATATATCTGAATAAATTTCTGTATATATATACAGAAATTTATTCAGATTCAGAAATGAATTTATTATGAAAATGACAATGTGTACAGGAAGTGCAATGCACTACCCATCCAAGATATTGAAAGTGTCAGTGTCAGTGCAGCTCTAATAAAGTTGTTTGTCGTGAGCTGAGGTGACATTGGCTGAGCAGTTTGTATGTTTAGCAAGGGGAGCAGAAAACCAATATATTTCCACATAACTGCCTCTGCTGCCCAGGGAGTCTGAATCATGGGAAAAGGAACTAAAATCAATTTCAATGTAGCTACGCAAATACATTGACGCGGTTAAAATGTGATGCGATTGACTGGCACCCCTTCTCTTGCGGCTTAGCGTGTTCTTTTTCTGGGATAGGTTCCTGACCACTGCGACCCCGCTTTGGGGAAATGGTTTATAAAAATGGGTGATGTGTAGCTGTTTTTCCCAACTGTAGTAGTCCTGTAGTTCATTTATAGTTTGGAAGCTACAGAAGTTACCAGCTCCAACTTCCAAAATAAAGATAGTTTGGGGTTTGACCTTACAAGTTTTATTCCTTGTAAAAATCTATTACAAGCTTTGGCACCTTCATTAACTGGGAAGTAAATCTACCTTAACTACTTCTAGCAACTTGTTCTGTGAGAAATGCAGGGAAATACACACACACACACACACACACACACACACACACACACACACACACACACACACACACACACACACACACACACACACTACTGTATGGCCAGAGCTGTTAGCAATGGCCTCCAGACAATGGTTGTTTGCAGTGACCCATTTAGCAGGCCTTTAAAACACAGCTTTCTCCTCTACTTCAGCAGCAGGGAATTTGCAGCCTCTCAAGTGCACAACGTGGACATCTCCACATGGACAAGCTCCCGGCTACCAGCAGTTGCAGTTGTTGTTCATTATTTGTGCAATAAGTGCATTTTAATAGTTTACACTCATGCAAGCAATGTTGGTTTTATGTTTGTTTGCAGCGGTTGGCTGGAACACGAGGCCGCTATGTATTTAATTACTGGACTTGGAGTGATCCTCAAAAAAAAGGTCCGATAAAATTCAGGTAACATTTCATAGCTGTTATATTTCATAAGCCAGTTTGTGAGGTGGTATGGTGGTTAAGGCATTTTCTTACCAGATGGACCCAGGTTTGAATCCTACCTCCTACTGTGGGACCCTTAAGCAAGATACTTACACCAGTAAAAACTACCAAGCTATTAAGTAGCTTAACCTTGCAAGTCTTTGGAGAAAAGCGACAGCTACATGCACACATGCAAATTTTGCTCATTCTTAAAGAAGGAATATTTAAACTTGGCATCCTTTAAGTAAGACTGTGTAAGTGCAGAAAAATGAACGCGATTGCTGTTCTATGGTTGGTGGAGGGTAGCAAAAAAGTTTACAACTTTGGCCCCTCGGGCGCTCGGCCCTGATGGGGGTTGAGCTGAGGAATAAACAGAGTTCTGTTGGCAGGGAAAACAATGGCTGTCTAATGTGGCATTAAGCTCTGGGCTCCATTAAAAAAAAGAAGAGAAAAGAAAAACCATCACCCGCAGCCCCCATCCGGATGATTCCATGTCTGACAAAGATGGTGTGTGTTTATGAAATATGTGCACTTTTCAGCGACACGCAGCAGGTGAAAGTGCCTCCCTCCCTTATCCAGATAGCAGTCAGAGATCAGAAAATGGCTGTCCGACTTTTTCCACTGGGAAGTGAGTTATTTGCACTGCAACACAAAGACCTCAACAGCTTATTGATACAGAGACAAAAAAGATAATAGGATTATCCCTCTTTGGCTCTTGAGATGTAATTGTTTGTAGGATTTTTTCCGATATTCCATTATTATTTTTTGTTCTGTCAGCGGGACTCTGAAAATTGCAGATTAGCCCATGGAAATGACCCAGCGAGGGCAGAATTCCCCGAAAAAAGGGCATGAATGCTAATAAATTGTATGACAATCCAGTTGATGACTGGGGGGTGGAAGTAATTTAAACCACATTTTTGCATTCTAACAATATCTGAAGGAGCTTAAAATGGAAAACTAAATGAATGTGGGATCTGAGTGAGTTAGCTTAGCTGAAGCCTGCATGGATTTTGGATCAAGCTGCTGTGGCTCAAACTACTAAAAGGCAAAGCCATAAAACTTGCATTGCAATTGGGAGAATGGAATACTTTTACAGGTACTTGTGTCAAAGTTAGTGGTTATTATTATTATTATTATTATTATTATTATTATTATGTGGTGGACAAGCCATCTACTGTGTATCATTTCCTTGTCCAGCCAGGACAAATGGTTAAAGATTAATAATAATTCTTATTGTGGTTGTTGTTGTCACATTTAGCCAAAGCTGTTGCATGAACACCAGTTTTTGCCCTAGAGCAGTCACATGTCAACACCTGTACTGACCTGCCAAAGAAAGGACGACTGTCCCCCGCCTACCGTGTCTGTGGGGCCCCAAACTGAAACACAGCAATTTCCTGAGGGCCCCACTGGCAGAAAGAGCTGTGCGGTGTGTTTTGTGAGTTGCCCCAGGGACCGGGGGCGCGTGAACTTTTGCGCTGACCCCTTTTACCATACTGGGAGATGTCAGCAAACCAAAACCAAAACAGAAAATAATGCATGACAGGAAGCCTGTCTGATGGATGGAGAACAACACAGCACTCTACCTGTCTGGCCATGTGTCTTCTGGTATGCGAGTCTTAACTTCAGCACAAATGCTCACAGCTAAACTCTTTACTTCTGCATTTACTCATTCAGCTGATGCTTTCCTCCAAAGCAGCTCACCATGATGTTGCTTCTACCCAGCTGGGTAGTTTTTACTTTTTAGGACAAGTACTGTGCTTTAGAGTCCTGTAGCACAACATGGGGTTCAAACCCGGATCCTGGTGGCCTGCGTTTGGATGCTGTAGGAGAACTGTGTATGATGTAGTGGACTTCAGCAAGAGCATTGGCTGCAGGACATCGGGGAAATGGCTGGGAAATATGAAGGGAACAATGCAAATTAGCACCGCGGAGCCACTGAGTCACAGTGTGTGTTTTGCCCCAACTTAAGCAGCACACCCTGTGGTCCTGTTTCCACTCAGACTAAAAACACATTTAAGTGTTAAACGTTTCCAGTCTTGCTGGCCTGCTGCATGTTTGAAAATGGTTGGCAATGCACAGTTGCTTGTATGCAGCACCTACCTTACGGGGCTAGCAGAGAAAAATGTGTGTATGTTTTTTACCCCGAAAGAAACATCCTC
This sequence comes from Heterotis niloticus, assembly GCA_018136845.1. Taxonomy (NCBI): domain Eukaryota; kingdom Metazoa; phylum Chordata; class Actinopteri; order Osteoglossiformes; family Osteoglossidae; genus Heterotis; species Heterotis niloticus. The sequence continues at coordinate 15,294,175 of CM030889.1, forward strand.
ATGTGTTTTCCTTCCTTCCTTGTCCATCTCCATGTCATTTCCTTCCTTCTTCAATACAGGAGGATATTGGAACTGATCGTAACTTCAAAACCGGTCGTAAGATGGGCCAGTGTGTTTGTAGGAGTGAGCAGCGACGCACTGGACAGTAGGGGAGGGGTTCTTCTCATTGTGGGCCTTTGCTTGCGTGGACACACTGGAGGCTCAGGTCAGCAGGATGTGGACGCAGACAAATGAGACGAGCCTGCAAAGCACAGAACGGGCTGCACGCCCCGCTGTTGTTTTTACGTGAATCGATTGGGTCCATTTCTGCCCTGGGGTGACCATCAATGGCATTGATGGTTGACCTTCGCGTGTCATGGTCTGGGCAGCTGCTGTTATTAGGGATGACATTTTGAAAATAATTTTTGCAAATAGTTGCCTGTTATGAAAGATTCAACTTATTATTATTTTATATCTACCTATTTCTTTCCACCTCATCTCAGAGTACAGCTGAGCCTTTGCGGGTCAGACATGCTCTCAGTTACCACTGCCCTGGTCCTGTCTGACCGCGGTCTCACACCACAGTCTTTGGTCAGTGTTAGCAGCGAGACAGATCAATCTAAGTGCTTTCATGCAGAAGAAGTGTGTGTGCAAAGCTGAGTTTTTTTATATCGACAGTTCTGATTCTGTTTGTCAGCAGGACCAGCTCTTTGCTACCCTGCACTTTTCAGATGTGCGAAAGCACTGGAGGCGCAACCTTCAGTACCGACTTCTTGTAAAATAAAGGGAATTAAATGTAATTGAAATGATGCTCTCAAAACAACGTGTCTGCATTCTGAGCTTCTGCTATATCCAATCCTTGCTGAACAGCTACTTTTCTAGTAAGTAAGGAGTGCATTCTGAGGCTCCAACAAATGTGTGTTTGGCAATAACAAGGACCTGGCTTGTCTGAATTGTGCATTTAATCTCGACTTTTAGATCTCCACTGGCAGAACATACTGCTTGCCGCAGATATGACACACATTGGCTCCGACTTTCTTTATTAGCACCATTCGGGCATTTTCATACAGTTTCGGCTGTAAACTAGCGCAGCTGATTTTTGGACAGTTACGCACGGCCACCATGTTACGTACCTGTTGTAGATGCTTAGGAAAACCAAGTTATTGTCCACGTGAGCAAACAACAGAGGAAACGTGAATTTATTAACATTATGGCCGCATGACTACTCAAGTAAACATGGCGGCTCATGGAGAGAATTATCTTCAGAGTGGCTCACCACGAAGCATGATTTATATTTTAGATAATGAACAAAGAAAATAATTTCATGGCTCGGTCCTATGAAGGCCGTTGAAACTGAGCTTTGGTTATGATGAATTGTTCCAGGGTGACTGGAAGGGAAGCCAAGGGTATGAAGTGGAGACATCTGCAGCATTTGCCCACCAATTGTATGCATATAATCCAGGGAGCAAAGATGTGTGTGATTTACGATGTCAGCCACCACCCTGGCTCCTTGACTAATATGCTGTGTTCCTTTTGGTTAACCGGATCCCTTGTTTGAAGGATTATCTGTTGATCCATCAATTTTCTTCAGCCATCTGTTTTTTCAGGAAGTTTCTTAATGGTATAAATTTTTATACAACTTAAGAATCTGCACACAGTTAAGGATACAGAAAGCAATGTTTGTTTATTGTTAGTTGTGTGCATGCTGTTAAGCAATTCTAGCAATTTAGGTTTGCTGATTCACCTGAAGCAAATGTTTTCGGATGGGGAGGGAACCCTCGTGGACATCCAAACTCCATCCTGACAGAGCTACACTGGAACACACATCTGAATCCATAGCGTCACGGTCTCAGAGCTGTGAAGGTATGAACACTACCTGTACCACCTCTACTGTATGTTCAAAACCCCCAAAGAAGGGTTAGTACGGTGCAATAAGTTGCCGGTTTATTAGGCACACCTATCTACTACATTTGGTGATGCTGAATGTGTTATACGGGACTTATGCACCATGCAGAAATGGTTGTGTTGCATAGTTGCTGCAATTTCCATGTCTGCACAGTTGGGTTGTGAACAGACCTTTCCACTTCATCCCATATATGATAGGGTTGAGATCCAGGGACTGTGCAAGACACTGGAGCAATGAAAATTAGCTGCATATCCCTAGAAGTGTTTGATGGTAAAAGATGGTGATGTAGAAAAACTGCAGACGTGAAGGGATAAACTTGGTCATCAGCAATGTTCAGATATGCTATACCATTCAAATGTTCTTTAATGGATATCAGGGACCCTAAAGTATGCCAAGAAAACTTTCCCCACGCCATCACACTGCCACCACCAGCTTGTACTAATGAGAGGATGGCACCATGGACTCTTCTGCCAGATTCTTCTGCCAGATTCTGATCTTTCCATCAGCATGATGCAGAAAGAGCTTGGAATCATCTGACCAGGCAACATTTCTCCACTCCTCTGCATTCAGGTTTTGATGCTCCTGTGCCCACTGGAAATGTGTTTTCTTGTTCTTCACTGACAAAATTGGAGACTGCCATGGTCTTCGGCTGCTGTAGCCCATTTGAGACTAAGCCCAGTAAATGGTTTGTTCTGGGATAGTTCTGGGATGTTGAATTTGAATGTGATTTGCGTGGTTGTGGCCCATCTGTTAACTTACACAATTCTCGCCATTCTCCTTTGAGCCCTCTGGCTTGAAAAATTTTGTGTATAAATTCTATTTTTCACAACGTCCCATTCTGCTATTTGGCCAATCTCAATGGTATTTTACAAGATGTCAGCAGTTGTCCTTTGGATTTTGAAATATTTATGTCTGCTTCTGTGAGATGTGTCTCTCAAAGTCAGGTCCTAGTCTCCATTGTTTCTCTATTGTCCATATGATTGTTAACTTGAAGCAGAAGCCTTCCGAACTTCTGAAGCAACAGCCTTAGCTGGACCAAGTATTATTTTTGACTGCTGTTGATCAGTTTGCCTGTCCTGTTCCTCTAAATCTTTTCCTCTAAGGAAGAAATGCAGAACTATTTGACTTTTCAGATCCAGGATGAAGATGAGGATTGTTGCTGTTCAACCCTCTAGTTTCTGCTTTTACTTTTGATGCCCATTTAAACACAATGGTTTAGCCCCTTTTCATATGTATTGCCAGGGATTTTTATTCCCAAAGGAGATGTGGAAACCTTACATCCATTGTAGCCACATTTCAGAAGACAATGAAATCTGCAAAACTTTTTAATATAATGTGCATATTTTCATACTTCAGGGGAGACAAGGTTATTACCATTATAATGAATATAGTGAAATGTTGTAAGGAATCTTTCATCCAAAAACTAAGACAATACAGCTTTTAATGAAGTTCCAGTAGCACTGAAGAAAACAAAAGTCCACAATATAATATTGTGCTCGGGAGTTCTGGTCCATTTTTTCAAGATTTTGCAACAGTTTTGAGAGAGATTATATGAAAGGGAATAATGTTCTTAAAAATGTTCAAGCAGTTCTAAGACAATCTTAGTTTTACTGTATTTATTTCCATTCAAGGGACTTGTAACTTTGGTGCTGCTATCAACAGAGATTCATAAGCGTAGCAGTTACTGTAGACACACCTGAAGGCAAAAAGCACCAGGAAATGAAGATGACTTCAGGAGAGGCCTGCCAGAGCATCACCAGGGAATATACTAGCATCTGGCTGCGTATGAGAGGCAGACTTCAGGAAGTCATTAAATGTAAAGGATTTTCATGCAGTTACTAGACTAATTTATGTTTGTATTAATTTGCCCAACTACTTTTGGTCCCTTAAAAATGGGGAATCTCTAAATAAAAGGGCTCTAATCTTTTTTATGCGTGTGATACATACCCTACAAATTAGCCGACAATGTGCATTTTAACATCGTGGTCGGTGTTTTGTTTCAAATCCAGTCTTCTATGTGAAATAAACAGCAAACGGCACTGTATGTATGCAAGGCTATAGTACTGAAAGACGGTGTACTTTGTCTTTGACATCATGGAACGTGCAGAAAGCAGATATTATATTTGCATTCCAACATGAAACAATTACTTATTGCAGGTCTTACCACCGAGATAAGAGAAAGTAGTGACTAACAACTTGTTTGGCAACACTCTAACATTTTAATGAATTACACTAGGACTAAAATATTGGCCGTCTCAGATGAGGATTAAGTTAAAGGATTATTTATGTTCAGAGCTCAGAGACTTGTGTGATCATTCTCTCTAATGTCCAAGTATATCTCTGCCAAAATTCCATGACATGATTACCCCTTTTCTACAATACATGACAGTGAATGTGTTATCCTTTGATGTTTTAGTGTTGCTGGAACCCATTCACTGTTATACAATGTCATTGTACTGTATGCCCTGAGTAGTGAAAGCCACACCTACTGTACCTACCTACCTACTTATCTATATAGCTGTCTTTCTGTCTTTCTGTCAGTCCATCTGACTACCTGTATCTCGGCCTATATGCCTACCTGCCTGCCTGCCTGCCTGCCTATCTATCTATCTATCTATCTATCTATCTATCTATCTATCTATCTATCTATCTATCTATCTATCTATCTATCTTTTGGAATGGTGTGCATTAGCTTAAGAAAGGAGTCATCCATTTACCGGTGGAGGAAGGAGGGCAGAGGCTGGTCGATGTTTGTATTAAAGCAGCGAGCTCCAGATTACAAGCTTTACAGCAACTTCGCTTCTCTTCTAAGCCTGTAACTTGGAAAAATTTAGCCTTTTTGCTTTTACATCAGATTGAAAATTTTGGTTTGGATGTGTAGTTATCAGCAATGGACATGAGAAAACTTGACCTATCTCGCATACCCAAATTCTATAGAGGACTGTTACTGACCTGGAATTCCTTTTTCCAAAGGGTGCCATCCAGTTCCCCCTCACTAATGAGTGAGCCAATAATTTATAACTCGATATTCACATGTCCATTGTTGTCTAAGATTAGTTTCATAAATATGTTGAAGAAAAGTGCCATCGTGGTCTTCTCGCAACTGTTAGAAGAGGACAGAATGGATTTTAAAGATGCTACTGTTCTGGCTTCACAACTGGGCATTAGATTGGTAAGAAGCACCAACTGTTTCTTATCTTTCATGACTAAAGATGTTGTGAGATTAACTGGGACTCTCCTAGATCCGACAAAGGCACTTGAAAAAACTAACACTGAGGCTTCTTTTTCTGAGCTGGAGGTCAAACTTAGAGTGGACGTAGATAGTGTGGGGAAGGATTTCATTTTAAAGTTCAAGAGTGAGAAAAGTGTGCTTTTTAGATCATTGACCAAGAAGGACTTACAACCCATGTGTGTAAAGACTTCCTACTTCACAAATTTAAGAAATACTTTTGAAACACCATGGAATGGTAAATTTGAAGTAGCAGGGATGGTCAAACCAGCATGGAGGGAATTCTACAAACCTTCAAACAAGAAGAGAGTGGGCAATTTACAGTGGCGAATTTTATATGAGATCGTAGAACCTAATGTGTTTTTCACTAGAATTCAAAGGGGTATAGACGACAAATGTGCTTTTTGTGGGGAGGAGACGATTTATCACCTGTTTTTATATTGTTCAAGACTGACAAATTTGTTTTCTTGTTTTCATGAATTATGCAGAAAAATGAATGTTGCTTTTGTTGATTGGTAATTTTTTTGCAGTCTGAAATATGATAAAAAGTCTAAAGCAAGGATTCAGCTGCTGAATTATTTTTTAGGAGAAGGAAAACTAGCGAGACTAAAAAATCGCAAGAACAAGCAAGTTGGGACACTACCAAACGATGCACTTTCTATTTTCAAAGTTTGCGTTACAGCGAGGGTAAGACTGGAATACACATATTATAAAATGATGTGCAACGCCGAACAGTTTGAAAAGGTGTGGGGAGTGGAGGAGTTGCTGTGCTCCATTGTTGGAGGGCAGCTAAAGGTGAAGACAACTTTAAGGAGTTGGGGTATCGTCAAAGGACTCATTAAGTTTGTCTGATTTAGCTTTGAGTGTGTAGGGTGGAGTGTGGGGGCTCGGGTGTGTGGGGAGATGTACGGGGTAGTGGGTCTTTCTGGTGTTGGGGAAGGAAACTAGTGTGTTGTGTGATTCCATTGCTTTTTGTTTGTTTGTATATTGTATTTTTGTGTTTCAAACTATTGTGATAATTTTCTCGTTCTCTCGTCTACCACTTGTCATTTGAATACGATCACTTCTTATCTACTTTGATATAATAAAGATGTTTAAACTCTATCTATCTATCTATCTATCTATCTATCTATCTATCTATCTATCTGTCTGTCCGTCCGTCCGTCCGTCCGTCCGTCCGTCCGTCCGTCTGTCTCTCGGCATATATACTTGCCTGCCTCTGTGTGTTTGTATGTGTTTTAACATGATGTACTAACTGTTTTAATACCGGTGTCATGCTCAAAGCTGCTGGAAAACCAAAGTACACCTTGCTTTTACCAGACTTCTGCTGAAAGCGTATAATGCAACAAGCAACAAAAAGGCTGATAATGGAAAGTGCAACAAATAAAAAAATGTCAGTGCCGCGCAGGTTTTACCCTGTTTGTGCAAAAAACCGAGTGAGGTGGTGCAAATATTTTGGTTATTTATGCAGCATACAATTACAAAGCTGCTGTTTATGGCACAACTGGACAGAATAATGGAAGTTACAGTAAAAGGATGAGCAAAAATGTGACTTCCTTCCGAGGTCACAATCAGTTAAGGCGCTGGTTGCGCTCCACGCACCGGTGCTAATTGATCCGGATGTGATTGTCGGCAATATGAAAAGAGCTCTTTTGAAATAAAGGGCAAAAAGGTTTTTTTTTCCTGAAGGCAGGTTGTCCGTGTTTCAACAGGATGCTGGCATAAATCTTAATGGCTTTAAATGGCATGCAAAACATACAAATGCCTCTCTTCCTGCATAAATCAAACTTGAGGCTGGGATCCCCTGCATGACTTTTCAAAAACAGCACTTCAGGATATAAAGACCAGGGAAGATTGCAAGGAATCCAAAACTATATGATCCAGCATGTTTCTCCAGGCTTTGAGGGCTCTGGGCTCTGAGCTTAACACCCCCCACTAAGGGAGACCCCACCCTCCATGGTGTGTTTGCTTACAGGCCATGCTGGAAAGCATCCAGTGGTGGCCAGGCAGGTCACTGGTGCTGACTACTTTGCAGATACACTTTCAGCATGCTTGTGCATTCTCCATAAAAAAAAAAAAAAAAAAAAAAAAAAAAACGGAAAGTTTCCCCATTTCCCTCTCACCTGGAGAAAAAGGTAATTTATCACTCCCTTTGACTGGGCTCAATTCATCATAAGCTGCATGGTATCTGTTCCCTATCAAGCCGAAAACTGTTAACCAGGACAGCCAGAAATAAGTAAACAAAGCTTAAGAGGCCTCTTAAAGGCCAGCTCTACCTTATCTGTTTAATTTATTTGCCCTGTGAGCCGGGTGCCTCAAAACCTCATCGTAACCCCCTGGAAAGGTGCCCTAAGAACAGGAAAAAAAATAGATCTTTTAACTTTGACAAGATTTCAAGAAGAAGGCACTCGTATATGCACGTTCATATTCATTGCCATATTTGTATGAAACATTTATCACCGGGACAGTGCGAGTTCGGATCCCGCCTTTTGCTGTAGCACTGCTGGTCAAGGTTCTTTATTCGGAATTGTAAAGATTACCTGATGTAAGTGGGTAAATCAGTGGAGGTTGCTTTCGTAAACCTAAACACGTAAATGTAACCCTTGGGATTGTGAAATGTCGTACTTGCGTTGCATTTTAAAATCATATTTGGTGCAGTGGTCCACTTGCGCTGGAATATTTAAATTACACATTCTTTTTTTTAAAGTCATGAAGCACAGTTCAGGGGGTTAAGTGAATCTCAAAAGTTAGTTTGTAAGAGAGACAGAACTGAATCGCAGCTTTGCAAATTATTTGCTGTTTTTAGTGAATCTGGCCACTGTCTTCATGCACCAGAATTGATATTTGGTCGTGGCTCCGAATGCCAGCCCACCTGTGCCAATATTTCAGGTTGAGTCGTGTGCAGATTTCCTGCATCTAGCACAGTAGTAGCTCATCTTGCAGACCATTGCGTATACACAGTTGCTCCACGAATGCCGTGCACCACCTCTGCAGCAGGTATCTGTTGTGCTTCATAGCTGTGAGTCACTGATGGCTTGGCCACCACATGCGTGCGAGTTTACGGCTCTGGGAGATGGAAGGGCTTGGCCAGCTGCTGCACTATTGCCGAGTGAGATGAGATCAAACCCGCACCAGCCAAGGGGTTTGAGAGCTGATCCCCCACAGCTTGGCGAAGGGTATGACCCAGAACTTTGCTCTGCAGTGCAATGAAACTGTTGTACTCAGTTTTTACTGTTGATGTTACCATTGTTTGTGAATCTGAGGAGCACTGTCTCCTCACCACCGATGTGCACTTGAAAACTGGGTTGAAAGATTGGACAAAATGTTCTTCTGGTTCTCTTGATGTCCTACTGTAGTTTATCTTGCCGCTGTATTTTCTGGGCTCCTGGGAATCCTGAAAATATGAAAATGGGATACTAAAGGGTTTCCCCGTAAAACCTTTTCTGTGGTGCAGAATGATGAAAACACATAAAGATGTTTTATAGGTGTCATATACTTAATGACTTCCATTTTTGCAAAACACAGTTTTTAATTTAATTCATTGTCATATTTCCTTAAATGTTACTTTTATACATGTGGTATTGTTCAATGGGATCATTTACACGGTGTGCGACTCATGTTAATGTATATTAACTGTTTAAAGGGAGGTACACTGGCATATACACTGCCCGGCCAAAAAAAGTCACCACCTGGATTTAACTTAAGTGTTATGATGTGGGGTTGCTTCGGTTGGTCAGGTTTGGGTCCAGCAACATTATGTGCCCAAAAAATGAGCTCAGCTGACCACCTGAATATACTGAATGACCAGGTTTTTCCATAAATGGATTTTTATTCCAAGAGGACAATGCCAGGATTCGTGAGGCTCAAATTGTGAAAGATTGCTTCAGGGAGCATGAGAGAGACATCATTTTCACACATGGGTTGGCTACCACACAGTTCAGACCTTAACCCCATTGAGAAAGAATCTTTGGGATGTGCTGGATAAGACTTTACGCAGCGGTCTGACTCTCCCATCATCAATACATGATCTTGGGGAAAAATGAATGCGACTCTGGAGGGAAATAAATGTTGTGACATTGCATAAGCTTATTGAAACGATGCCATGGCGAATGCATGACATCATCAAACCTAAAGGCGGTCTAACAAAATATTGGAGCGTGTGACTTTTTTTTTTTTTTTTACATCGAAATAATTTGTAAAGTTCACCATAATAAACAGACATTTCTGTACTTTACCCAAGGTTTGTGCTAGATAAATTTTGTTTCATTTCTGTCTTCTGTATGAATGTCCATTTACTTCAAAGATAGACACACAAAGTAAGACACACAAAATGGTCGTAATTGGGATGACTTTGCCTATACTGAGATTTAAGGGTTTGTACAAAGTTTCTTTTGAATTTTTATATCTTTAGATTGAAATGATAGACTCCTTTGTGCCCTGAACAATGCTACACACTTTTATTTGTATATATAGTACACATACAAAAAGAGGGAAATTAGCTTGTAGTTAGAGAACTGATTGATGTCCTTCTTGCATTACAACAGAGAAGAATAGCTTCTTTATTGCATTGATTTCTAAATTCTCTGTACGCTAGAGAAAATTTATGACAGTCTACTTTCTGCTGATTTTTTATATTATAAACCCTCGGTTTGCTTTAGCAGCTTGCTGACACAAACAGATCCCTATCTCAATATAGGCTGCTTTTTAGCAGGTCCTCTACACTGTGGAAAGCACCATGAACAATTATTTGTCTTTCATATTGGACTTGGAACAATTTCCCTGCCTGATTTTATCACTTTTTTAAAATCAGCATTCTTTGTTCTTATTATAAAAGTAATATACTTTTTCAGCATAGACAACCTGAAATTTCCAAAATGTTAGGCCTCGCTGACACATGACCGGTTCAAACCTGATGGTAAAATTACTCAGACTGTAGTAATAGTTATTATATAATAATTTTGTCATATATTTCAGATATCCTTATTTTGGCTTTTATTCCCAAATTAGGATGAGTTATTCCATTTTGAAAGCACTTGAAGAAAATGAGACTCCCTGCATACATGCTGATGTTGGGACCACAGTACAGTAAGAAGTAGTAGGAGTGCAGATAATGATCCCAGTCACCATTTTACATGTTTGACTGTTTGTTGAATTTTGCTAAATTACTTCTTATAAGTCTAAAACATTATAGAATTTGCTAGAAAGAGGATAAAGAAAGACCCTGAAGCACATTGGTTCAGTACTATATAAATCTGACAGTTGTCCCAGAAATGTAATCTAGATTTCAGTATCACCACCCGCATCAGGTTCATGTAGTCATATGTTGTGTATTAGAGTCCATTTTACCATGTGCTGGAGGTTCTGAAGGGAGTCTTTGTTTCTCATTGTGATGGATTGACCAGTGAAAGAGTGGGTTCAGCACAGCGAGGGGACTGACTAACCCTCTTCCCAACCACAGCACACGTATCCCACTTTGTCGGCATTTTTTGAGGGAAATTTTTGGAAGCTGGTGCACGACATGAAGCCTGACCGCCACTGGACCTCTTCAAAGGTTCGGCTACTTGCAGAAACCAAAACGGAGCCTTTTTTTTTCAAAACATTGTCGGCAAACATGACAATAAACAGTGGGAGACGATTAAGCCCCAAGCATGCAGGCCCTTGTGCCCACCTTGGCTACCATGGAAGTGAAGAGCTACACTGAAAATGACTTTCAGAAGCAAAGATGAGACCTAGCCTTGTGGGCAACATGAGGAATGTGGGAAGCTGAAATATTTATCCCTGCTTATATCTTGATAAACCTTCATAAAACAGGAGATTCTTTTCACTTTTAAGTAAGACGTAAGACCCACGTCTCCGTGCCCCGTGTTTGCTAAGAATAGTGAAAGTCTATTCATCTATAATGCTGCGCATAGCTATTTAATGCCATTTACGATTAATTAAAAAATATTTGTTAAATACATAACGTACATTTTCCATTGTAGTAATTTATTCTCAAAACTATGTGTATTTAGCTGGTATTTTTCTCTACAGTGACAGTGTTAAACTGTTCACAATGATTTACCTATTTATATAGCTGGGTAATTTTATCTGGAGCAGCCAAGGGTAAGTACCTTGCTGAAAGATAGTAGAGTAGGAGGAGGGATTTGAACCTGGATTGTGACTAGTGCACTACTTGCATATGCATGTATCATGAACTGAGGGGTCTGCATAAGTGGTGTAATTTCAGTTTATCCTTTTTCTGAACTATCGCCGTAATCCTCTGAGAACCGCTGGCAGTGGGTAATGTTGTGAGGGCTCCTGGGTAATTGCGAGGTTAATCCCAGCCATTATGGGATTGCTCTTCTCCCAGTCCTTCGGCGATGTGCGGTACTGAGCCGCGTACCTGAAGGCGTTCCAAGGTCAAGGTACACTGAGGTCGATCCAACGAACTGGGTTAGGCTGTTGACTTGCACGCTGGAATGGGAACGGAACACCTAAATCTGTCTGAGAAGCTCAAACCACTGCATGAAAAGCTTTGGGTAAGTTGTGCTCTCTAAATTGAGGCAGAGGAACATCTAAGCAAGGAACACTGTTATAAATGCTGATTTTGGGTACCTGGGCAAAGAAAGATATGCCTCCTTTCCTTTAACAAATGTTTGTAGAAGCATTTTAGAACTGTGCCGCAGACCTGCTACACAGCCGATGAGCGAGCCAAAGGTTTACGTTATAGGCCTACAAACGTGTAATTGGATGCTGCGAGGGAGGCCTGCTTCAGGAGAAGGGGATATGATAGCAGTTAGGACCGAAGGACTCATTTTTCCCATCTGAGCTACCAGCTTATGCCAGCCTCTGAGTCAAAGTGTTATCCTCAAGGAAACGGGAAAAAACGACTTCTTAGCTTCATGAGTTTCTATTAATATTTTAAGATGCCCATATTTGTTTTGTATCCAGAGTCCATACTCAAAGCTGTGCCTTTATTGTACCACAGAGTGCTCTTATGTTACCCCTTTGAGTAACTTATCATGATAATTTACCATATTTTAAAATATTTTTGGCTTTTGGTATTTATCTGTCCTCTGTGTTTATTTGCTATTATTAAGGATTACTATATCTATTTTGCATAATGTTGTGAATGACTAACATCCCATACAGGGGTTGTTGCATAGCCGGGGGCTCGGTGATTCTGAGATTGACTCCAGACAACCACAACCTGGACCAAGATGAAGCGCTTGCTGATAACTAAGGGATTCGTTATGGTGTGCACGTGCAGTATTCAAGCTCCTTTTATGCCATATACTTTATTTATCATCTCTTACTAAGATGTTACATTAAGCTCCACTTCCCTAGGGCACTAGGCCACATCTAGGGTGCTAATGCAGGTATCACCATGTTTATATGATAAACACAATACTGGCTCTATGAACGGCATTGCCACACTTTGCAGGGGGAAAAAATAACCGTCATCAGAGTAATAGATTCATATTGAAAAAGTTTTTATTTTTTCCTGTGAACTTTTTCACATTCGGATTGCAGTGTGTGTGCATAATTTTGAGGTGCACAGAATGGAACAGGATTGCCCCTCTGTGAGCTTTTCACAGAAATGTAGAATAGACATAGTTTTTTAGGTGTAGATTTGGTAGAAGAGATATGCAGATAAGGAGGTCTTAAGTAAGGGTTAAGTCGCCTTATTCTTATACTGCTCTGAGTTGACTCGCTTAAGATTTTTATGTTCAGTATGACTTTAGAACAGGTTTTACATTACACATATCATCAAGTCGTAATGAACATCAGATTACATTTTTGCTTCATTATACAGCTGAAGACAATGTGCCATTCAAAATATCTCTCATGGGCAATTGGGCCTGGTGAGTAGATTTGGCAAGTGTCGTTGTTAAGGATTGGGTTACAGGGGCAAATAATGGGCAGGGTCCTTATCCCAGGCTCAACTCGAGCTGAGCTCCGACATTACATACACAGGAGTCAAAAGTGCTTTTTGGCCAAAGATTTTTTCGTGTCCCTTGTCGCCTATAAAAGGAATTAGTTCCCCCAGTTATATGCTTGTTTAGTTTGCTTTAAGGGTTTTGTCTGCTATACAAGGCAACATTGGCTTCACTTATCAACAGAATTCTCTGACCTTGGAGAACCAGAAAACCCAGCTAATGAGCAGGTTTGTGGTTTTTTCTTTACTTCTCACGAGGTAATAACGGCTCTCGATTCCAACCGTCCGTTCAAGGTGGTCTTCGCATTGTTTGCTTTCTTAAATCTGGTCTGTTTTGCTTCTTTCTCTTAGAGACATCGGTCACAAAGCCTGACCAACCTGTGCAGAGAGGAAAGCGAGAGAGAAGAAGCCAGGGAAAATATATAGAAGCTGGCTGAAATGTGCAGCAGATGTTCCCGCACTTTGTGACGTCCATTGCCACTATTCCGTGTGCTTAAAAGCGGATGCATTCATAAGTAGTTGTGGTTATTTTATACAGTGTGGAGTAAGAATAACAAATAGCAATTACTAGACAGACTAGAGGTGAACAACCGCTTTGTGGGTGAACAGAAATACGTTTCCTTCTTCGAAATAATGAGGTTTATGAAGTCCTGACAGGCTGTCTTGCAGGGAACCATAAATGTCGTTCTCGGTGCAAAACTTTGCAGTTTCAGTGAACCCTTTATATAAACTATTTTTAACAAGACTACATTTGCACTTGGCTGATGCCTTTCTGCACAGCAAATTGCAACGTTGAACTATTTGCCGCGATTCACCCGTTTATGGAGCTAAGTAACCTTTACTGGAGCGTAATTCTTTGACACCCAAACTTGGGTCCAAAGGGGGCACCGCTAACCACTCCGCTGCCTCCGGCCTCAGGATGGCAGGAGTTTTTAAAGGCGGCTCAGAAACGGGATCTACTCAACGACAGGGTCTTTTTGTAGCCGTGACTTAGTTTTGCTTTATTTTATTTTAACGTCAGCCCGACGGATTTGGCTCAGAAAAGCCACGGCCTCTTTGCGGAGACGCGTACTTCGCTGTACGTCCGGGCTGCCCCCGCATTGCGACCGTTGCATAAGTGTGTCCCTTACAAGTCAGGCCGGATGTTGCCCGAGCAGATAACCCAGTTGTCATGAGTTCTGTCACAGCCACCCGCTTTGCTCCCAAAACAGCGCGGCATTTGTAAAGTTCAAGGTTCCCGACAGCAGGAGCAGAAGCTGGAGAGGAAGGAAACAGACGCTGCCAAGCCACGAGTCAAATGAATTCCTGTAACAACGTTTCAACCTGTGAAGGAAACCACAGAGCCTTGAGAATTGTGAGTGGGTGTGGGGCAAAGAAACACAAGCAACAATTAATACAAAATGGCGGAACGTCTGCCGCCGGCTGATGGACGCCCTGTAACGCTTTGCCAGATGAAGACAGGCATGGCAGTGTCAGATAGGTCAGGGGACGTCTTGGCGTCCATGACAAGACTGGACTTGCTTGTCTCCTCCAAGTCAAGAATCCCTTTGCTTACCTCAGCCACTTTGCTTTAGGGAAAGCCGCGGTGCTGCTACGGTTTGAGCTCTTAGGACAAATGAGCAGCTTATTTATTAAACTTTATGTCAGTATTTCTGAGTTGGGGGAAAAAAAAGAGGACAACAAATTATATTTCTCTTTTTCTCCATGAATTAGATCAGCGTTGAATTTTATTTTCTTTTTCTATTTTAACATCTCAAGAGGCAGTAAAGGGATTTCTACACTCCGATGCTGAGTAAAAGGTTAATTTTTTAGTTGAGGAGATCAAAGTACTTGACATAAAGCACTGAAATGAATGAGATTTGCTAGTCCGTTTTTGGGATGCCTTATCCACATTCGGGGAGCGGTTCTAGTAACTTCTCAATAGTGTTCAACCTAGGACCTTTGGTTAAGGGGATGGAGGCCGAACTGTTGCGGTTCCCTGGTCATGGTCACGTGAAGCAGTGGCTGCGTCCTTCAGTGCGTCTTGATGTTGTATAATAGATAATGCCCATCTTTCAGTGACCGTGGTGTGTGTGCTTCACACAGGCGGAGAAGATGTTGGTCTTACTTGTTTCATGCCGCAGTTGATACAGAAGGAGGGAAGATCTGCTGAGGCCTCGCAGCCTTGAGGTCCAGGGCCAACTCAGAGTAACTCATCTCCTCACAGTCATGGTCCTCGTGTGTATCTTTGGGCAGACCTTGGTAGGTTGAGGCTATCAGCGTACACCTAACTTGTCATGTGAGCTAGGTGATAAAAGTGAACCTAATACATACCGTGGACTTAAGGGACCATAAAAGACTGCTGATGGCAGATATGGGCTGGACATGTGATATCGGATCTGCTCAGCAGAGGTGATCAAATATTGACATTTATCATACAAAACACCTCACCTTTTGCTATCGTAGGTCAGGCATTGCACAAAATTGGCTGGCGACCCTTCCTGGATGTTAATGCCTGGTCAGAAGTCCCAAACTAAGCTGGCATTTTGCCAGCAAAGCCCTGAGATCTTAGACTAGTTTGAACCGATCCATTCTGTTGTGTCAACACGAGATCATTCCTCACACACGGACGTGTCAGGCGACAGGGCGGCGGCTGGCCTAGACACGCACACCCAATTGATCCTCAGTGGAAAAATCATCCGTTTTCTATTTTTAATGTGAGGCGATGAGCGTTTGCTTCACACCCTCAGCATGCTGGGCGGGCCTGGAGCGCAATAACTCACAATTCTGACGTGTTTTGAGTCAGAACCTGAACACGACTTCGGCAGGCGGAAGGGTCACCTTGGAGCGCCGCTGTACCCTTTAGGTATTCAGTCCCCGCCCACTGTGGCTAGTGACACTTCTTCAAGGTGTCTTCAGGGCATTTGTTCTGATGACTTCCCAATGTCTCTTTTGCTGCAAGACCAAGGATCTCCAGAATAGCCTTTCTTCTCCAACTGTTTTTGTTTTTCCTTTTGGTTTCTTGTGGAGAGGAAAAGCAGGAGAAAATCGTTTCCTCAGCTGATGTTTATGGATTTCTTGTGCTTAACAAAATGTTTCTGAGTGCATTAATTTATGTGCTTATCCGCTTGCTTTTGTTCTCTTTATCAGAGTTGGTTTTTATACAAAGGTGTATGTCATGGTCTGTTTTAATGAGGCAAAAAAAATGTCATTTCTGTATAAATGCTTGTATTCTGTCAGAATGGTTTATGGGTCTTGCGTCACCATGAACCGATAGTCTGGTATGCAGAGGCTCGCGTTAATAGAGTCATTTAGGACAAGAGTGCTGCTCGCAGCATCTGAGAGCAAATCTTCAGATGTGTCACACCAGGAGGCCTCAAGCCTTGGTAAACAGCTCCTTCCGCCACTGGACCCCCAGTTTTGGGTGACAGTGGAATCTAAATCACCTCTCCCCAATGTATGCACGACGGCAGGGATGCAAGATTGAGAAGTCACTTTAAAAATAACTTTAAGGACATCTATTGTCAATACTTTGAAGCTGAACTACACAGTTCACCTTAGCTGTGAGCGGCAATAATAATAATAATAATAATAATAATAATAATAATAATAATAATAATTTATAAAATAACTTTAGTGGAAAAGTATGTTTTTAACATGTAAGGGGTTTCACACGATGAATGCTTCTTCAGACACATTCGACATACAGGACAACATTGATGTGTTATGGTACCATGTTTTCAACTCTGAACAAAGTGCTGTGGATAAATAATCAATATAGAATCAATACAAATCGTGCAGTAAAATGACTTGCATGTGTATGATCATATCTAAATAATATGAACTTAGAGAACAAAATAGCAGCAAGATTGTGCATACATCAGTGCGGCTGAGTTAAACTGGTTAGCATGTATTGGTAGCTGTGAAGCGGCATTGGTTTCTTAATGTCCATTCGAGTGTAGATATGATCGCTATGTGCATGTTCCAGATTCAAAAGGGATGCTGCTTGAGGAAAAAAAAACCTTTTGTGCCTTGATATTTGGATCCTTATTGTTCCATATGGCTTCATGGAAGGTGTAGATGCGATGGCTGGGCTGAGATGGGTCTGTGATGGTGTTGCCTGTTCTGGAATTGTAGCGGTCTGGGATTTTCTTGAACCTTTTCAACATACACAAGCAATAATGTACCTGTGCTTTCCAGCAGGATAACGTTATTGGGCAGGCAGGTTATTTCCTGCTCTGCTTTGTGTGTGAGGAACCTTCCGAACCAAGGAAAGGGGCTCCTTCTTGCTTCGTTTCCTGGCCCCACTGTGATTCGTGCTGTAAATACATGAGCAGGATCCAGGGGATGAGGATCCAGCCTGTGGAACAGCTGCTACTCCCTGGTGGGCTCAGGTGTGGGGGTTGGTGGGTTTCACAGTCTGGGGGAGCATGTGTTGTTGGCAGCAAGGGTCCTTGGTTCACAACCGGACCTGTGTGAATGTGTGTATAACCATGATAAACACAGCAACCTCTGGATCTGATGAGTGTGTGACTGTGAAAGAAGAGCAGGGGAAAGAAAGCTGTCCACAGGGTCCTCTATCTGCTCTCTCTCTCTCTCTCTCTCTCTCTCTCTCTCTCTCTCGCTCTCCTTCTCTCTCCCTCTGCAGCACAGCCCAGTCCCCCTCTCTCACTCTCTCTCACACTCTCCCCCTCACTGGTTGAGCCGCTTCCACTTTCTCTGTCCGGTGGGGCTGAGAACCGGAACAGTCGCTGCCAGGACCTCTTAGTTTAAAAAAGGCAGGAATAAAGCGAGAGGTGCTTTCAGCCCAAGGGGGTGAAAGCAAGAAGAGGTAGTGGTTGCCACAATCCAGAACCGCTCTACATTCAAGGTTTGCAGGTCTGCCACGCTCCCGCCTCTGTGGTCAGTTCTCGGGCCACGCTTGGCTTCATGTGACAGTGGCTTGTGACCTGGGAGCAATGTGAGTGGGGCACCTCCTGCCATCGGACTGACCCTCATCACCTGTTCATCCTCAGGTTCTGGGACCTTGACACTCACGGGACGTCCGGTGCTCCTGGGCCACTTTTTCTTCGCGGGGGGTGCTGCAGACGGACTGCTCCGTGCACCTGCGTTGCCAGACCATGGACTACCTCCTGCGGATTTTAGCGCTGCTGTGCGGGGTGGCCTTACCCATGACCCGCGGTTCTCAGGATCCCAAGCGCAACGTCCCGAGACTCAAACTCTCCTTCAAAGGTAAGTCCTTCTGGCTCAGGAGGGTTCCTCTCTACCAAGGGAACCAAATTGTCCTCTCCTCTCCTCATCTGCCCAAGTCATTCAGCTGTTAACCTGATTGCTTCCATGTGCTCGCATTCATCTCATGAGATGCACAATGGCCCTTGTGTAAAAAAAAAAAAAAAAAGTTTCCGGATCTTTTATTAGATTAAATTTTGTCTATTTCTTTGATATGATTGATTTTCCCAAAAATAGATTTATTTGCCGTAGAAAGTAGTTATTTTTAATCAATGAGAAAATGCACTCTTTGCTCAAAAAGGCAAATCACTGCACTTTGACACCGAGTTGTAAAATATGACAAAATAATTTGAAGTCCTGTGCAGGCTTTTGGTGATTTACCTTCAAGTGCAGTTCTAAATAAATCTCGTTGTCGTAGCCTTGTTACCCAGAAATTGATTCTGCCAGAAATAGATGAATGTGAAAGGTAATACCTGTCTGGATACTGAAATTCAGACGCTGCAGAGAAATGCAAACCGCCGCGCCTTTGATCGCAGAGTTTAGAAAAGGGGGGAAAAAAATGCGGCGAAGCATTTAAAAAGTAGGTGAGGCTTTCCAGTCAGTTTTTAAATGTGCTCCGAACCGTCGGGGTAAATATACGGCGCGGTCGCCGCACGATTTCGGTCGGAATGACCGCAGATTGTTCTGGAATTTTGCATGTGTTCATCAACCATTGCTAAAATAAATCAATTGCATAAAGAAAGTAAATTGAAAACTGCTGTGGTTGCTAAAGCCTTCACAGAACTGAAAGTCTGAAGCATGAGAAGTGATTTGGGTTTTTTTTTTTTTTTTTTTACATGCTCACTGGCAGCTTTTTAATTAAGCTGAATTATAGTGATGCACAAAATGAACCTGAATGGAAGCCTGATATTCTTAGAGCCGGAGGAATGAGCCTCGAACCGCAGTGTTGCACTAAGCGGTTACCGAGGTCCGGGATGCTCCGTTTCAGACGGATATTTTGGTCCTAGAAGCAGGCTGACTTGGCACGCCGGCTGAATTTCTGCCTCTCGGTTATAAACTTTGATTTCTGAGCAATGGCCCTTGTAAAAAACAGTCTGAAATAGCAAAGCAGTTTTTTTCCAAGTTGCATTGTTCTGCCTGCTTTGATCCAAGTGTTTGCTTTCAGATATTTCTGTAAAATTTGAATCTTTTCGATTAGGTTGTAAATATGTATAAGAAGCATGTGTTTTTTTTTGGATGTGTTTATATCTTTAATAAGCGTCACCAGGCTGTGTACTGTACATACAATGTGGGTGATAGATGCATGCATCAAAGGAGATGTATGTGGAGAATAGAGCGACCTCGGTCCCCTGCTGCAGTGCCCGGCGTGTCACATTTACTAAACCCGAATCCCACGGCTTCCCCAGCTGCCTGATTTAAAACGACGCTTTTTGTCTTTCTAATGTAGAAAAATTTTGGAGCAATAAACCAAAATAATCCAGACCTCCTTCACTTTGCACTGCAGGTTGACCAGTCAGAGACATTCTGAGGTTCCTTGAAATTCTGTGGTTTTCGACTTGTATTCATCTCTCTGCCTTAAAATGTCTCGTACGCACAGCTTTCCTTTCCTTTTAAAACAATTTCATTCCGCATACATTTCATGTTTGCTGGCTTAAAAGAGCTTAGCAGTGCACGGTCAGAAGCGATGCATCAAGGATGAATTAAAAAAAAAAAGTCGGTGGATGACAATGAATTGCGAATTGTTGTGCAACTGCTGTTTGTATTTTGTGAAACTGAAGTCCTCAGGTAAGGCCGGGATTAAGAGGCACCTGGCCGCTCTAAGCAATAAATTAGCAGCGCTGTGTAAAAGATGGAGATGGGGGGGTCTGCAGGTGGCAGAAGGCGCTTTAGATGGTCAGTCTGGTGCATCAGAGCTGGAAGAGACGAACTCGACCGGTTGAACTGATCATTTAGATGAGTGTTGCTCGCTGCTGCTGCAAATCCAGGATTGTAATGTAGTCGGAGGGGGGTGTCTCTGGAAACGCTGAGCAGTGGAGTGCGAAGTCGAGGTCCCACCCCACTTTGTGACACCGTAATTACACTCGTCTTTATTTCCGTGTGCGTCGGGAAGCTGTTAAACAAAAGGTGGGCCCTGAAGGCTCTTGTCAACACACATAGCGCCCAAAGTTGTCAACTCTTACTTATATACACATCTGTCATCCCCGATTTGCTTGAAAGATGAATAACGCTCAACTTTTTCCATAAGAACAAGGGGGGGGCAGACTTTGCAGCAGATGTGTTTAACGTCAAAGCCTCGGATAAAAAAAAAGTTGGCTTCATTCAAACTGAAGGAAAGACTTGGAGACCGATGATCAAAAGTTGGTTTGGAAATAGTCGGTCAGTTCACCGCTCGCGTTTCCGTCCGAGAAGATAAAGGAATGAAAAAATCTGATTTGTGTTTTTTTCTTTTTCTTCTTTTTCCCCCACTCGTTCCGTCCGGGTTGGAGATTTTTCCGACGTGTTTAGCGCAGGGAACAGTGACCCCAATAGGTTACAGCAAATACAAGCACGTGCATCTGACGCACGTCGGACCGAATGAAATGAAACAAGAACAGAATAATTGCCCTCTCCTGGATAATTATAGACCGCTTAGCCCGACAGTTAAAATTGAAAACAAAAAAATGTTTATTTGCTCAGACACTCAGCGCAAAATGTCTTTCGGGACAGATACAGGGTCGGTAACCCACGGGTTGCACGACGTGGAGGTGTGCGGTAATAAATTTATGTCCTCGCTCGCACGGACCTCGGCGACGGGTGCGGCGATGCTAATTATAATATTTTCTTCGACTGCTTGCCTCCATGTGGCCGTCTTTGAGTGGGATGCAGAAAACCACAGACCGCGTTCCTTATGCCTTCGGGTTTGTTCTTTAGAAGCACCCCTTGCTGTTGTTCCCGAGCTGGATGCCATGAGCCTTCCGCCCCAGTAACAACAGCCAGCGATGGGGAAGGGCTGGAGATCTCTGCTGCCACCATCGCATGTGGTTTCTTGCCGCTTTGTTTTTTGTTTTTTTTTGTTTTTTCAACCCTGCCACATGGTTGTGTGAGGCCTCATAATGCTGGTGCCTCTGTAAACTGGAGAGAAAAAGACGTGCGGAAAAAGGAGAAATGCGCATTGACATGAAAGAGCAGGATGCAGATTTGAACAAGAGGCAACTTTGGATGTGTTTCCCAGTCGAGGAACGCGCGCGCGCACACACACACACACACACACACACACACACCTGTGAGTTCTTGTCAGGCAGGGTCCAGCACTGCTGCCCACGAGTGAGTCAGGTTTCACTGGAGCTCCACAGGGAGCCAGGAGGAACAGGGGGGTTCCCACGCACCATCCCACACGCCATCCCAGCGCCTCTTAAGGGTCAGGCTGGAGCCTGAGGGGTTAAGACAGATGTGACTTGTCTTGGTTACAGCCTACCAGTGGTGATGCTATGTCAGAGTACAGAAGAGGCCTCAGTCAGAGGCGCCTTGACACGCTCACTACAGTGAGGTTCCCTCTCTAAAACAGTCTGTAAACTTTCACTTCTGTGTGGTCCTTTGCCATTTTTGGAAGCGGGCTTGAATTTTTTTTTTGTGGGATCACAATCGCTCATTATAGTTATACATGTTATTACATGTGTTAATAATAATAATAATAATAATAATAATAATAATAATAATAATAATAATAATAATAATAATAATTCAGTTTGCAAAACTGAAGTCTTGCTCTTTCTCCTCTTCTCAGCTGATAGGTGCGAGACCAGCGCTGCCATGCGGTCTTCTTTGCAGTTATCACTTGACCCGTGCCAAGTTAAGTTCCCAGCCTCCATTACCCCTTGTTTGCTAGTTTTGATAATCACGAATCCCCGTCTGCACTTTTAAAACGGTATCGGCTTGCTTGAAAAATTTATTTGCATCGTTTCCATCGATTTATTTTGTCTTCGGTGATTTATTTCTTTGCTGCATTAAAGCTTGAATTAATCTGCAGTCACTGCACGCCACCTGAAACCATAGAGTATTAACAGAGGAAACAGTGAAGGGAAACTGTCTTGTAAAACTAAGCTATTGAACTGACTGTGTTCGGTTATGTTAATGAGGTCTAGTGATATTTTTCAATAAATAGGCATTAGATTTGCAACCAATGAATACATATAAATGTGCAAAAATTAAAAATGCCTAAACATTTTTGCTGATAAAAAATATTCATTAAATATTCTGTCTATTTTAATGCATACAATTGTTGTTGTTATTTAACCTGGCATCCTGTCTGGGGTAGCTTTATAACCTGTGATTCCACTTTCTGGACCACCACAATCTTGACCAGGATTAAGCGGTCAATTCTAAACCAGAAAATCCTTCTTTTGTAGCTCCTGGAGTCAACGAACGGTCTTGAAACTCAGCTTGAGCTTCTCACAATTCTCTCTGTACCCTGAGACATTAAGGCTGAGCTGCTGTTAGCCAGGCGGTAAGAGTCTGGGCTCCACAATTATCTCCTAGAAACCAGCATCTCACTCTCATCATGATGCTGTGGTTACACCAGGCCATCAGAGGCACGGGGAGCCCAAGGCTGGAGCCGTATTCACATCAACACGAAGAGGCAACCACCTCCCACAAAGAGCTCCCAGCATGCCATGCATGCCTGAACAAGATGGGGAGGAGGCAAAAAACAACACACTAAGTCAAACAGAGAGCAATGTAGGCTGACTGTATCAACAAAGCAGCGGTCCTGCAAGAACACCCCTTACTGGGAGAAGGGAAATATATCTTTGGCTTGTCCACATGTCATCGATGATTTGTACTCATGCCCTTGTGTTAGCACAGACCTGTTAGACCTTTTATCACCAGTCAAGGTTTCAATGCCACTGAATGAGAAGAAATGATTTTTTTCTTCATAGGTTGTAAAAACTGTTTGAATGAAACCAGACCCGCACAATGCAGAATTAGTATTTATCATTTTATTATTTTATTAATTGACAGGGGTACAGTTAATTTTGATGTCCAGATTTTGTTTCAATAGGTCTTACATTTCATTGCCCTCAGGTCGAGAGTCTTGTGTTGATCTTAAATCAAATTATGACATCAGAATACTTTTTTTGGTCTGGAAATGTACGTATGTGTCATTGATAAAACAACTTTTCTTTCTCTATTTGCACCTCGCGGTGCCTGCGGATGTGTTGACAGCATGTATTTGGTAAGAGTGTTGGAGATTTAAAGGTGTTGGGCACACCTGGGAAAGGGATTATTACGCTGCGGGACATGTGGTGCAGGGGACTGATTTACACCCATGGTCTGCTACTGTCCCCAGTGGAAATGCATCCGCTTCCCTGTGTCCCGTCTCTCCATGAAAGAACAAGGTTACTGCTATGAAAAGACACGGAAATGCTGCGACGTTATATAAGTTGTTAAATTAATTTGCAAAAAGGGACTCCATGGATTCTGTCCTCGTGATGAATTATTTGCTTTATTAAATCATGGAAAGCACTTGTCTTACTGTGCAAGACGGCAGATGTTCTCCAGTTGAGGAAACCGTGAGAGTTAAAACAATGAAGCATCACAGACCGAATGCATTAATCACAGATTACTGTGATGTTATAAACTGTGATTTGGATTAAGATCTTCAAATGTATGTTGAGGCTATTGATCCCAACAGTGACTGGTCAGGTTAAATGTGTAGCAAACATGCTTGGTGCAGCAGGGAGGCATCGGGATGCATGATGGGAGAGGTTATTTTTGTCCAACTCCAGTGGGACCATGGCAGCGCATCCATCTGCCCTCCGCATCGCCGATCCATTGTAATAGAATAAATCTGCGGGTCACGGTGGACCCAAGCAGGGAGGGAGGGAGGCAAATGTAGCGAAGAGGAGGTAGAAATGGAAAATGAGGAGAGCGAAAAAGAGAGTGGTGAGGCAGAGAGGAGCAGAGGAACAGGAGAAGAGGAGAAAGAGCAAGACTTTAGTGCGGGTGACATAGGAAGGGCCGAGATGCTGAGGAGCAGATACTGTGGTGAGCAAGACAGGCCAGTGCAGGAAGGCCACTCTGGCCATCAGATGGGGTGGCTCTCCATGGCTATCGACACATGCTTCAGCCTGTCACCCTGGCAGTGATCCATCACGGCCCTTTTGGGCTTCCCTTTTCTCCCCAAGCTATCAAGGTTATGCCAACAAAAGCAGGAATCGGGGCAGCCTATGCCTTGTCCTCACATCCTCACAAACTCAGACAGCAAATACTAGAAGCAAAAGAAAAGGATGGTTAGCCTATTGTAGAGGTGGTGGGGGGAGCTGTCACTCTCCCATGATGCATTGCTGCTGTGTGCATGTAAATGGTTATTTGTGCTAACCATTATGTGAAGTTATAGTGGGATTGCTGACCCCCCCCCCCCCACACACACACACACCCACCCTTGACTATGTTTGATTCATCTGGTCGGTGGGCTGTTGTGGTCTGTGACTACTGGTGGGTAGGACATATGCAAAGACCTGGCTGGAAACAGGTTCATGTGGGAAGTATTGTAGAATTTACTGGAAATTTTTGATTTTAGCTGAACAGTCAAATTTATATGCAGAACTGATTAAGTCTTTCAGTCTGCTCAGCATTGTACTTCGGCTCTCAAATTCCACCCCCAAGTTGTAATTTTACAGCCGTGCAAATTGGAGAGATAAAGCTCTTAAACATACCGGAACGCATATTTGTCTTCCTTTTTAAAGCTGTCAATCAGCAATTAGATGTAGATGTACTGCTGGATCCAACCTAAGTGGGTGGTTTCATTCCTGGCCAGAGGAGATCAGCGCGAACGCGCGTGCAAACTTGCCCCTCCACTAGGGGTGTACAGAGCTTGGGTTAGGGGGTGGCAGTTGGGGAGGGAGGAGCGAAAAGCAGGTTTGAGGATTTCCCTGCGCTTAAAATGACTTTTAAATGCTTTGTTGAATGGGCCGTTTCCAAGGTAATGGGTCCACAACACCTGCAAAGTGGGGAGTTACCTGCCTGGCAGCATCCAAGCTGCATTACACAAACTGACAACACATTAAGCTGTGCAAAAAGGGTCAAGTGAAGTCTCCTTGAGGGGGCAAAGCATTAGAGATTTACTGATCTATCTGCTAAATAAATAGACAGTACCCAACAAGCATTTGCCGTTCTCCTCCAAGGCAGAATTGAGGCCTGAATAGGATTAGCGCTGCTAAAGGGCTTGGCACATTCTCTTACTTGGCATTGCAACTTCTGATGTTTGTTTGCCTTGTCGCAGGTTAAGACGTAAAGACGTTTGACAGTCGTTTGTCTCGTAAAGTGAAATAAATATCTTCCAGCTTTACCTGCAGGTTGTATTAAGAAAAACACGAGTCAGCACGTCAGCACTTTGTCACATAGCTTGAGTTCTGCGTAAAGCAAACTGGCAGAAATAAAGCAATGTACTGTACTGTTTGACTGGAAGGTAACCATGCAGCCAATATTGCAGGGCATGTATGTTAGATTAATGTAATGCTCGAATACGAATTGGGGGAGTTTGCTGGCTAATCTGCTTTTTGAATATATGGTAGTTGTGCTTTACACTGCACGTGGGCCGCCTGTCGGTGAAACACACATTCGGTGTTGTGCAGAAGCATGCACGCACACACAGTTAGTTGCAAAGAAGAAGATATTCCAGTATGGCACAAAACCAGACATGCAGATTTATGTGCGCACACAACACAACAATAGCATTTTACAGACTTGCGGTTGAGCAATGCACAGCAATGAAGTCCCCATTACTTACAGTGCTTTGAAGAATTAACTAAATCCCTTAGGGACCTCTTTATCTAACAAATTATCCCCTTGTGAGAATTGTTTTCTTCTGAATGAAACCAGATATTATTTGGGCCTATTTTGGATGTGTGTTTTACATTCTCATGGAGTCAATCTTTCTGGTGAACTATAATTAATAGCCATTTGTCTGACCATCCTATTCTCATGTGTGTCTTTCATACAAACTCCTAAACCTAGGAAGATGTGTGTCATCGAGAATTTGCCAGAAGGGCACAACTGCACCTACGATTACATCTTTTGATGCCTTGGGGTCAACGGGAGGGGTAACACCTGGCCATTTGGGTGAGGTTATTACCCCTTTGCCCCTGGTCACATACCTCATAAAGACATCATAAACGGGGAGAAGAGGTGTAGACAGGGTCAGTGGGGCAGGGTGCCGTCACACAGGAATAGAGGGACACGACACCTTTTTCCTCCCTTGACAAATTTTTCCTTTTTCTTCCTTGGTTAATTATATAGGACTGTCTTGTACATTGCAAATGCTGACGGAAAACATTTGAAAAATCTGAATAATTTAGCCTCTAATTCTGTAATTCTAGCACTGCAAGATGTTAAACAACCAGCATTTGTTAAGGAAACTCTCGGGTTAAAGGCAATGCCAACTTTGTCAAATGTTTTGCTAACTTGTTCAAAAGATTTTAAAGATGTATTTCCATTTATGTTTTTCATTTAGCAGTTCAATTTCATTTAGCTTTACAGGGTGTCTACTGCGTTCCCTGGGCTCGAGTACATTGTGTGAGCTGTGCTTAAGATGGAAACGTTACCTGCAACAATCGTCTCTGTTTCGCCGCACACCTACGACAATGCCCCTTAACCTCCGTTCCTTCTTCAGCTCCCCTCAGCTGGCATACAAACTCGCCAAGCCCTCTTGGTGTGCGAGCGACCAAAAGCAATGTTTGTTCAGGTTCAATGTATTATGCACACTTCCTCTGCCAGGCGGCAGGCACACAACCATGGCCGCTGACGTTCGCCAAAGGCTGCTTGTGTTTTATCAGTGTGTTTGAAGACCACGCTCATACACTGTTTGCCACAGCTGCATGCTTGGCTTGGATAGACCCTACCAGGGGTACAACTTGGGGTCAGCAAATTTCTGAACGGAGCCCTCTGGGCTCCGTTCTGAAATTTTGGAGGAAAATGTCGCATTTTGGAGGGAAAAGTCCTCCAGATGAAGGTGAAGTGTTTTTGCAAATGCACACTGGTGAGAGAACAAAGGCAGTAGTGCGGTGGGCAGGAGATGAGTTGAAACTACTGATGGTGCTCAGGGCAGCTTTAAGTAGCAGAGGATTTAGTCTACATTATAGTTACATGTATTTATTTCACTGACTGACTTTTTCCAGAGTGACTTGGAAAGTTAAGCTGCTTGCAGTGATTTTCCCATTTACACAGCTGGGTTTTTTACTAGAGTAATTTAGACTAAGACCCTTGCTCAAGAGGTAAGATTCAAACCTTGGATCTTTGAGAGTTGCGTGACCATAGGTCGTAGCTCTAATCATTTTGCCGCCTGCTGCACCTCCCGCAGTCCCATTGATTGGTTTTCCTTCTCTTCCCAGCCTTTTCTGTCAAGCCAGAACGCTCAACAGCATGTGCAGAGCAAACAGTTTGACACGACCTTAAGTGAGCCGAATTAAGGGGCTTGAGCAGAAAGGCTGGACACCAGGGTACAGTTGATGGCCTTGGAGAGACTTCCAGTCGGAGCTGCTGATTTAACAAAGGTTGTAGAAGCTGCCAACGGGTGCCTTCGCAGCCATGCATATGTTGACTTTGTCACTGTTTCAGAGGAACGGAGTTTAATGGCACCAAATCTCCTAACAAAAACTTTATATATGTTTACCCGATGCTTCTTTGCGAAAGTCAGTCATATACACAGCTGGGTGATTGTTACTGTATCAACTGATGAGAGGGTCCTTCAAACTGAAGGCGCAGCGCTATCCAGTACACTACCTGCTGGCCCACTACTGCGTGTTATGATTTTTTTTTCCTTTCCAGTAATGCTATTTAGATTTTAAGCTGAGAAGTGTATGAAGAATGACAACCAAGCTGGCAGTGAAGGGTCTGGGATGCGGAAGCTGGGGACCGTTTAGCATCCAGTCTTGAGGAGCAGAATAGGACATGTTGGGTATCACTGGCAATTCATGCAAGGTATTTTTTTACACCTGATACCCCATCAGCAGACATGGTTTTCATCTCATTGAACCCAGCGACAGCCCTACGTGTAGCTCAGTGCAGG
Source organism: Heterotis niloticus (assembly GCA_018136845.1). Taxonomy (NCBI): domain Eukaryota; kingdom Metazoa; phylum Chordata; class Actinopteri; order Osteoglossiformes; family Osteoglossidae; genus Heterotis; species Heterotis niloticus. The sequence goes on from CM030889.1 coordinate 15,322,457, forward strand.
CAGAGCCATCATCCAGCTGAGCAGTCACGTTGTGTTGCCCTGGTTGAACCAAATTGCCCCCTTTTGCTCACGCCTCCACAGCTCTTTGTCTTATGACTGAAGAATTGGAGGCCGGCGAGCGGATGCTTCTGATGGAAGGAAAGGGATCCAGATTGCTGGGCCTTTATTTGCGGTGCCAGATACTTTTGTACCATGTGTCCACCAAAAATGTTAAAAGGGAAAGACTGCCAGATGCCCACAAATACACATATTCATGCAGAAATTGCAGACATTTTTCAGCATCTCCCAAGAGGTTTTTCTTTTTTAATAACAGTTATTCTGTAATATGGTGCTACAGCTGTAGTATATTGCAAGGTTTTAAGTAAAGTATCAAACTGAGGAGAATGGTAGCAAGATTGCACCTGGGATTCAAACCCATAACCTTTGCAGAGTCAGGTGCTTAAATCATTACCTCACATCATAAACCAGTGAACGTCCTTCATACATTTATTCTCCTTGTGCCTCAGGCAAGAGCTTTTAATTTCTAAGGCATTGTGTTTGTTGGGAAGCACACGTGTCGCTTTACAGCGGGTGTCATTGAGAAGGACGACAGCTCTGTGGGAGATGAAGGGCTCGCTGTGCATTTGGCTGCTGCTGAGGGACTGACCCAGGGCCGTCCAGGCACGGCGTCACACCTCCGCCCTTGGAGGCCAGCCAGTGCTTTAGGTCTCCGCCCGTATCTGTAACCTAACATTCACACAGAGAGATAGAAAGTCAAAGAGTGAGATGATCAAAGAATCACACAGGTGGGCAGGAGGACAGACAGTTAGTTGGATAGTCATGCAGTTAGACAGATGATCACACAGCTGGAAAATGAATTAGTTGTATGGTTGGACATATGGACAGTTAGACAATCAAACAGCTACACAGTTGGACGGTTGGGCAGCTAGCTAGTTGACTAGTAAGGTGCTTAAACAGTCTGAGCATTGGACAGGTGGACGGTTAATCTAAGAGTTGGACAGAGGGGCAGTTAGACAACCAAACAGTTGGACAGGAGAACAGTAGGACAGACAGACAGTCAGTTGGACAGTCATGCAACTAGAGAGTTCATCAGTGTTAGAGGTAAAGTCGGGTAACCAAACAGCTGGGCAGCAGGGCAAACATGTAGTTTGTTGGACAAAAAGATGTTGTGACAGGGAGGCAATTAGTTAGATAGTCAGACGGAAAGTTGGATGCCTGAACGGTAAGGCAACCAAAGAGCTAGAGAACTGGACAGCAGGACAATAGGATGGACAGACAGTTAGACTGTCGACTAATGGGGAAACTGGACAGTTAAGCATTGAGTTAGATAGCAGGAAAGACAGATGGACAGCCAGACAGCCAGACAGTAGTACAGTTAGACAGACAGACAACCAAAATAGACACATTTATTACCACCATACCACAAGTGCTGAGTGATATCAGGCCCGGGATTTTCAGACAAAGACTGCGTTTGTGGCTTTAATGCTCAGCACAGAGCGGGCGTGTTGGTACTGCAGCCCCACACACAGAGGTACAGCACAGTGCGTGCAGATGTGTGAACTTGAAAATGTGCTAATACAATTGTTTGTTAAAACAATGCAGTACGTGAAAAGAGTATTTCTCAAGTAACACAAACAAAAGGGAAAGAAAGCAAACCCTCAACTATGGCGATCGGTTTAACCTCATTTGGACCATAAAATTGAGTCCGCCAGCAGCTGGATCAGAAGCTACTGGACTGTGAGCTTTGCTGGAGCACAAAAGCAGCCCAGGGTGTGTGTGACCACCCCCCAGGGTTGAAAACCACCGATAGAATGCATCCCAACGGGTATGAGCGAAGGTCATTCCACCTTGCTTTCCTGGAACACTAAATCCTCATTCGTGATGAATCATGTTGTTTTGATTTCTTTGGATCTAAGCAAATCATCGCAGGCAGAAATTCCGAATGCCTTTGTTTTCACAAGCACGTATGTAAGCGAACGCACAAGTGTGTTTGCTTAGGTGCTTCCACGTGCGTCTGCCGTTCCTTTACTGGGGAGCTCTTTTGGCACCAAGCGAACCTCTGATACCCACATCCCCGCACCCATACATATAAAAAAGTAAAAGAACTGCTCGATTTTGCTAAAACTGCATTAAAAACATGCCAGGCTTTTATCTGGAATCTGCTAAAGCACCTCTCGCCCATTTTAACATTCCAGAAGTGGGAAAGAATTCCCTACATCCTCAGCAGAATGCCTGCCCTCTTTTTTGTAAGTTACGTGCCGCTTGCTTTCCTTCTCAATGGCCCTGAATGTCGGGACTCAGACGCCAAAATGTGTCCAAACCAGAAACTCAGCTGATTTTTATTAATGGTCCCGCAGTCGCTATAAGCGATTTAGAAACCTGGCTGCTGGGGAGGAGATAACATGCTCCGTGCATCCCCCTCATGGCCGCACAATGGAGTTGCATTTAAAATGCTTGAAGTATTTTTGTTGTTGTGCTCGGTTGAAGTGGAGCAGCCCACTTCTGCGCAAAATGCACTGCACTGCACTCAGCTGCTCTTTGCGGGCATCAAGGGTTTCAGATCCTGCGGCATCAACGGGCTGTAATGTAGCCCCACACGTGATGACACTCCAAGTTTCTAATGTTACCCTAGGGCCTACTTTGGAATGACCTTATATAATATGACCTACATGAAGGAGGGTGCAGTCTCCTGGGCTGCAGCCACAGTCTTATTTTGTGTGCGTTTCTCAGACGCTCGGGTAACTGGTTTTGTGTTCCTCAGCTTCCCGTCCCGAAGCTGTCACTGGAACTGGAGCTGATGACCCAAAAACACATTGCTTGCTAAAAGGGTGTAAGGGTGCCTCTCGCGCATGGGCTGCATTGAATCTGCTCTTCATCCGGAGGTGCAGCAGTCATGGCTGAAGTTTCTGGAAGATGTGAAACTTGTAGAAATGCTACTACTTCTAGATGCGTGACAAGGTGACCGCACATGTGTCTCCATATCGTATCCCTTGGGAACCGGTGCAGGGAATTCGATATTGGCAGCAGAACTTCTGGACAAACTTGCTCTTCTGCCTACTGCCAGTTCCCACTGGGCATGCAAATGAAAACCCAGTAGCTTCCTGTGGCCTCCACCAAAGATGTAGAAAATTCTGAGCTCCCAGTCTTGTCTTGGGTGCAGCAGTGTCAATGAGAATATGGAGACACCGAAGAAAGGGTTCTGTATCACTGATATCGAGCTAACAGCTTCTTCTTGTTCAGCTCCACAGGATCCAAAGTGGTAATAAACCAAAATCTGAACTTGCAGAACATGGCTGGAACTTGTTTAGTCCACCCCCCACCAGTTAATATACCTATGCTCCTATAAGAATATGGGTGCAGGTGCCCAGGTGAAGGAGCTGTGATTTGTTGGAGGTAGGGTTAGGGACAGATTAACCCTTCGCACTCAGAGCCATCTTGTTTAAACATCGGTTCCTGCCAATTTGTGCTGGATGGCCCTGTTAAATGTTTTTTTGCAAGTCACTGTGGCAAGATTTCTTCATGCCTCCATAAATCCAACAGACATAACCTGCAGCAGGTAGACATATTTAGATACATATCAGATATCAGGGTCCATCATTCCTATTTAGCTATAAAAGAGTTGGAATTATCCTCACCTCCTTTTCTGTAACTTCAGTATTTGAAAACCAGGCTGCACAGGTTATAGGTGAAAATCCCACTGTTGCTTCGACTTACCGCTGAGAACCATTTTGCCCTGTAATGACTAACAACGTTGCTGTATTTGAGCTCAGACTTAGGCAGGTAAATTTGTGTTAGTGGGGTTGCTGCGTTGGATGGCAGTTGAAGGAAATGTGTGGCCCAGAAGCGACAAGCTTTCCAGCTGGCTGTACCGGTCAAGGTCGGCTCATTCACGTGGGCGAGCAAACTGTGAATTCGGACTGAGCGCTGGGTCTGACCCACGACCCCCAGCACCGCTCGCCTTCTGAAATCCGTGTTTGCGAATATCCTTGCCACGTCAGATAAGCTGGGCTTTGTTCCTGTAAATCAAAATCCACTGGACAAACAAATATTCCAGCTTGGCTCCGAAACCTGTGTTCAGTCGTCTGGCGCAAGCATGACAGCTAATCTATTTGACAGGGTTATAGTCCGAATGAGCTCACCGAGCGGCACCGACCGTACGTAATTATAAGGATTCTCTTCGTGTTTACTGTCACTTGGACAGACAGTTTCCGATCAGTTGAAATATCGCCGCGACATTTCTGCGGGCCCCATCTTACGCACAAGGAAGCCCTAGCAATGCCGTTTTATGTTTACCCACAAGCACTGCGGTCGCCAGTTTGCACATTTGGCACGAGTGGCTTCTTCTGTTTGGGTTTGTCGGAGCGTCGGGAAGGAAAGGGAGTGTTCGACCTGTCTAAGTGCCCATGAAGCATTGCGGTAATTACACGGCTCGGTGCCGCTCGGTCACACTCTGCTCCTGGTGATCCGTTCTGCGCTGCTTTATGAAACCGTTGACAGTATTGCATGGCATCTCAAATGCCTGTCCATGCCGGGACAAACAACGATTGAATGGATCAGCGTACCTGTTATAGGTGGCTGTAAATATTACGCAAGCGTAAATAACAGTAATGCCTTGAGCTGCTGAGTTTCCAAGGCTGACAGAGGCCAAGCCATTACATCAGCATGCAGTCATTTGTGCAAAAGAAGTCTTTTCCTTCCAGGGCCGCTCCAATGCCAAACACGCTCCTTTCATTCACAACTTTTATGTGCGGCCTATAAGTTTTGTGGAAGAGGAGGGTTCTGCCAGTCGGACTGTTTGAACACATTGCAAGTTTCCTCTGCGGTGATTTCCTCAACTGTGCCAAATGCACGGCGATGGCCGGTGCCCCTTGCTACGTCCCGGCTCGGTTGGGAGAAAGCGCTCCAGTGTGCGGTGTCCATCCTCGAGGGTTCAACTTTTTTTTTTTTTTTTTTTTTGTTTTCTTCGCCCAGCAGTCTTTCCTCACCATGTTCCATTTTCCCTTTTCCTCGCAGAGATGCTGGACTCCAACAATCTAATAACATTTAATGGCCTGGCTAACAGCTCAAGTTATCACACTTTCCTGCTGGACGAGGAGAGGGGCCGGCTGCTGGTGGGGGCCAAGGACCACGTTTTCTCCTTTAATCTCATCAACATCAACAAGGACTACCTAAAGGTAATGCTTACACCTCTGAGGGGGCAGGAGGGATGGACAGAATTTGAACTGAGCACGGGAGCCAGAGTCATTGGTCTGTAGTCAGACAGCCCATTGAACTGCTGACAGATAAAACACTCTGTTCATATATAACAGCATATCATATGTTTTAAACATTACCGTCTTAAGGGGACTGGGATTTAGGCCGAAGGGTTTTTCATTCATGGTTTGGTACTTAATTTAAAACAGATCGCTGCAACGACATCGTGCGATTGCGCCAAGGTGTATGGTGCATTTTAAGTACCGGTGTCAACAGTTCTCCAGAGGATTACCTGTCTGCAGCTCTGGTAATGGATAACGTCGATTCAACACATGGCAGTTTTTGCAGCATGTATTACCCTCTGCCTCCATTAAAATTGCAGCTGTTAAAAAAAGAAAAACCCATCAGCTGTTTAAATATGAGCCTGCCGATGGTGAAAAGGCCGATGACTGAGTGTGGCTCAGGAGAGGTTCGGAGGAACGTACGGGCTGCAGGATTTGGGGGGGGGATTTTTCAACATGTCACTTTGTTTCCTGAGCGCTGACATTCCATCATTACGTACTCCCGTGGTCTCCGACAACAGAAGCGGAGAAGACATCTGAATGGAGACCGGGGAAGCCAAGCGGACAAGGTGCCCGCTGAAAGCAAATATAACTCATCTGGAAAAGCTGGAGAGAGTCAAAATGAGAGGTGTGACTGGAAGAATGGTCTGGAATTGGTGGTGGAGCTCAAGAACAAGCAGGGAGCCCTTGCGGACCAGGCTAACATGGGCGAAATGCATCAAATGCATTTTTTAAAGCAGGGAGATGTCAGGGAAATCTGAAGCAGCCCAGGGCAGATGCAGGAGATCTGCTCTGCGTACCTGTATGAATAATGAAGAGCAGGCTGAAACAAAAGCGAAGACAAATTGCGCCGAGTCTCCGAAGAACGCGTGTGTCAGCTTCCAAATCCCACCGCTGTCAGGGCCGTGGAGGCCATTGCGTGCGCTCCTTCGGCTATGCAGGCAGACCCATACTGTGCGCCACGCTAAAATCCCTGAAATGCAATACGGTGGCTCTGAGCAATGGCTCTACCGCGGACATGAAGATTTATTTTTTTTTGGAAGACAGTTGTTTGGTGTTTCTATTCCTCGGATATTGAGCTGCGACCGCATTTCCCTGCTGTCCGCTGCATCGCACACTACGGTTGGCTTTTCTTCTTTTGGATCCTGATCTGTAATTTTTGGTAAGAATAATGTGTTCAAAATTTGTGCCCGCAGCTTTCTTCACCTCCGCATCAGATGATGTATTCCTCCCGCACAAATTTCACAGGAAGTTCTGCACGCTTGATTCAAGCTTTCAGCATTTTCTGTCGCGCCTTGGTCGAAAGGTTCAAGAGCCAATGCATAAGAGGGGCTTCACCTTGCAAGGACTGAGCCAAACACAAAGTTGACCCTACAGTGCACGGTGACAACTTCTGGATCTTGAGTCGCAACCAACAGCCGCCACTCTTGGGACGCATGCCTCCATCCAGACCCGTTCACAGATCTTGAAAAATAATTTTTTCCCTTTCAATAGTTGGAAATAGTCCATGCAGGTCATGTCCAGGATGTCACAGACAGTTCAGATTTAAGCTGCTCTTCCAGTGTTGTAGACTCCAGAACTGTGAGCTTGACTAGTATTTACAATGGCGAGGTTTAGGGAACACATCTGAGGGATATCTGTAGGCTGGGAGGTACGGAAGCAGGCTTGGCGCACTGTCTCTTGCACTCGCTCTGGTGAACATTCACTGAGAGATGCTGAGCTGTGCACGTGCAAAGGCAGAGGGCCGACACGGCAGGGGGTTCTCTTAAGAGGCGGAAATATCATGTTGACGTTACCTGTCCCGCAGGGAAGGCTGAAAGCTGAACCTTGCTCGTCTGCTGGAAGGACTCACTCCAGACAGGCAGGAAGTGCAGCAATCTCACACCCCGCATCTCGGTTCGCGCTCCAGTCCCCACAATCGTACCTTGGCCCCATTTCTAACTCCGGAGCCCAGTTTTATTACACCGATTTCCTATGTTGTTCCTCCCGAGCTACATAACGTATACAGTTTCCCTTTACAGCATGGAATAGGTTGAGCCTCCGTCTATCTGATCAGGACAGCACTTAGGGAACCAGCCTTGGACAGGAACCACTCTGGTTTCATACTTCATTTCCGCAAAAATGAAGAAAGCAGGGGGGAAAGGCTGCTTTTTCGGTGGCAAAATAAACATTTTTTAGGCATTTTTAAACATTTATTTGTTTAAACATTAGTCATTTTTATGACCAATTCCTGATAATATCTGGTGTGTTTACAAAGCATGATCTGATGTATTTTATACCGAGAAATTCAGATGTTAGAGAACTTGACAATTTAGGTATGAAAAATACTCCAATGGTTTGCATATCATTTTCAGGTACGACTGCACTTTGACATTAATACAGTTAAACAATAATTCAGACTGTTGTAAATGAAGAAATAAATTTAGTAAATGTGTCCTTCAACCCCCGCCGCATATTCAGGTATATGATCATTTAAGGAGATGTAAAGATGGAGCGTACAAGGTTTTATTACCCTCAGATATATAACAGATAAAGGATCGTTTTGCCATGTTAACCTTTAACTGCTGTAGAATGTGACCTCTTCTGCTTTGTTACTCCAGATCGCATGGCCTGCTACCCCTTCGCGACGGGATGAGTGCAAGTGGGCCGGGAAGGACATCACGGTACGTGTCAAAAAATAAACATTAACCCGATCCATAAAAGGTCACAACCCTCATGTTTTTTGTTTTGTGAAAAGCTGTGAAGAATGGAAAGGGGTCCGTAACCCGAGTGTGTTGTCCAACCACACACCTGGGAGGTCCAGGGGTTCCAAACTGTGAAAACAGCTAGCTTGCCTTTAACCCTATCAGGAGGAGGCCGGGCCATGTAGTTTGGGCAGTGGCATTGTGACGCTGTGCGAATGCAGCATTTGTTTGACCCCATATAAGAAATTGGCTCCATTTGGCTTGATGCAATAAGCCATGAACACACACACAAGCGCATAAACAGTTGTCTTCAAGAACATCCAGCTCTTTCTTGGCAGTTTTTGAACTGCATTTTGAGCTTGTTTACTATTTGTGTCACAGCCCTGGTGTGTGCGGGGGTCTTTCAGGGAGAGCAACACACCGCAGGGTTTCACAAGCGGAATATCCTTTCCATGGGGCCTGCTGTGTTGGGTTTTACCCTCCACTGCTGTGCCACCCCTCAGTCTCAGCCTCAGACTCAGCGGGATGAAATGGAACCGATCAGTTTATGTCACAACATTTCTGTCTGCTTCCAGAGGAAAGTGGTCCATGTTCTCAAAGTTTTGCTTGCATTTATGAACTATTCCTAGTATTTGACATCCCTTGTTTATCAGCATAGAGAATCAGTCGAGCAGCAGGTTAGCTTAATAACTTGTTAACTTTTTTTAAAACCAGCTACATTCTTACATCTGTCAAACTAAAAGCAATGTCTGAGCGCACATCACACCGAAATCCTTTAGTGCAGCACTGGAGTAATCCATTTATTCTGTAAGCCATCACCCTCGGCATTGATTTTATTTACTGAATTATGACATGATTTTAGCTGTTGAGCTTCAAGTCAAAGCAGAATAAATACAGGCTACTTTCCGAGTATACATTTCCCATGTTTGACTAGGCTGCTAAACCACCACATTCCAAGGCATCGGCATACCCAAAAACAATGCGGCGTTTAGCACAAGAGCTTTGCTGTGTCTTTCAGAGAGGGATAGATGAGACAGCACTGAGATGCTGGATGAATGTATAAATCAAACAGAGATGTGGCTCCTCTGTCTTATAAAATCCATTGAGATGACACCCAGGGTGGGGCAACAAAACACGCATCGTAGCAACAAAGCCCTTCCTTCTGACAGCTATCGGTGGAAATGTCAAGGTCTATTAATTTTCAAAAAGCCTTGTAAAAAGTATATCAAAATCCTGAGCCTGCGTCCTTTCTAAAGAACGTGCATGAATGTCAGGTGATATCTCCCCCCGTGTTTGTACCACATTTGGACAGATGGACTTCTCGGCGCTCAAACAATGTTGCTTCTCACGCCATTGACTGTCAAAAGAGTCGACAAGTTTCTGCCGTGTCTCAACAGCGTAGCGCGGCAGACGGGGATTTGAAAAGTGCCGACGCTCCCTGGTGCGATTCCCGTGGTGATGACTGTCGTCATGTTGTGGTGCGCAGTCATCCAGTACCTCGCCCAACGCCGATACCACATTCACACCAAAGGTCGGGAAGCGTGCCAGGTTACAGCCAAGACAGGAAGCAAGCAGAAGTTTCAAATCCCCACCGACCACAGTAATTTTGAAAGAACAAAGGATCTTCTCTCTCTGTTGGCCAGCTCTTATCCCTGGCAGATGTCAACCAATTGGAATCCATTATTTTATTTATCAGGCCTGTGGCGAACCTGTATGTGTCAGCACGCTGTTGAAAAAACGCAACACGAATCAGTTAATTGTCCTTTGGAAACAAACTGATGCGCAGCAGACTAAATAAACGTAGGCCTTTTGAATCCATGTTTGCACAGATGGGCTTCTTTATTTTCTTAATAATGTAGGAAAAGGCCCGTGTGACACACCAGTGATCACCATACGTGTCGGCTTAGCAATCTGACATACCAAAGTGCAGCGAGTGCGGGACCTTCTTCAGATACACCTCCCAGCATGTTTATTTTCAAAGAAATACGGCAGTGATCCCTTTCAGCCTCTGCAGATATAGCACAACAGAGCTGGGGTGGGGCAATTTTACGGCACGGCGTGTACCTGATATCAGCGAGGAACAGCTTTGAAAATATTTACGCATTATGGACTGCGTCATGGTAACTTCATTGAACTGACACTGAATCCAGCACCGAAACAACAGGGCAGCTGTTATGGTGGCACCGGAAGTCGTCCGAGAGCTGAAGGTGGTCCAGTGTCGCGATAATCAAAACGAGGATTCCTGAGATGTGAGCAGTTCTTTAGTGTTTATTATGACGCTAAAATCTGTTCCTTTCAATTGAATCTTCACTCGGATAACCAGCAATTGATACTTTTGGATTGTTTATGCAATCGTGTGTGTCGATTCATATGATTGTTAATACTGATCAACCTTTTTGGGCAACAGAGAAGTTATCAGGAATTGTTTTTAATGGAAATAGTTGAAAAAAGGCAGAAAAGTGGTACTGACAGGGCAGAAAATTGATAATGATAACTGCTGGAGGCAAGTGGTGACATGTAAACCTAAAAAATATATATATATATATATTGCCCCATGTACTGGTCTGACACTACTGAAGGCAGTTTGCCTAACACATCTATATATTGCAAAATTGTTTTTACTGTGTTCTTGAAACTTTTTAACAGTCGAATTTCAACATATGAGGGGAATTGGATCTTGACACAGTGCCTAAAACCAAAAATTGCACATAATGGTTTTATTGCTGTAAATCTTACTTTGTCCCATATAATAACATGCACTCTTTCAAAAGTGCATTGTTATTACCCATAAAATCAATATTAAACTGTGAAAACAATGACATAAACCCTATATATGATGCATAACATGAAAAATATATATAGTAAATATCTGTTACGGGACCGCTGTGGGATCAAAAGATTAGGACTTATAGCTGAGATTCATCACCTGCACATAACATTACTTAACTGTTTATTTTATTGTTTATTAGTGAAGGGTGCCTGTCATGGTGTTTGATGGCTGCACTTTTTCACTTTTCTGTTGCAGAAAGAATGCTCCAATTTTATCAAGGTGCTCCAGCCCTTTAACCAGACTCACCTGTACGCATGTGGGACCGGCGCTTTCCATCCTATATGTGCCTACCTGGAAGTAGGAAAGCGCCCGGAGGTAGGAATCTTTTATTTATTTATTTATTTATTTATTTATTTATTTATTTTTGAATTACAATGAAATCCCTGGATTTAACCGTGATAGGCAGTTACTGTCACAAATCCCAAAATTTAAACCTGCAGCCTTTATTATTATTTTGTCATAGTTCACGCTGTGTTACTTAAACATTTCATCTAAAGTTGAAACTGCTCAGATTTAATACTATATGCAAATTTTACAAGTTTTAACCAGGTTAACTAACCACGCCGAAAAAATTTAATATTAATGCATTAAAAATCCAGTTACATAAGCTTGTCTTTTATAATAATAATATCCTAAAGCATTCAAAATTTAAGCGGATCCCATCGCAGTGTTCCTGTGAGCACAACAGCGGTCCTCCTTGTGATAAATTAACCATTCTGTTGTGTATCATGCAGTTTTAATGGAAAATGGTTTCAGCTGTCAAGTTTTTGTTTGCACTGAGTAGTATTTTTAGCCCAGCACATTGAAATTGCAGGTTTATTCTGCTTTCTTTGCCATTAAATATTGTTACTTAAAGCACCCGTAAAATCCAGGACAAGTTAAAATGTTTAGTTTTTTATGATTTTTTTTTTAGCAATTCTCACTGAATATGTCTTTTTCTTAAGAGTTGACTCGTATTTCTGTGCATAAGTTTATGCAGATAACCCTCTGTGTGTGTCTGTGTGTGTGTGTGTGTGTGTGTGTGTGTGTGTGTGTGTGTGTGTGTATATATATAGAGTTGTTCTTCCTTTGCTGCTATAACAGCCTCCGTCTTCTGGGAAAGCTTCCCAATAGATTTTGAAGCACGGCTGTGGGAATTTGCGCCCATTCAGCCACAAGAGAGTTAGTGAGGTCAGGCACCAATGAGAAGGCCCAGCTCGTGGTTGGCCTTCTAGTTCATCCCAAAAGTGTTTTGAGGGGCTGAGGCCAGGGCTCAGTGCAGCCACTCAAGTTCTTCCACACCAACCTGAGCAAACCATGAGTTTATGGAGCTCACTTTGTGCATGGGGAGGCACAGTCATGCTGGAGCAGAAAAGGAGCTTCTTCCCCAAACTGTGTCTACAAAGCTGGAAGCACACAGTTGTCTAGAATGTGTTTGTACATTGTGTTGGTGTGGCTGAAGCAGTTCAGCACAGCCATTAAAAGGGGAGTCCACATACTTTTGGCCATATACTCTGTATTTTACTGATAAAATTATGTTAAACTGCATACTTAAAAATGAAATACTGATTCTGAGTTCATGGGAAGACACGGTTCTTTTTCAAATAGTGAGATCTTGAGGAATGAAGATAACAGCCGTTCAAATTTTAATACAGCAAATTACCCATCACGGCAATAGGTCAAGTGTGACATCTTCTCCCCGCAAACCGATTTCATGATTGCTTTTTAAATAATTAGGTTCAGCGAATGAAGCAGAAAATTTAAAAAAAAAAAAATTAAAAAATAAAATGTTTTATTGTGCAGGCATCTGTCAGTTTATCATTCCAAAATGGATTTCCCATTTTCTTCCATAAAATGTCAGTGGTTCATCTAGACGAATGGCCGCGTGCAAAATTGCCGAATTTCATTAGGCTACGATCTTTAAAGCATTGTGGGAGCTTTGCAATTACGCTTCATGACAATTAAGTGCCCTGGCTGACCGAGACACCCCGGCCGTATTGTACTTCATATTTCAATTTAACTGCATTTACTGAGAGTTTGCTTTGAACCGCGTCTCTGAGCAGCCTCTGATCTTTTGCTCGCCAAAACAGGACGAAATCTTCAGATTAGAGACGTCTCACTTTGAAAACGGGCGCGGGAAGAGCCCCTACGACCCCAAGATGCAGACCTCCTCTCTCCTCATTGGTGAGTATATCAGCAGCCCATCGGTGACTCTGCCTCCTACTGGCCAGCTCTGCTCACCGCATCAATGCGTGAGGGTATAGGTGGCTCGAAACATTTGCACAGGCATCCCTGCTCCTTCTGCTGTTTATTCAGCAGGGAAGCGTTCGCTTCTGAACCCAGATCTCCGCGGCCCTGCAGCCCGCCCGCAGTTTTCCAGAACATGATGTGCTTCATTCTAGAACATTCAGTAACTCAGCAACTCACAATGGGATGTGAGCTCCAGATGTTTGTAGCTGCCCCCATAAACAATTCCCTTTGTCAGAGTGAGCAGATGTCTGAAAAACAGCACATTTCAGAGGTTCTCCCAAAACCACTTCCAGATGACTTTCTTGCCCATGAACAACTGGAATAGTCATTTTTTTGCTCATCCTAATAATGCCATCCTATAATCCGTACATATATTCCGTATTAAAATTCAAAACTGACAGTCACATGACATCATCGCAAAGGAATTTTGTGGGCACAGAACCCATATTTGCTGCACCCAGAAATCTTTAGCACACTTTCTGATCACAGCCTCAAAGAAAATGGCTCCATTCAAGCCACGTAAAAGCCAGAGTTTTAGTATAACATAGATCTGTGGGCAGCCATATTTCTGCATCAAAAGGCAAAATAAATCAAGATAAAGTGATCATGGTGGAGATGATCACTGATATATTTTAATTCAAAATAAACAGTCTCTTGGTGTTAAAATATTGCATTTGGAATGTATACGACGAGAGCTGGTATCCAGCCTGCACAACCACATGGTTCTTTTGTCCAGAGCAGCCATTTCCACCTGTGTGCATTACACTCCCTGTTGGACACACAAAGGTTCTCAGGACAGACGGGGTGGTGCTGGGAGAAGGTCCGAGCAAGATGGGTTTTGACACCGTTCTTGAATTTAGGATTCAGCAGTTCCGAGGGAGACGGAGCCCTCATTCTGCCAGCTGAAAATGTAGAAGAAATAAATGTTGCTAATTCAGAGGACATCTTTCCTCCATCAGCAGCTCTCATTATCCAGGCGTACACTTCTGACTAGAAATAAGAGTGCTGGAACATCCGTTCCGATTTCGCCGCATGGGACCATCTAAGCCGAAGAGAGCGGCGGCCGCGTAGGGAGATAGCTGATTGAATAATGTGCTCTCGCTAGACTGGGCATCAGCAGGCTGCCATTCTCTGCAGAAGTGTTTTTTGTTTCTCCGCAGCGAGTCTCTAACCTGCTGGCGGCCTCTACACGCCTGGCTTCCCCTCCTTTGTCTCGCGCTCCAAGAACACAGTAATTAAACTATACATTTGCCCGACTGGTGTGGATTAGCTGGTGGCAAACTGAATCGCTTCCCGGGTGTCACTTTTTGTCCCCTCCCGCACTGCCAGGAAAATCGCGACATCCTTTAATGAATGGACAGGGAGGACCTGAAACTGAATCCTCCTTCCTTTTGATCCATGACATGAGGTTATTTTCCAAACAGACACACTCGTACGAATGACTGCCGTTCTGCGGCATCGTCCAGTTATACAGATTGGTGCGCGGGGAGGGAATATGGGGCTAAGCAACTTGTTCAGCAGTTTGCCTGCAGGGATTTGATCCCAAAACCGTGTGGTCACACAGTTGGTGCCTTCATCTACTTCATCTCAGGTTAATGGAAAATGGGTCCTTTTATCTCTTCTGCATGTGGAGATGCCTGCACGAGGATGCACAATAAAAAAATTTAGTGTTAACAAGATTTTCCGGAAAGTGGCTGTCTGATGGGTGTTTTTACCCAGTGTTTAGATTCTCGTTCCACTGCCATAAAGCAATTCATTCGGTTCCCACAAGCCTCTTCATTCACTTGTAATTTATTGGCTTATCTCTTGTCATGCTTCGGCCCTTCCTACCTTCCCCACTGACCATTTGTCTGAATCCCTGCCCCCTGGGGTTTTCCACCACTAACTACTTGTGCATTCTTTGGGTGATGGGTCTGAATGTTCCACCCGCCTGCTTGGTGTAAAATCTCAGACTTCCACCTGTGTCCCATGAAACATCGTCACTATGGGAAAAATGGTGTTCTCTTGTGTCTTTTTCCCATTTAATTCTCCATTTCCAATTTATTTCCCAACAAACAAGTTTAACATATACTGTATCTTTTTTCCAGTCAGAAAAGCTGTTTATTTTGACCTACTCTTGTTTAACAGATGGAGAGCTGTATTCAGGAACATCGGCGGACTTCATGGGACGGGACTTTGCCATCTTCCGCACGCTGGGCCCACACCACCCAATCCGGACGGAACAACATGATTCGCGGTGGTTAAACGGTACGAAAGCAAACCTTTCTTCACCAACATGCAAGTATAGCAAGCAGTAAGATGGTGTTCATTACTGAGCGTAAGAAATGCTCCCCTTAGTCTTAAAATGCTCAGACATAAGGGCCCTAGAAAATCCATCACTGCAGAGCTGAGAGGTGGTCTGAGGTTTTATGGAAACAAACATGGATTTACAGTGCATCCTAGTGCTCAGACTGCGCAGTCTGCACAGCCAGTAGCAGGTTCTCTCTCACAAAGGGGCATGTGATGGAACCCAAGGGCAGCTCTTCTTCCCCTTAATCCTGCTCTTGTTGGAAATGGTGCTGAACAGCATGAATGCTATCAGATGCTCTCTATTCATATCCTACCGGGTGTTTGAAGTCTCGTGCCCATTTTGGAGATTAGCACGGTGGGTGACGTGACCCCGGGGCAAATTGTCTGCATTAAAGAAGCATTACGGTACACAATAGGGTAATTTTAGGGTTTAAGAATTATATCACTTCCCCCATGGAGCTAAGCTTTACTCATTGCCTGTGTTTGAGCTCTACTCATCTTACTTTTATGTTTAAAAAAAGCTGAAAAAGATATTGTTTTTTATCAGTCATTTCACATGTACATTCTTAGGGAAGATTAAAAATAAAAGTAAAACTTTGAAGTTGCCTTATGGATGCAGTTCACCCCTTTTGTTTTAACAACCTAAGTTGGGTGAGGTGCTTATTTATCCCAAGAGATCATATTAAAAACATCCACAAAGTACGCCTGTGTTCATTTTGAGTCCACCTGTGTTCTGCTGCTTGACCATGCAACAAAGACCGTGCTCTCGCGACTAAAGTCGAAGATCAAATTTTGTCCTGCTGTCATGAAGATCAAGGAGCTGCCTGTGAAGTGCTGAAATTAGGTTGTTGGGATGAAAAAAGTTGGAGGAGGATGTAAAAGGAACAGAAAGTTCAGAACCTTCGTAGTGGCACCGTCCGTCCAAGTGCATTGTAAGAAAATCAAAAAATTAAAAAGTCGCAGAGCTCAGATGCTACCAAGATCAAACTGTCATGCCAAGCTGAGCAACCAACCAGGCAGGAAGGGCAGTTGTCAGAGAAGTGACCAAGAGCACAGAAACAGCACTGACAGAGTTGCAGAACTCTTTAGCTGAGATGAGAGAACCTGTCTAGACATCAAAAATCTCTTTAGAACTTCACATATTCAGCCTTTTTTGGGAGAGCGGATGAAATGAAGCCAACTCTGAGACAGGCTAAACATGCTTACAGTTTGCTGGAAGCCATAAATTAAAGTCTGAAGTCTTTTTTGGGGTCTTTGGCTTGAAAGTAAAGCACAATCTTTGGTGCAGACAAAGTACAGCCCAACACCCAGGTCACACCATCCATTTCATCAAACATGGTGGTGGCAGCATCATGCTCTGAAGTTGCTTTTCAGCAGAAAGAATTGGACAGCTTGTTGTAAATGTGTGTTTAGGGCAAATATTCATTTTCCAGTAGGACAATGACCTCAGAGTACATGGCAAGAGCTACTAAGCAATAGGAGAAAACATGTTGCCAAAACCCAGACTTGAATGCAATTAAAAATCTGTGGTTTGACCTGAAACTGCCATCCACCAATGCTCCAATTTGGCATAGCTGGAACAAACTTGCATTGAGAAATGGGGAAAATTCCAAAATCCAAAGACCCACAACAGTAATTGTGGCTACAAAACTATGTAGGAAGTACTGACTTGGGGGGTTACTTTGGTAAATGGGAAATAAATTATTTCACAGTAGAGCAACAAGTGCTCCTAAATAAAAATACCTTTTACTAATAAGTATGTAGAATACATTGTTAATGGAGGAAGAATAAATTATTTTGATGTGTTAAAATTTGAAGGAGTAACAGGAATAAACTGTAAAAAAAGGAAAAATCTTTGGAGTGAACACTTTCTGAAAGCACTGTATACATAAAATATATTTTGGAAGCTGCTGAAAATGTTTATTGTCCTATACCCTTATAGAGCAGGTATGCAAGAGGGCACAAAATTAAATTTCTTGAGTCCGTAAGGAGGAAAGAAAATTCAGAGAGTAAATTTTAAAAAGGTAATACAAGTAGAGATTAGAACAAATAAGTAGAAGATTTATTTTAAAAAAATATATATCTTTTATGTATTGTTGTTTCTGCTTATAAAGAAAATGCAATATTCAGTATTAAAGACTGATATATGGTAGAGCTATGAAGATTAAAAAAAGTTTTTTTTTTCATTTTATAACAACGTATTCCAGTCCTTTGCTGTCACAAATGAGAAAAATGCAATGAGTTCAGAAGGCTTTTACAGAAACCAATGACTCAGGATTTTTAACATTTCAGCACTTTTGTGATTTATTTGTGCAACAGAAAAGTCCTGGGACACAACAGTATTGGGACACAGCAAATGCAAATTCGGTTTAAAGAAGTGCATAACGCAGCTCGGGATGGAAGAAGCACAGTACTTTCTCAGCAGTGCTCATACAGACGTATCCAAGGAGATCCAAAAAGGGGAAGCAGAAATTTCATTCAAGTTCATTCAGTTTCTTTCTCTATTTTTAATATTAGGGTAGTCTCTGGTGTGTGTTTTTTTTTTTAATGAAATTTATCAATTTTGGTAAAATACAGGGCACATAAAATCATTTATGATGCAAACAATGCTTCTGCAGGGCTGTCTTACTGACTTCAGCAACACCCCCATCCCATATAAAAAACAGTGCTGGTCAAACGGAAATCCATTTTTCTGTTTTTGTCAGCACTGTCTACTACTTGTTTCAGGAACCATTAAGGAATTGGAATAGAGCAGCAGCAAGGCCTTCCTTGAGTCAGAACCAGGCATCTGCAAAGCAAGATTCTTATTCAGCACCGCTGAACTGGCCCCAGCCTCCAACCGGCCCCAAAGAAGCTGCATTCCAGATAAAATTATGCATGAATAGAAGGATAGACAGACAGGTAGAAACAGATAGATAGATAGATAGATAGATAGATAGATAGATAGATAGATAGATACTTGGTCTTGATTATTTGGTGACTCAGGCAATGGTAGCAGGACAGGCTGAGGGGGTTAAGGGGTATGTGTGTGTATACATTGTTCACTGGGGAAAGATCAGATATTTAATGGGCTTGCATTCTAAAAATGTATTTTTTAGAAGCCAAGAAGCATAAGTCTGACACTTTATTTTGGGCTTTGGGCTCAGACACTCAGCTCTCCACCACAGCCCGTTTCATTCCGGTTAAATCATACGTGAGCAAAGCCACAGAACTTCTCTGCCACAGTTGTTCCTCTTCGGGGAACATGTGCAGTTCACCAGACATGAACTCTTGCTCTTCTCTAAGTGAAATAATATTGTCCTTGATACACGAGCCCTGAGCAGATGTTTAATCACTCATGCCTGAAGTGTGCAAATCTGCGCTCTTCAAGAGCCACAGTGAATACATTAAAGTGCGGTTCTGCCCAAGCTGCGGTCAGTGAGATGCTGTCTGCTGAAATCTGAAAGTGGGTCCTGTTATGGTTTGAAGGATTCACCTCATTTTGTTCGTTCGAGAATGTAAGGTCTGATGGATTCAGGACGGATGTGGCATTATGGCCAGATTGTACTTGGGGAAAAAAAGGGAAAAATGTATTTATTTATTTATTTATTTATTTATTTATTTATTTTTATTTGTCTGTAACTAAGCATCATATGAACAGGCATTTTGAACCAATTTGTAAAGTAACTCATTTTTTTAATGCTCAACATACTGCATGTTTATGTTATTGTAAGTTATATGATGCTGAGCAACACTTTTGCGAATGTGCTTAATTCTTTTTGAATCACCCGGTTTTTACTTTTGAGGTACTTGGCATGAACGATATTCTACCCTTTCCATGTGTATTTGTTCAGGTTGCTTGTTCAGGGGTGGAAGTGATTTCTTAAGCGAAACTGTTTTCACAAAAGGAATTTTTAGCTTTCGTACCCGAGAACAAAATGGCACAGATGGTATTATCTGCAACCTCTGGTCCAGGTTCCAAAATGCTTCTGAACACGTCTCCAAGGAAGGGGAAAAAGGCTCATGCGTTGTCTGAAATATGATGTCTGATGATATATGAGAAACGGTTCACAGAGTGTTGCTCCCCTCGTGTTTATCTCACCCCCAGACCCCCGGTTTGTTGGTGTACATCTGATCCCGGAGAGCGACAATCCTGAGGATGACAAGGTGTACCTGTTCTTTCGTGAGAGCGCCATGGATGGGGAGCACACAGGGCGGGCCACACACGCCCGTATCGGACAGCTTTGCAAGGTAACAGCCCTATTGACTCGTAAACAGACTGGGAAATACACACTATTCAGTCCTTACACCTGTACAGGTAACAGCATGTCTGCTTCAGTGCACCGAACACACTGCTTAACTTAGTACAGCGTATCTACATCAATAGAGTTAGGAAAACAAATCAATGAAATCAATTTGTTGAACTCCTAGAGGGAAGCTCTGGTTAGGGACCCTGAATTCCCGCAAACCCACGACACACTGCTAAACCAGGGACTGGTTACTTTACTCTGCAGCTGCCCACTTCCCACACCCGTTCCTCCAGAAGACTTTGTTAGACGGTGGGACAGAACACGGTTCCACGGGTCCGGCGTCATCTTCGATCCCCTTTTGTTGTTGCTCAATTGGTTTTTCTACCGGAATCACGGTGCAGAAATTGTTTGTCACACTGTCAGTGGGGCCACTGTTAAAATGCTGGAGATGCCACACTCAATACTTGAGGGGGTTTTGGCGCACGTCCCCGCACCGTCTGTGTGACTTTATAGCTTCGACCAGATAGCAGCGCCTTCTCAGTTACACATTCTCGACCAGTCTGGTATGCCAGAAATGCCCTCCTGACATGGGAAGACAATTCTTTTATTTTCTGCTTTGTAATTCTGCTTTGGGCACAACCGCCTTGTGTGAAAGGGTGTTATTTTCCCTGTATCGTTTCACATGCCCGTTGCCAGGTCCTTCAAAGATAAACAAATATGAAAAAAAAAATCTTTGTGACAAATCAGCCACCCCATGCAGGGACTGCCTTGAGTTTCCCACTGTGCAGAATAGTGAAGAGAGGCAGGGTGCTGAGGGACTCTGTCATTATTCAGAAGGTGCATCACTGTTGTCGACTCCAAGCCGCTCCCCTTTAAAATATTATCATATAATCAATCCTTCAGCTTTTTTTTCCGTCACCTGGCCTGTCTAAGCCGCCTGCGTTGAGTTCATCTTTCAACAAGATCCAGTAGATCATCATCAGTTCTGCCAGTCGTCCTTCCTACACTTCACAGGAGAATGTAGAGAATGAGAATATTGTGCCTGATGCCCTCTGGGGTCTTCCTCTATGTATGACAGAATGATTTTGGGGGACACAGAAGCTTGGTAAACAAGTGGACGACATTCCTGAAAGCCCGGTTAATATGTTCCGTGCCAGGAGTGAACGGCATTGACACCCACTTCGATGAGCTGCGTAAGTCTCCCCCGTTCCTGCCCCACTTGTTCCGCTCCACAGGCTTGTGCATGTTTATGTTTATACTCTCCTGTATATTTTGGCTAAAAAATGTGTTCCTACTTTTCAGAGGATGTCTTCCTAATGAGCTCGAAAGACCCAAAGAATCCCGTCATATATGCAGTGTTCACAACATCCAGGTGTGTATTTTATCCCATCCTGCATGCAGATCTTTGAGGCGGGGAAAAAGAAAATCACAGAGAATTTTTTGGTCTGCTTATCTACTTACACCATGAAATTTGCTTGATACCCACTGAAGCAACAGAGAAAAGAGTGTGATTTTTCAGCCCTGAAGCGTGTGTCCTTCATAACAGCTCCAAGCTGACCGAGGCCTTGACGCAACACCACATCGGCACTGGCTGGAAAGTCCAGCTCGAATGCGGGGCGAAAAACGGCTGTGAACGTGGCTCCGTGGAACGGCGTTTTCTCTTACGCTCTTCCAAAATAACAGCCAGCTCAAAAACTGAGCAGTGTTGTGTGTGACAGCAACAATGGTTGCTCTGTGTAATTGAATTTCCGCACCGAGCGTACGCTAATACGTCCATCTGTCACGGCTCCCCGCTCAATACGTGCCGCTCACTGAAAAGAAAGTGGTTTATTCATCTGATTCACTTGGCTGTGAATTAAGCTTCGACATAATGACGTTAATGTATTTTTGTGGCGTCTCCCGCAGTAACATTTTCAAGGGGTCGGCCGTGTGCATGTACAGCATGGCTGATGTGAGGAGGGTCTTCCTTGGGCCGTACGCTCACAGAGATGGACCCAACTACCAGTGGGTGCCCTTCCTGGGGAGAGTGCCATACCCACGCCCAGGAACAGTGAGTTGCAATCGCACAGCCTCCCTGTTGTTAAAAACACACCATTTCCGAAACGGCACCTTTGTTTTCCCCCTCCCCAACAATGTCAGCCATTTTCACTGTTTTTTTCATGTACTGTAGCATTGCTTCCAGTTTGTACAAATTTACCAACACTACATGAGATGTGGTTGATGGATTTGTAAGCTTTTTTGAATTTGGCTTTTTGGACAGTTTGGCTGATTCTTTGCAATTCTCGGTCCAGGATATTGCGGATGTTCTTGCTGAAATGTGTGCCTCCTGCTTGACATGCTGTCGTTTGGTGACACTCAGTGCCCGAGCAGAACCTTTGGTGGATTTGATTCTACGAAGGATCTTCCCGATGATGTCATCACTTTTGCACGAGGCCACCCGGCCATGTACAACGCCATACATCCCATCAACAACCGGCCCATCGTAATCAAGACGGACGTGGACTACCAGTTCACCCAGCTAGTGGTGGACAGGGTGGATGCCGAGGATGGCCAGTATGACGTCATGTTCATCGGGACAGGTACATGCGTCTCTAATCCTAGCTTGGACTTCTCTCTCTATCACATCTTCCCACAACACCAAAAGCTCTTCTAAAAAGCTCTGCTTGCTGTTAGCCATCCAAACATACTCCTTCCTAGTAGGGAAATGCCAAATGTTTGCTGAGATATTGAATGTACGTTGCTGAGTTCTGGAGTAATGTCAGCTCGATGGGTTGTGTTTAACTTTTTCTTGAAGATGTGGGGACTGTTCTGAAGGTGGTGTCCATTCCCAGAGAGACCTGGCATGACCTGGAGGAAGTACTGCTAGAGGAGATGACAGTTTTCTGGGTATGACATCATTGCTTATGCATGAAAAAAGAAAAAAAAAATCTGTTCAGGGCAACAGTCTTTGAGTCATAAACGAAAAAATGCGTACCTGTTTATGTTTCGTTCACTCTTAATGACATTTACTGCAGTCATGTTTACAGTCCCATCACAACCACCCATGGCATAAACTGCTGGGAATTGATACCCGTTGTTTTTCTGGAAACTTCCAATTTCCCGTCAGCATAATTGCACTGACGCCATCATTTTGCGTTTTCGGGTGTGCTGAGCTGCGTTCAACATGTCTGCGAAAATATGAGAAACAGACTCTCCGGCCTGGTTAGGACAGCTGACTGACGTTCACATTTAGACCCGCGTGGGCGTGGGATGTAAAGGCTGAAGGAAAGCAGGTGTTGCGTGGGAAGGGGCATAATACCGATGCGTGGGCGTCTCCTGGTTCGAGTCAGTTAACGGATTTTCTTTCCTGCCACAAAATGTTGTACTAAAATTTCAAAGCACCCTCGTGCGGTGGGGCTGGTGGGGGGGGGGGGGGGTGGACACTTTGAATGTGGGCCTCGTTTCACCAAGAAGGGGCTCGACATGCCTGGAAGATGTGTCAGACAGACATGGCTTTCGCATGTTTTGATGCTGTACTATAAATTTCTTAAAAAGGGTTTTCATTGTTGTCCTTTAGGAACCAACTCCCATTACAGCCATGGACATCTCAACAAAGCAGGTGAGTCTTGGTGTGGACATGTTATGTACATATGTAGTATATAGAGTAGAAGCAGCAGATGCAACTGGAAAATCAACAGAATGCCACACAGTAGGCTTTTGGGGAATCATGTGCAACCAGGACAGTATGGAGTCACCAAAGGTCTGGAACCACTCTGCAGGAATCTGGCAATGTTCTTCCACAATGATTTCCTCCAGTTCACGCTGTTGTGACACAGGGATAAGCCCCTGTATCGGGCACATCTCCAGACAGTCCCACAAATGGTTTATGGGACTGAAGTCTGGTAATGGGCAGGGCAGTAGAACATCTCCCTCATTCTAGCACTCCTCAAAACCACCCGCTGACAGCATGCCCTGTGGCTTGGAGCTCTGCCGTCCTGGAAGACACCCATCCCAGCGGAGAAGTTCTACACCATAGGATGCAGATAATTGCTGAGGACAGAAACCTGTCGTGCCACATTAGCTCACACCCCAGGACTTGCCAGAAGAGTATCCCCACGACATTTCGGGACTCTTGGGACGTCCCAGGACTTTTCTCCTTTGGAACCTGACACTCTGGGCTATCCAGTCACTTAATTCCTTGACAACAACATGAGTCACAATTGGCACGCTAATAGAGCTGCGATTGAAATACGCTGACGCGGCAAAAACATTTTCAGCTACTATGTTGAGCTGTGCACAAAAAGCTGCTCGCCGGTTTTAAGGACCTCTCTACGCTGAGTAGAAATACGGGTGGAGCAAAGATGCGAGAGCCACAATGCTGTCGTTGCTCAAAAACACTTTCAATGTTTGACTGTATTTTCACAATAATAACTGGCCAAAGATTTATTGTGTTGTCCTTTTCTTGACACAGTACTGGCTTGCGGACATATATAATTTGCATTTTAAAAAATGTCCGTGCCAGATCCGCTAATCGACAGCATTGCGGAACGGCATCGAAGGAGATCGGTCCCAGGCACAGAACCCTAAGGCTATAACTATCAACTGGACACCATCACAGGGCCTCAAACTGACTTTCTCACAGAGGAACGAAAACTAAAGCAAACAGCTTTATTTATTTATTTTTTTTACTTTTAAGGGAACGCGTCCTAATATTTTATGCTTTCCAAAAACCTGTGTTTTAAAACTTGGATAAGCCGTGAAAGTGTTTGTCACAAACTATAATGACCCAAATGGCGGGGCACAAAGAAGGCTGACAACAAAGCACCCATTGGGAAAATCATTATAAAAGCTGCAGAGATTCACATTTTATTTATAATAATGTTCCCTGTTAAGGGATGTTAGATATGGTGAAAAGAAATAAGCGTCCAAGCCACTCTGAGCCGTTTCGCTGTGAAACGAAGGCAGGAGCGCTCCGTTTTTTACAGGTTGTGTTCAAACTGAAACCAGGTGAGCTGTGCGTCATTGCAAACAGACAAAGGTGCAGCGAGAGGATCTTGCAGCAAAGTTTGCAGGAGGTCACACAGCGGTGGAGGAGGAAGATGTGGTTAGAACATTGCAGGTTTATCCATCTTGGAAAGACGTGGACACGAAATCGGCTAAACTGCTCTGCATGGGTGCGGCGGACTGAGCAAATCGTAATCATTATCATTCCGTGTTTTTTTTCCCCCTCGCTCAGCAACAACTGTACCTCGGGTCTGCCATCGGGGTTTCCCAGATGCCCCTGCACCGCTGCGAGGTGTACGGGAAGGCTTGTGCCGAGTGCTGCCTAGCGCGGGACCCCTACTGCGCCTGGGACGGCACTCAGTGCTCCCGCTACTTCCCCACAGCCAAGAGGCAAGTGCAACCACCATTGAACCCCCCATCACAAACCATACCATCACAGCAGGACACCCACAACGATAGCCAGAGTCCGAGTATCTGTGCCAAGCAACAGGACCCGCGTTTCCCGGAAGTCACGCCGTTCGATGGTCGAGACAAATTCAAGCGATTTTACCCCCTGTAGTGGAACTCGGGCAGCTCCTCGGCCGAAATCGACGGGCCTTTCGAGTTCAAATTCCAGGGGGGAATTAGTATTCATCATTGGTTAACCTCTCCCATTCAGATTATTCTAAACATGCAGTCAAAATTCCCCATTAAACAGTGGTTGAGCAACACTGGTTGAATCTCTGAAAGGGTCCAAGACTAAAACTGCAACAGTTCGCAGTCCAAAATGATCTCATATTTGTTGACAGTCTCATTGTCCATTACCAGGTTGGATCATTCAAAACATGTTTATTTCATTTTTGCACGTCTATTAGGTTTTAAGTAACTAATAAGCAGTTTTTTTGAAAACATTTCATCTTTACTTGTTAGCCTCCATCCTTTTTAAATCTTGTGTTTCTCAGCAAGCTGTTTTTTAAGCCAATTTCTCAGCACCTAACACGTCAAACTGCTTGGTCCTCATTTTTTCCACACAACGCTTCATCTGTGAATGTTCTACCTTCCTCTGTTTGTGGTAGAAAAATTAAAAAAAAAAATACTTTTTACAACTAAAAGCTACTTTTCTGCAGGAAATGTCGAGTCCAGTGCGAGTTTTAATGCTCCCTTTATTAATCCAAGGTGAGCGCGGTCCTGCGAATGCACTCACAGGGGAAAATACACAGAGGTCCTGAAAGAAAGTCTCTCACCTGCTTATAAAGGCTGCACTTTTAAATTCAAAAAGCAATTATTTATTTAGCTATTTATTTTTTATTATCAAGCGATCCTTATACCAGTATGTCAGCAATCCAAACCTGCACTGCCTAGGAAGTGACTTGTTTTTTTTCTGAAAACAAAATGCAAAGTAGACAGCTGGCTTTCTTTTATCAACTTTTTTTTATTGCCTACAGACTTTTTATGATTGTTTCCCTCACCAAACTCTTTTGTGCCAGTGTGCAAACCGTCCTAAAAGCCACACAGTGCTGCGCCGGGACTGAATTGTTTCTTTTAAAAACCTGCCCCTGGCTGAAATAACAGGAGAGTGAAAGCGACTGGTGTTATTATATCAGATGTTTGTCCAGCTGTTTTGGAAGTTAAATGACCATGGAATGGCAAGCAGTGCTATTGTACGTCATAATACGATCATTATATTAAAAGGGCATGTATTTTCATAAGTTGCGGAGTCTGTGGTAGGAAGGCCGAGCGTACATGCAAGTTACTTTGCCTCGGTTATATCAAATAGCTTAAAACCCGAGATCAAAACGACTTCCTAAAAATGCAAATGATGCATATTGTAAATTTGTCCTTCAAGAATCTGACAAGTTCATTTTATGAAGTTTATTTGGAGGAAAAGCTTCTGCTTTAGACCACATGAACAGATAACTATTGAAACACCTGGAAAAGTAACTATAGTCCCCAGGTTATGAATGAGAGCCATTCATAAGTCTGTCTTTAAGTCAAATTTGCAGGTAAATTGGAACAGGTACATACGGTTCTTATTTAGTGGCATGTAGTCAAATGTTTTCTTAGTATATACTATATATTTTACCTTTCTATGCATATAAAAAAACTTAAGAAACATATGATCTATTATTTTCATTTTAAAATTGTTCTAGTCGTTGACCAACTGTAGCCTAACCCTTTCCAATGACTGATGGCGTTTCACCTCTTTCCGATCACTTTATTATTTCCACATTTTCAATCCTGATCATTTTCCTTTTCTTTGATGCATCACCGGTACCTGCATTACATTTGCATTTTGTTGTCATGGTTACAAGGATAAATAAGAGAAAAATTACAAAGTTGCACGCTCAACACAGTGTTAATGGCAACGTGATCCAACTTAAAATGCCAGACAGCATTCTCTTTCCTCGAGCCGACAAACTGCTGAAGCTGTGCAACATTTTCACAAGTGTCAGAAAGCAGTGCGTGAATTTGTTATTATGATCTATTGTATTTAACTCAAATTTTTAATATAATAGGCTTTATGGCAGTCTGTTCTGAAGTACGAGTTGTCCCAGTCGGATACTTGTAACCTGAGGACCGCCTGTACAATAAATTTTCTGTATGGTGAAGGTGTGTTTATGTGCCCACTTTGGGCCCATATTGCCTCCAACACTTTGCATGATGAAATCTACATCGGCACAAAGATATTTTGAATTGCGTACAGTGACAGACGGCAAAGTATCTCAGAAAGGCTGTTTTCCTGTGGACGTACTATACGTCTCAGTCCTCTGAATTATCTTGTCAAAGAGCAAACATTTTATTCAAATACTGGTGAGCTTTAGATGAGAAATAATAGCTTTAAGGGTATTCAAAGCATAAGAAGCGCAAGCGGCTCCTATTCTTGAACACTGAGCTCCTTGTATCTCTGCACAAGTTACCAAAGGCAAATCGAGGGGGATTGAGGGAGGATTTACGTGCAGCACAGTCGGCCTTCTGCATGTTTGGACGGATTATTGATTTTTGGTTCACATTACCACCACTCAACATCGTTGTTCAGCTTGGGGTTGGGGGGGGGGGAGCTGACAGTGATGCCTTGTGTTTGAAAAAATAAATAAATAAATAAATAAAAACCCAGCCAACTTTATTGGTTCTCTCCATCGATCGGTCCGTAGAACCTCGACTAGCGTCTGCCGAAGTCTGCTGCTAGGCAAATTCCTGAGTGACGCCCGACCGCAGCAGAGAAAGCGTGGCCTTGTGGTCTTTGACCTTCACTTGCAAATATGCCCCTGTAGCCAGCGGGGCTCGCTGCACTCGAAAACTGGAGTAAATTTATATTTTATTCCCAACCTGTACATGTCTGGAGGAAAAGCACGAAGCAGTTTATTTCAGTCCAAACCTTCAATCCTTTAATGTTTCAATGCATTCACAGTGTGCGCACAAACCAGCATGAAACATTTTTTTTCATTTTCCCTGCTGTTTTTTGCAGACGAACAAGGCGTCAGGATATCAGAAACGGGGATCCCCTGACCCAGTGCTCTGATTTACAGCATCATGGTAAGGACAGCCGTGCCAAAACCCATTCTGCATTTTTTCATAATTAAATACATTTTTTTCTTAAATTTCTACAAGCTATGTTGTAACTATAAGCCTTTTTTCACAAATGCTAAAATAAAAATGGCAGTGTGGGCTTTACCTGTGTAAATATTCCTGAAAACATCAATTATTTCTGTAACAAACAGCTAAGATTTTGAAAAATAATGATGGCCTTTCATAAGGACTTGTGTCATTTTGGAGTGTTGAACTAGAGACAGTTTTATGTATGATAATTAAAATTGATAATAATATTAGTAATAGAGAGAATACTACTAGACAGCAATATTTATAGACTATTAGATTATAGTTATAGTCATGTTATAGTTGGTGCGAAACTTCTGCTTACCGTGAGCTGCAGTTCCAATTGTTTTTCTCTGAGAATGAGTAGGATTCAGCTCATCTCACCCATCCCGTGCCCGTGATGTTTGCAGTCTCCACAAACACCTTCCCCATTGGAGGGTGCAGTGGTGCAGCACCCAGGCAAACAAGGAAAACCCTTTAACCTGTGTTTAGAATGGAGACCATTTAACACCAAACACTAGAATTCACTATGATAAGTAGTGTTTGAAAATAAATTCTATAACTACTCCAAAGCCTGAACTGTGTTTAATTCAGGTTTTATTAAAGAGTGCACACTTAAAAAAATAGTTACATAATATAATGAGCATAGCTTAGATGTGGGTAAGAGAAATTTATAAGTGAAATACTAAGATCACAGCTCTGGCATTAGGTTCACTATGAAACAGGTGATGTGGAACATCTGAATGTTGTGTGCTCATCTTCACCGAGGTTCTTTTTCATATTTTTTCTTTGGAAACTTGTTCTGATATTTATACAAAGAGTTTGTTCAAATGTGCTTTTCTACAACAGATGTGATTCATTAGGCCTGGGCAACAACAGTTTGGTTCATATTCTGGCATAAACGTCCCTATGAGAACAAGCTGGGACTTAAGGAGCGTCTTAAACAAAATTACTAGGACTTACAGCACAGAGTCAAAGCCACGCAAGCCACCAGAGATGTCGGTGTCCTTTCTGGTCATTTAAACACTTTGACCTTTAACCCTTTCTTGTCTCTTGCGCATAGATGATTTGTATGGCAGAGGCTCCCTGGAAGAGAAGACCATCTATGGGGTGGAGAACAGCAGCACGTTTTTGGAGTGCAGCCCCAAGTCCCAACGTGCGCTCATTTACTGGCAGTTTCAGAGGCAAAATGAAGAGCGCAAGCATGAGGTAAAATCCCTTCACACAGAATACGGTAAACAAACAGCCCTGGGTAGTGCTCAGCCAACATAGAGGTGTCATCTGGTAGCTCTAAAGTTCCAGAAATGTATCCAGACATTCCAGAATGGCATTGAATTGTGAAGCAGATCATTTTTTAAACTCTTCCAGTTGTACAGCACTTTTTTCCTTGAACGCCATTTGATTTTTTTAATACCATATGCTTCGGCCAAAAGAATCAGCCACAAAAAATCCATGCTCCCTTCATGTATGTAATGGTATGTCTTTAGTGCTGCTATTTTGCATACATGAACACAGCAATATTTAGTGCTCTTCTACATAGGTGAATATGGTAAAGACACACATTATCATTGACTGAGAATAGGGTTCCAGGTGTTTTGTGGGAGGAAGCTGTAAATTCACCTGGCTGTTTTATTTGTTTAAATTATGTCACAGTGGTGCATGCTTTTAAATGCTACAGTGTACACAGTGTTTCTTACTTATATAAGCTTTTTTGGTACTGTAGTAGAATTTTGGAAACATGTTTGCGGGTTTTTAGGTTGGGCTGGAATGCATTATAGTTTTCTCCATTAGAATTAACAGAAATCGCTGTCTCAATTTACGATTTCTCTCTCAGCGCAGGCTGTTCAGGAACCAAACAGCCAAGTAAACTGAGTGATGACTGTAGTTTAAAATTTTGTTCTTTGTGTTTAATGTGTTCCCATTCTCTAATATTGTATTTTGTCTGAAGATCTGAAACCATTTGGTTGACAAACATGGAATAATAGGGGAAATAAGGAAGTGCAAATGCTGTTTCGCAACACTGTATACCGTATGTCCTTTTTGCTAAGTCTTCCTGGCCTTGGCAGTCCTTGGCAATAAACCAATATGTTGAGTGTATTTGGGTATAAAGAGCCTGCTGGCCTGTTAGGCTTTCCAGAATGACAAACACATTCAAGCAGAGCGGCTTCCCTACTATGAGATAAATAAAGGGCAACAGCAAGCATCCATTATTTTCTCAAGACAGTCTTGTTGAAATCAGCCCAGATCACAACTGCACAGCCTCAGAGCAATGGTATTGGATCCACACTGAGAAGTTTTCATTTCCCACCGTGCGTTGGTATTACAGATCAAGGCAGAGGAGCGTTTTGCCAGGACTGACCAGGGCCTCCTCATCCGGACCCTCCATAGGAAGGACTCGGGCATCTACTACTGCCATGCCGTGGAGCACGGTTTTGTCCAGACCTTGCTCCGGGTCTCCCTAGAGGTCATTGGCATGGAACGCCTTGAAGACCTGCTACACAGGGACATGGGTGGTGCCGGGTCCAAGGAGCCTCCAGGCCACCTCCCCAGCCAGAAGATGTGGTATCGGGACTTCATGTCCCTTATCAGCCACCCCAACCTGAACAGCGTGGAGGAGTTCTGTGAGCAGGCGTGGCGCCGCGATCGCAAGCAGCGCCGCCAGAAGGTCCAGAGCAGCCCACCACAGCCCAGCAAGTGGAAACACCTACAGGAAAGTAAGAAGGGCCGCAACAGGAGGACCCATGGGCTCGAGAGGCCGCCGAGGAGCGTCTGAGATACCGACGCCTGTAGACTGTTGCTAAACAAACTATGACTTTCAACTGGAAACAAATGCAATATGCTCCTGACGTAAGTCGTTGCTTTGGTGAAGATGTTTACAATAGTGTGGTGGACAGCACACAGAACAGTGGCAGTGCTGCCTGTTCCTCCTCCAGGCCTTTGGACTAATGGTCTGCATTGGGAACAGTGGAAGCCAGTGCAGTAGACATGGGACTTCCTGTAAATACTTAACAGCGAGGACTGTGTGACATCACATTGACTTTTTCGTTTAGTTTCCTTCATAGTTGGGAAGTTTTCACCCATCGCCATTTCCAAGATAGGTCTCCCACCATGAAAACCTCCACTGTATTGCAAAAAAATGGGATTTTGGGATTTTTGATACAATGCATATTGGCCTGAAGATGGTTTAGTGTGAGGTTGTACCTGGTATAACTGCTACTGCGTACGCTAGTCTATTCTACGGCTGCTGTCGCCATGGAGATCCATTGCCTCCAAGTGATTCGCTTTCTGAAACTCAACCTTTCCCAGGAAGTTGGGCCTTGACTGTAACATCTGTATATAGAAGTGAACAGAGTACTTTTAAAAGTGGCACATTCTGACCAATAATATATTTGGATAGCCTGTGATCATGATTATTTATAATTTTAACATTCTATACATGTTCTTCCATCCACCTCCACCACCCGTAAGGAACGCTAATGATATTGTTTCCCCAGGCTGTAATTTCCCAAAAGTAATGTGGGGGCAAAAGAAATGAGGACATTTTGAGAATCTGAATGAATTCTTCAAAACCAGATGCTTATAAATGTGTTTGAGAATATTTTGCCTACATTCTTCATCCATGGAGATCAAAAATATATGTAGGATCCATCTTGTATTTTATTGCATACATCCTCACTTTTGCTGCTAAAGTACTGCATCCAAATGTGAGGAACACGTGCTGGACATGGGTCCAGCAATTTGGATATTAAAGCAGCTAAATTTAAAGTATACCCATGTAATTCGGTTAATTCGACACCTCTCTATGCTAATAAGCTACTTCTCCTTTAAAAGTGAAGTTCAGTCCGTATATTTAATTGCAGTATTTCTGTAAATTATGGCTTAACGTTTTGTGGAAACGTTTCTCCACTGCAAAATGAACTGAACTATAAGATCCACATGTGGCCCGACTTATAAAAACAGGCAACGATAACGGCATCTTTGATGTGGGCTCTCTGGCTCTGTTTTTCGTTACTTAGCAGAGGTTAGCCAAGGCAATATTTTCGATAGCGCAAATAAAACAAATTGCCCAACTCAGCCAATGTTGGACCCAATCTTTGTAATTATTCCATTAATCGTCAAATCTTTAGGGAAAAAAAATACCATGTGGCAAATCCTAAACTTTTGGCTTTAGCCCCTATTTACCCTTGGATAAATGTCCGCAAATGTTGCTGGGCGTCTGTGAATTAGTAGTTTTTACACAGCAGAGGCACTTACTGTCATGCAAAAGACTCCAGCCTGAACGCTGACGTGCGGGAAGATGGACGCCGAGCGTGCGGCACAACCATCGGTCCAACCAGTTCCAACATGGGGTCAAATCCCTAACGTCACCCGCACACCCACAGAACCACATTGCTTGTCCATCTGTAAAAAAAAAAAAATAAAAAAAAACACACAAAGTCACAAACCAAACAAACAGCATACATCAGATTTTTTTTACAGCCATTTGAATTCAGCTACTAGACTTTTGCAACCAGACATGAACCCAACTCCCTCTATGCGCACCTGCATTCCTGGAAAACTCCTAGACACCTTTTAAGTGACTTATTTTTAATTCTGGCAGGTTTCATTTCCAGTATGTGAAATAACATTTGCGAGATTTGCTATTGTTTGCAAGATAATATATATATATATATATATATATATATATAAAAAATAGCTGTGAATTAAATAATAAAGAATGTCATGGTCCAAAATATACACTGTGTGCAAATTGCATGTGAATGCCATTTTACTGGGTCAGTTCCTTCTATATAATTTACTATTAATATTAATTATCTATTAATCTGATATGTGACAAGCTACCCTTTACATAGGGCACATGAATCTGTTTCAAAGGTGTACATATATAAATATATATACATAGATATTTTTTCTAAGTAAATAAAAGGTACACTCTAAATTACTGGCATACCCAGGTACTTGGTTTTGATGTGTTGAATTTTATTATTTTTTTAATTCAGTTATATACAACTGTGTCCTCCCACACTGAACAAATTGGTGTTTGAATGCAGCAAACGCGGTGTCCACGGCACAGCGTGGTTGCATTTCATCTGACCGTCCGCATAACCACCCGTGCCACTGCGCTTTGACGTGATCTCTGTGGAGCTGGATGAAAATGAAAGGAAAGTCGCTGCTGTAAATGATTCCTTTTGGCATGTACTCAGTTGTTTAAATAAATATTACTTCTACAACCTGACCGCTTTGGCAGTCTTCGATGACGGGGCCGTTTTTTGGTACCCAGCAACAGGACATATGGCCGTGTTTGGTATACCTCAACTTTTGTTTGTACTGGTTCTTTTGTGTGTTTTGTGGAAAAATGTCTGAACTTTGCTTGTTCCTTTTTATACATTTTAAGAGCAATAAAAGTGCTGCTATCAAGGGTGAGAAAACGTCACTCCTTAAAACAAAGGTGTAAATCTTAGCTGCCGAAGGGCCCTGAATAGATGAGCATGTCGGTTCCCCAGCCTCTCACACACCCACGTTCGCTCACACATTGACAAATTAGAATCACAGTTCACCTGAGCAGTGTGTTTGGAGTGTGGGAGGAAGCCCACGCAGAAAGAGGGAGAATGCACAACATCCCTCACCCGCCCCCAGACAGAACCCTGGGTCGGACTTGAACCCACAACCCACCAGCATTGTGACAAAAGTCATTTTCAGTATCTGTTTGTGCAAAGCAGGGTCTTGGGCATTCCGAGACCATCCCGGAAGCATAGGCCGGGAGGCAAGGTGAACCCTGATCTGGATACCGGTCTCACACACACAGGAGTGATTTAATCCCCAGTTCACCTGAAACACACATCGTTGGATGGTGGATGGAAACCAAAGCACCCACAGGAAACCCAGTAAATTCAGTCTACACAGACTGAGCAGGATTTGACCCTTGGCCTGCACAGGGTGGGTGCAGTGAGGCCTCTATGTCCATAGTGAAATAAACCATCCATCCATCTTCCTTAACAGCTTACCCAGAGCAGGGTCTTGGTGGCCCGGAGCCTCGCAATGATACACTTCACCCAGTTTGCTGTAACCCATATCCAATGCTAAATACATCATAAACATAATTATTGAGCACAAACCATAAAAACGTATTAAACCGCTCACTAACACGGCTCATAGACACAGGTCATGACCACAGTCCATCAACATAAACCATAAACACACTTCCTAAACACTATTTATTAAGAGTTCATTAACGTAGACCATAGACACAGTCTATTAACAGAGTCCACAAATATATTTCCAAAAAACAGTTTAACGTGTTTTTTTAACAGTTTGACAAGACAGGCCATATTTGCTATGTGTAATCTATTAGCAACCTTCACTGCCCAGCCAAAAAAAGTCCCACACGCTAATATTTGGTTGGATCGCTTTTAGCTTTTATTACGGCAAGCATTCAACGTGGCATTGATAAGCTTATGCAATGTCACAACATTTATTTCCGTCCAGAGTCGCATTAATTTTTTGCCAAGATCTTGTATTGATGACGGGAGAGTTGGACCGTTGCTTAAAATCTTCTCCAGCACCTCCAAAAGATTCTCAATGGGGTTAAGGTCTGGACTCTGTGGTGGCCAATCCATGTGTGAAAATGATGTCTCTCTCATGCTCCCTGAAGCACTCTTTCGAGCCCCATGAATCCTGGTATTGTCATCTTGGAAGAAAAAATCCATTGATGGAAAACCCTGGTCATTCAGTAAATTCAGGTAGTCAGCTGAGCTCAATTTTTGGGCACATAACATTGCTGAACCTAGACCTGGCCAACTGAAGCAACCCCAGAGCATAGCACTAAGTTAAATCCAGGTGGTGACTTTTTTTGGCTAGGTAGTGTATTAACATAGTCTATAAACACAGTTCCTAAGCATGGTATATTTAACCAGTTCATTAGCATAGTTCTTAGCACAATTTTATTAACAATTTCATAAACATTGCCTATTAAATCAGTTTAGAGTATTAATGGTTTAACACAGTCCATTAATATGGGCCCCATACACTGTTTAGTTGCAGTCTATTAACACAGTTCTTAAACAGTCTTCAGTATTAACAGTCTACTATATTAATGCAACTTATTAACCCAGTGTACAATATTAACACAGTTTATTAACACAATTCATTAGCAGAATACTGAGGTGGTCAGGAACTGCTTTGTGACACGGAGCATAAGGCACACAGTGCTCACCGATATTCAGAATGGCTCACAAACCTTCTCACCTACTCACCTGTTTCATTGATAAAGATTTATTTTAAATATGATTATTAATATTTCAAATATGATTTGTGTGAACTTGAAGAGTTGTAAGTTCCTCTGATCTCACATGTCCTTATGATATACGATAACAGTATTGTAGGTGGGCATACGCAAATGATGATCCCATTAGCATTTAATGTTAATAAATAACATTAATAAAGCTCATTAATATCTGATATTTCTAAATTCATTATATACTTTTTTATTTCAAGTTACACAATTTCAATATCTGCTTTTGTAAATGCTGAAGGAAAGTGAGTGTGGGACTTGTGTGCCATCTGCTGGCAATGTCACGGCTCACTGTACCTTACCGAACTCCTGTTTCCCAAGTGTGCATGGTTACTGTGTGGCTGCTTGTTGTAGGAGACACTGTGCCTCAGTAGAGCCCTGGCTTGCAAGCTTTTGGGTTTCAATCCAGTCTAGGTTTTGCCTGTGCAGGACGGATGGTGCTACGGTTTTACCTGTGCAGGTTAGATGTTGCCACGTGGGTGCTGGTCGCTCTGGCTCCAGCATTGCAGAAACACCCAACCTTATGGGAGTTTTACACAATGCAGTTCCACCAACCTGACAATGGCATTACTGTACCACAGTAGCCTGTGGTATGCCACCTCTCAAGCATCTGTGATGTTCAAGACATGAAAGTGTCGTCAAAAAATATGCAGAAACTGCAAACCTGATAAACCGTGACAGACGCAGGACCCCCTCAAAACATCTCCAGTGCCTTGTTTCTCAATCCATGCTATTCTGCAGTCAAAAGAGGATCTTGCTAGGATGGTGTGCCTAATAAAATGGCCAGTAAGTGTGTAAACTCCATCCTAGGATCTAGATGGCTTCAAGTTCTGCTTCCTTCCGGGCGGTTCTATTTCTTCCTGTCTGATGGCAGTTCACATATGACAACCCTCTTAGAATTCAGAACAGCACCCCTCTGCGGGATCCTCTCCAACACAGCACAGAGGTTTGCATCAAGTGCCTCTTATATTCGGCCACACGCCAGTAAGCCATGATATAGAAGACTTTGATTGACAGCTGGCATTGGCCAATAAAATCTACAGAATTGGCCAGCTGAAGGTGATAGCTGAAGGTCATGGTTGAAGGTGATGAGCTGCTGCAAATGGTCCACAGAAGGAGATGTTGCTTTCAAACCATTCAAAAAGCAACAAGAAGAGTGTGATAGAAGGCTACTGGGGTAAAGGTTCTTACTTTTCACAAAAGGAGGAGTTATTATAGTAAAAAAAAAATCTAACTTGAAAAGTAATTTTTGTTTGAAATGTCACCAAGGCTGCTGCCTCACAGCATGTGGGTTGGATTCAGTTCCAGCTCAGTCTGTGTGAAGTTTGCATGTTCTCCTCATTTCCTCCTACAGTCCAAACATAAGCTGTTCAAGTGGTGATGGGTAATGTAATGTAATGGACAGATGGATTACTGGAGTAAATGTAACTTCTTACCTCCGTGCTGGACCCTGAAGTTCATTTGAGTTTTCCAGCTTTAGCCACTAGGGGGCAATATCACCGAGATTTTTGGGAGTTTATTTTAGTTTGTGTAGAAACCTCTTGCTGCAAGGAGTCTTTGAATGTGATTAAGTGTGAACATTGCAGCAAATTAAGCCTTAAATTTGTCCTAAACAGCTGCAGATGGTGTAACTTCTGGCCAGATGTCTTCAGCTGCTTTGGGTTACTTACCATAGTTGCTCTGAACAATATAAACTGCAGCAATAAAACAATCTTACTTCAATTAAAAATGTTTTTAAAAGACCACCTGTTGCTCAGCATTAATTAATAATCACAATAATAACCCAATTTTGCTATTCCAATCAATAGCCAGGCACATTAGTAGCAGTTGTACTGCTATTGATCCCTGAAGGTTTACCAACAGTGGCGTCTCAGACCTTTTCAGTTTAAAAATAGATAATATGTGCCTCCAAATGATCTCTGTCCCACCAGAACCTCTAGCAAAGTAACATTTCTCAAGCTCTGGTTTGCATGGTTTGCACTTATGGATGAGCAGGACCCGGTCTCATAAATTCAGTCAAATCCAGCACCTGGGTGTTAAACCCCGTTATTATTTCATCCATCCAGCCATCAATCCATTATCACTAACCACTTTATCCTGGTCAGGGTTGCAAGAGTCAGGAGCATTATTATTATTATTATTATTATTATTATTATTATTAATGAAAGTGAGAAACACAGTGTGATATTTACAATGATTCGTAGGACAAGAGGAGTCACAGCTGTGGCTTTCTGGTGTTTCAGTGCTTTATTTGGAATTCATAGGTCAGGATAAACAGGGGTCAGGACAAATCTGTATGCTGAGCGTCTTGCTTCAGGGGAAAAGTTCTTAAATAGGAATTCCATAGTAACTGTGTGTTTGTTGATGGTAACTGCGCCTTATTTGTTAGAGTTGGCATGGTGTTCAGGTATGGGTTGTGTACAGTGGTGTGTCTGCACTCTACTGACCTGTAAAAAACAATGAATGATCTGTAATGAGTGGTGAAGACCTGTGTTCCGTCTCTCCTCGCATGCCCTCGCTTTCATCTGGCTGATGTACCTAATGAAAGTTATGCTAGCCTTGTTTTGCCTTTAATTTTTATGACTTAACTTTTATAACTTGCTTCAGGACTCATCATTGGTGTGGATGATAAAAAGTGGAGGAGCTCCTGAACAAACAGATATGAGACGACAGATGCTGTGGAGAAGCTGTGGCACAGTTTTTTTTTTTTTTTGGTCTTTGTCAGAGGGGATGGGGGCTTGCACGTCCTGTTCAGTATTCAGCACCACCGAGTCTGATATTTTGAATTTAAATTTCTCCTTTCCTGGGGCTGTCTCATAAGTGTGAATTGATGGCTCATTGTGCAAATTTACACTTGCTCATAAGTCTGAATTTCTATAAAAGGAGCCTTTGTTACTGTGCTGTGAAAGCCTGTGTTGAAAAGCCAAAATGGATCTTTAACCTTTTATCTTTTGAAATTCCTGGTTATATGGCAAGGACTCGTTGAACGCTGCAATACCTCACTTTTAGTACCGACTGCGCAAACCTCCCAGTAAGTTATTTGTTTCCCTGATTTAATGTACACCCGATGTGTTAAAGCATTCTTCACCTTCAGATGCACCTCGGGTCTCTTGCTGTCATTTCGGCTTCTTGGTGAAGAGTGTATTAGCGGAGGGACTGTGAAGTATTGCCTATAATTGAATGTGCACACTTCATAATGTGTGTCTATTGTGTTTCTCCAAGGTCCAGAGATTTAATTTTTTTCTTTAATAGGTTGAAGCACAGATTATATGAGGAGTAGTAGTTGGAAAGGAAATGATTTTTATTTTATTTTTTATTTAACAATTACATTTTATTATAATAAAAAAGTATAATAAATATAAATTATATAAAAGTTTTTTTTATTTTTCAATACAAATAATAATTTAAAAATATTTTATAAAATTTAATTTTAATTTTTTTTTTTTTAGATTTTATTCTACTTGTTTCCCTTATTTGCAGTACTCTTACATTTGCAAAATAAGAAACCTTGCTTTCCTGCTTGAATTTTTCAACCTTGTAGCAGGGGAAAAAAAAATCACACTGCATGGGCCATACGATTTGAAATAAGCTGGGACATTGTCACTGATTCATAATAGCTATAAGTTAAAATGAAATAATGCTTATTTTGTCTCCCTCCCTGTGCTTTTCATGTTAGGTGCTGAAGACCTTTTAAATGAAATTCAACAAGAAGTCTGTGTTCACGCAGTCAGTTACTTGGCAGCTTACTGTTAGCTTTGGCACTGGCAGTTATTAAGTGTTTACTTATGCACTGACTCAACATCCTGACCTGCTTCATTTTGGAGACCCAAGGATCCATGTGTTTGCCTAGGAGCCCACAGCGTAGCGTCGTGTCGCGCTGTTGGCAGGTCCTCAACCTGGGCAGCATGTCTGTGTCCAGAAAAAGCATCAAACTCTTGAGCATTAAGAGCCAAGGAAGTACTTCTAATCACCCCTGGAGTCCAGGCCAAATACGGGAGTCTTCTGCTCTCAGCCTCCGTTTTCAGGTTCCCACGAGTAGTGACCGTGGGGATCATCTTACTTCGATCATGTAAGCACTTTGCCATTTGCTATGTTTCAGACTGCGGAGTGGTGGAGCACCTGACTTTGTTTGGGCAGCATCTTCAACAAACAGCCTGTTGCCGCTGGTGTGTTTTGCTCAGTCCAGATACAGTGGGGGAAATAAGTATTTGATCCCCTGCTGAATTTGTAAGTTTGCTCACTTACAAAGAAATGAACAGTCTCTAATTTTTATGGTAGTTTCATTTTAATGGAGAGACAGAACATCAACCAAAAATCCAACAAAAACACATTACATTCTCCCAAGCCTTCTCTGAATCATTTAGATGTTCACTGGCAAACTTGCATGTGCCTTCTTGAGCAGGGGGACCTTGCGGGTGCTGCAAGATTTCAATCCATTACAGCATAGTGTGTTACCAATGGTGTTCTTGGTGACTGTGGTCCCAACTGCCTTCAGACCATTAAAAAGCTCCTCATGTAGTTTTGGGCTGATTCCTCACCTTTCTCATGATCATCCTCACCCCATGAGGCAAGATCTTGCATGGAACTCCAGACCGAAGGGCGATTGATGGCCATTTTATATTTCTTCCATTTCCAAATAATCGCACCAACAGTTGTCACATTCTCGCCAAGCTTCTTGCTGATGGTCTTGTAGCCCCTTCCAGCCTTGTGCAGGTCTACAATCTTGTCCCTGATGTCCTTTGACGGCTCTTTGGGCTTGCCAATGGTAGTGGAGAGGTTGGAATGGAAGAAATTGATTCTGTGGACATGTGTGCTTTATACACGTAAAGGGTTGAGATCAGGAGTATCTGCAATTGATTGATTTTGTGCCGCATGGGCACACAGTCGATCTGTGGGAGCCAGAATTCTGGCTGGGTTGTAGGGGATCAAATACTTGTTTCACTCAATGACATGCAAATCAATTTATAACTTTTATGTAATGTGTTTTGCTGATTTTTTGGTTGATATTCTGTCTCCATTAAAATGAAACTTCCATAAAAATTAAGAGACTGTTCATTTCTTTGTAAGTGAGCAAACTTACAAATTCAGCAGGGGATCAAATACTTATTTCCCCTACTGTACGTAGGGCAGCTATCAGTTGTGGGTAGCGGGGGAGCTGTGTGGAGAGACTAAAAGCAGACCACGTTTGTTAAGTGATAGAGCTGCTGCAGAGGAGGTCGACAGTCAAGGTGAAAGGTCAGCCCAGCTACTTGGACACGGGTGAACCGTCTCCTGCAGGGCCCAGGGTTTATATGTTCGCTGCCCTTATATAAAGTCTTTGGCCTCACATTACATTAATTCCCAAAAACACTCAACAACTGACCATGATAAGCATTGAGAAATCTGAAATTCATCTGTAGCCATTTCAAATAAAAAGGGCACTGGGGGGGTGGTAGAGCAGTACCATCAGGTAAATAAATGCAATTGGTACAGCATATGGCCCTAATACTGCTAGAGGTCTCGTTCAGCAGCAGCTGTATTATGAGGTTCTGTGTGGGATTCACATCTTGTGACTTCAGAATTGTCAGACATAGATCACAATTAGTGGTCACCTTTAGTCATGATGGTGTCACAACCTGTTACGTTCTGTGCACTGTGTTTGTGTCTCTTTACGTACTGTATTGGCCCGAATATAGGACAATATTTTTCCTGTTAACTACATTTAAAAAATATGGGGTTGTCTTGTGTTTTATGACCCTACCTATTAAGATCGTATACTGTGTAACACCAGAGGTGGCGCCACTTATCTACTGGCATCAGTTATCCACAGAAATGATAAATTAGAGCTACCGAGTATGGAAGATGGTGAAACCTTGAGATGGCCTGGAAAAAAGTAGCTCAAGGTTAGGCCAAATTAACCAAAGACTGAGGAGGAGTTACGCCAATTTTAAGATAACGGTGATCAATGAGGCAAAGATCTCGAAACAACTGTCAAGCAACCGAGAAATATAAAGAATGTGGGGTTTGATGGTGGTGATGGTGACACCACCATTGTCTCCTTCCCTCTGACTGCCACTCTCCAGGCTTCCCACCCCGGGGTCACAGGTCTCCCCTCTATCTGTCTGATCTGTGAGTAAACAGAGGTCGACAAAACATCGGTGCCGCAAACTTCGCCACCGGGTCCCACGGATCAGCGGTTGGTGATGCTCAAGAATAAGGCCCAAGACTTGCTGTACAATTCTGATGGAGACTTGTCTCTGCTCATCTTGCACTGTTAATATTAAATAAACACCAATAAATATAAAGAATGTGGGGTTTGATGGTGGTGAGCCCAAAAGCACCATCTTAAACACAAAAATACAGTAAATATTAATAAACATTTTTCTTTATAAATATGAGATGCAATTTTCCAGTAACCTTTTCTCCAAAAATGGATGATGAAAAAGAGGGAGTTGTATTATGATTGTGATCATCTTATGTTTGGGCCAACACGGTAATATACTGTAATACATGCTGAAGAATCATTTATTTTTTAACACCCCTGTGCAGCAGGGATACTGTGAAGGATGAAATGAACATGGAGAAAGAAAAATGAATATACACCTATGTGTAATGTTAGTGCAGCATATTATATGTATTGTATTATTGATGTACAAACAAGTTGATGGTGTTACAGTTCTTGTTTTTTTTTGTCTGGTGGGGAACTGTCATTGTTCCTGTTCACGCAGTCTCTCCATAGGGGTTCGGCGTTCGACAGGTCCGCCAGAGCCAGGATTTGACCGTCAGCGGATGACCGAACCCCTGCAAGCGCTTATCTGCGCGGACCACTATGGAGGCAGCGGCAACACCTTTGTCTTGGTCGTGTTTTGTTGTGTTCTATGCCTAGTGGGGGATTTTGCTGTTTGCCCTTCTTGTAAAGTGTTGGCACCTGGGAGTGTCCTAACCTCAGTGTACCTGGTGCTAACACGTCGCAATTTATTGTACTTTTACACATATGTTAAAACACCAGGCGAAGTGGCGGTCTCCCCCCCTTGTATTGGTTTTGGCGGATTCTATAGTGGAGGTAGACAGAGCTTTAGTTTGTCTTCTGTTTTCTTTTCTTTTCGTGGCTCAGGTCGGAATGTTCGCTTTGTTCGGTTTTGGACTTTGAGTTGGAAACTGCCTATATTATGTAAAACCGTTTGGTGCTTGGTTCTTTTGTTTGTATATATATTCTGTATATAATTCCATCACTCCCCACTGTAAATAAATTGCACTTTTTCACTAGTAAAATTGCTTAACTGTGCCGTGTATCAGGGTTCTCTGTTAAAGGGGGTTCTCTACTACCTACAGTTTCTTTCTTTTCCCTTAAAATGCTACAATCCTTACTGCTGGTCCCCTAGCCAACGAGCCGGGTTGTAACAGTGGTTACGGGCAGTGGTGGTGTCAGTGGTCTGAGGTCGGAGTTCAGTTTACATTATGAAAAAGCATCTAGAGGAGTGAGGTAATTTTACACCCTCAACAGGTACTTCACTCAGCGACCACAAAGCACACGAATGCTACTCTGCCTCTAAAGCAAAACCCAGTTTCCTCCTTCGAGCTCCACACTGGACTTCTTGCCAATCTCAACCATTCACGTCGTCTACCATTAAGCCAAATCGGCAGCTAAAATATGACTCCGTTCTAACTTTTACATGTAAACATTAACTTCATTGCACTAACTATTGTGTATAATGTGAATAATATTACAGTATCACAAGATTATGTGTTTCTCTTCTGGTTTACGATTTGGTGTCGTAGTCATTTTGTTATTAGTGATAATGAATGAAACAATCATATTAGAGATTTCATTATTAATGACAATGAAATGAAGAATCATGTTAGTAAATGTCAAGTTTTCAAACTGGCCAAATTTGGTAAATAGCAAGTAAATATAACCCCCCCATTACTGGTGTATATCTCCATTTACCACCGTCACTGGTATTTCTTTTTCCCACCACTACCTGACCCCTCAGTCCTACTAACAGCTTTCCAGCAAACACAGACAAGCCACATAGTAGTAAAACTATG
This sequence comes from Heterotis niloticus, assembly GCA_018136845.1. Lineage (NCBI taxonomy): Eukaryota > Metazoa > Chordata > Actinopteri > Osteoglossiformes > Osteoglossidae > Heterotis > Heterotis niloticus. The sequence goes on from CM030889.1 coordinate 15,365,848, forward strand.
GTGTTAAGATTTATTAAAAATGATCTCAGTCTTATCTTTGTCGCTCACTAGAAAAGCACCTCTCTTTGGCACCGCCGTGGCATTTTGGAGCAGAATTGCCGAGCTGAGGATCAGCACCTAATTGGAAAAAAAATGGTCAAAACCGTACCTAATAATAATATCTCTAAACATAAATGTTACTCACGCTGGGACGTCTGAATCAAGTCCACCCGTCTATGAAAAAATGTAAAAAAATCTCCCTTTAAGGACACGTTGTTTTGGCTCTGTTGCCACAGTTATCTGGGGTCATGCTTTCAGTAAAATGCAGAAAGCGTTTGGAATTTAATTCAAATTAAAATTGATGGCTGACACTAAATTATACCGCATTCCTTGTGTCTGCACCGTTATTTGGTATTGGATCCACTCAGCAGGAGCTGCACGAGTTTTATTTTCAGTTACTATGCTGTCGCTTGCAGTAAAAACAGCTATAAGCACCCAAGCGGCACTGCACGCCGAGGCATTTTTTGCAGGGAGAGGGCTCTTTGCGCTGGCACCCTGCTTTGATGTCTGATGTTGGCGAAGAGTCGGGGTCATCCGTGAACAAATTCGCTGGCACCTCTGACACGGCCTAATCCTTGTGTCAGCAGCTCTAGACACCACCATTGTCTCCTTCCCTCTGACTGCTGCTCTCCAGGCTTTCCACCCCAGGGTCACAGGTCTCCCCTCTAGCTGTCTGATCTGTGAGTAAACAGAGGTCGACAAAACATCGGCGCCGCAAACTTCGCCACCGGGTCCCACGGATCAGCGGTTGGTGATGCTCAAGAATAAGGCCCAAGACTTGCTGTACGATTCTGATGGAGACTTGTCTCTGCTCATCTTGCACTGTTAATATTAAATAAAACATTTCTCCTTTAAAAATTATTTTCCATGTCACCAGTTCTTTTTTTTTGTCATTGTGTCAGTTTAGAGGTCTGGAAGTATCAAGGCTTTCGTAATAATTGTTAGAAAAGCAGTCTGGCGCTTTGGTGTGTGAGCTGGGGGTTGGCATGGAACATATCTGTGGAATTTTAGGCCTGGATGGAATGGATTGGGGGTTATCAGGGAAGGTTAATGGGAGTGTAGACAAAACTGTGTTCGCAACATCCTCAGGAAGAACCAGCAGGGTCACAGGTACCTTGCGGAGATGGCAATTTTCTGCACACCACCGTCTCCCTGAAACAGACGCCGTGCTACTTGAAGCAAAGGACTCTTTTCAAATCCCTCTTAAGTGTCTCTGCAGCTGAGCCCCAGCATGACGTCTGTGCTTACGTGAGGTAATGGCACCCACTGACTTTGCGAAGGTTTCCTACAGACTCTGGTGTTTGCCCGTCAGTCTGCGGGGCAGCCTTGGCAGTGCTAGCAAATCTTTTGATGAAATGCCCCTGAGTAATGCATTTTTTCATAATTTTATTTATTTATTTATTTATTTATTTATTTTTCATTAACATCTTAAATAAGCCAAACGGGGGGTTTTAATGGTGCTCCACATTACTTCAGTTGTTGCTCACTCACTGGCCGGTGCGGCGGCACAACTTGTACACACTGACAGATGGATAATGCAGCAGATATAACAAGCAAACAAACTAATTTAATCCAGAAGGGAGCTGCATGAGGTCACAGCAATGCACACGGTATGGCCAAAAGTATGTGGACACCTAAGCACCACCCACACGTGTGCTTGTTGAACATCTCGTTCCAAACCCATGGGCATTAATATGGAGTTGCCCCCCCACCCATCGGCTCCTATGTTAGCTTGGGTGCTAACAGTCCCCACTCTTCTAGGAAGGCTTTCCACCAGACAGTGGGAATTTGCACCCTTTTGGCCACAAGAGAATCAGTGAGGTCAGGCGAGAAGTCCCGGCTCATGGTCGGCGTTCCAGTTCATCCCAAAGGTGTTCATTGGGGTTGAGGTCAGGGCTCTGTGCAGCCACTCAAGTTCTTCAACACCAACCTGGGCAAACTGTGTTTATGGAGCTCACTTTGTACACAGGAAGCACACAGTCAGGCTGAAATGCAATTGTGAAACCTCAGATTAATCTGCAGTTGTGTGTTTGTTTAGATGATGGATCTCTGATGCCAAATTCATGTTAAGGTGCTAAAATCGTGTACATAACAGCGCATTCACTGACTCACTTCACTATGGGGAGGAGGACGAGACAGTATGTGTCTATTGTACATGTAATATTTTTCATGATCTTTGCTTTCAAAGGGTTTCGTGCTGTTTTAATGCAACCCGCAATATTCCGCCAAGGTCAAAGGCTATGGGCGTAAGTCCGAAAAAAATGCTTGATTGTTAACAGTGGATTCTAAACAACTGATGTGCTTTCTTTTTCTTGGCATGAGTTTCACCCAGGGAAACCATACAAACGTTTTGTACAAATTATTATACTTTATTACTAACATTTGGGTTCACTCTGTTTGAAAAAAGTGAAATGAAGATTTTTTTTTATTACAGATCAAATGTATGTGGTTTTGCCAAATTTTTTGTGTCATACAGTTTTGAAGCTTAGGGTTGTAATGAAAGAAATAGCACTCCTCACTTTTCTCCACATATGTTGACATTCTCTTCAGGAGAGAGGGATCGCCATCTGAATTTCAAAGCAAATCTCTCCAAACTTCAGAGAAACATCAAAGAATCCCTCACTGATGCACTATGGTACAAAGCAGATTAAACCCCATTTTAGGGGAATAATTTTGAGACAGGCAGAGAACCTTCACTAAGACATCTTTGTTGTATAAGGGGTCTCGCACTTTGTAGGATCATTGAAGAACTTTCTAGAAACATGTCTGCACCCGATGTGAAGAGTAATATTGAAAGTTCCTTTGCTCTAGGTTGCAGACTGTCTTTAAGGACCTCTATAGTGGACCTTTCCCAGGAGTGGGGGGCAGCTGCTGGCACTTGGACACCTAGAAGGTTTTTTTTCCTCCTCAGTTGCCAAAAGGTTTATTCTACTGCTTTTTTAGCCAATACAGTTTATCATCTTATTAAATGTAGGCTAATTTCTTACCTGTAGGCTTACTTTATATCTATTGTATTTTTTCAGCTTTTACTATCTTTTTTAATTTGTTCAGTACTCTGCATCACGGTGTGAGAAGAAGTGCTCTATGAAAGTGAAGTGAACTGAACAACAGACAAGAGCATGCGTGATGTTTTCTAGACGCAAGTGTTGCCTTTACATCCCTTCTTGCATCCGCAGTTAAGTTGAAGATGCTGCTGCACGGCTGTGTGAAATGTGTGCATCTGCGTTGCTGAAGCGAATGACCATGTGCAAACAAATACAAATCTATTTCCCAATAAAACAAAAAATGTTTAAATGAACCTTCTAAATGTGCCTTTTGGCCTGTGCTAAACTGCCACTAGATTTAAACCCAAAATGTGTGGCTTTCTGAACTTCCAAGACTCAACCTCGCATCCATTTCATTGCTTTTTTTGGGAGATTCTTTCACTCATTGTACACCTTTAATGATGTAAAAAAATACCCTATTGCTGTACAAATACAGTACATCAGCCATCACTGTTTGTTAAAATCTCAGCACCTAGTGTACGGTCTCACAGCGGTGGTGGGACCGATGCAGCGTGATCGGGCTTTGGCCAGAATAAACACATGTGGCACCTTGAACCGAGTGCTCCAAGGTTCGGTGTCACGTTCGATAGGACCGTGTCGAACGTGACCGCACGCGAGCTCTGATGCCACATATGGTTCCTCTTTAGTAATTGATGTTAATTATACAGTCGTGACAGTCTCTTTACTTGGAAACATAAGAAAGCAAGAATAAGGACAGCAGTGGAAATCCTTATTCAGTTGTTTTTCTTATAAAGCGTAACACGAGCCCCCCCCCAACAAAGTACCGTGGCTCACCTGACAGTCAAACAGTGGGCTACAGAATTGTAATACGTCTAGAGGGGAAAGCTGATTTGGTTTTTACTATTGTGGCATTTAAAGATCACGTTTTTATATCTTTTGTTGTCTTTTTTTCTTTTTTGGATGTTCAGGTGCATTGCGATTTCCCCGATGGTAGATTCGAAAACAAAGTTTCCGAGCAGCCCTAAATTATAAACCTGAACATTAATGGAAGCAACGATGAACTTATTTTGATTTGACTCCTAAGCAATTTCTTTTTTATTTGTTTTTTTAACGCTACAAACGCGCCATGACTGGCATCCTCAAACTGGAGGAGGGGTTTTGGCTGCGCACCCCTAACTCCAGGTGGTGTGGAGTGGGGGCTTTGTGGAGAAACCTCAGATCTCTTTGCCGGGTGTCAGCACGTTCTCATCATTTGTAAATTATGCTTCCTTTTGTGCAGCGTTTATGTTTTTCTGTTCTTTTCTCTTTGTATTCGGCATTTAATCGTCCCACAGCTGAAATATGACACAACGCAGCAGGCCAGTTTTGACAGATTAGACATCTAAATGTTTTTTTCCCCATGTTTTTCCAGTATCTACCACTTTGTTTCTTAGGAGGTTGTGTTTAAATGTAATTTCTTTAGTTACTTTAAAGCCTATCCTGTATTTATGACAGTGTCCTTCAGGGATGTTAGGCCTCTGTTCTCCTTTTGGGCTCTCGGCAGCAATGTTCTTGATGGCAGTTGGGTCCTTCCAAGGGGTGATTTCTATTGGACTCAATGTCTGCTTCTGGATGTAACTAACTCTTTGGAAATGCTGAGCATTTTTAAAAACTTGCGCTACTTTCGAGCTGGGTGTTGAAAAGCAGCAAAGCAATATCACCCAGCTGAGTTCACAAACTCAGCTTGAAAAATTCAAAATCCGCTCCTCTAGTACCTTTGAAGAAGGTACCTGCCTTCAATTGCTCCGATAAAAATTATTGGTCCGTCTAAATGGATAAATCACTGCTCACAAGTTTCATTGAAGAAAAACATCAGATGCTGGAATCCCTCAGTATCCAAATTTAATTTGTTCTTGAAAACCCATTCGATACCAAATTCCTATTTCCCATTATTTCAAACTGAGGGAAAAAAGTACTCCCGGCCCAACCAGACACCAATATAGCTATCAACATCCATATAACAAAACACTGTAAAAACCAATTGCCTACAGTAATTGGAAAGCGCTTGTACAGTACAGGATATTTTTGCATGTTAGTGCCACCACCGGCATTTGGATGAGCTTTAATAAAAGTATGTTGTAGCAGAACATCAAATATCAATATTTACTGTAGGTGTTCATAAGAGCCATTACATGATTAGATTAGGATATAAGACTGATGAAGGAGAATCAGATGGAGAGGTGGAAGCAAAATAAATGATCATTTTACAAAAAATGATAATTGAACAGTTAAATAAGTCAGGCTGTTGGTGTGATCCTGAAGGATACGTTTTTGAAATTGAGGGGGCACAGGTGTAAAAGACACTGTGGGCTAAACAGGATGGCCAAAAGTACCGTGGTCATTTATAAGAACATCACCACTCCTCGAAAACCCCTTATTCCCTGTTGTGCTTGGGTTCTGTTTGCTTTTTCTGCAAGTCGTCATGTGTAAGAGGCCATGCACTGACTTAAAATTTTCAGACTTGAATATTTCAGCATCAGCCAAAATGGAGACAGAAAGTGAATCAACGTAGACAAACACATATATTGTAAACGTTATATGATAAATTCTGAACGGACTTGTAGGCCGAGTCATATTCCTGTCTAGAGAAGTGCACTTTGTTTCTGCGTCCAACGTAAACAGGTCAGATTTTAGAAGGACCCGTTTGTCTAATCCGGCTGTGCTCAAATAACAGTGATCCACATGCTTAAGTAATTTTACAACTCTGAAGTATGGAATTCATTACTGCAGTCTTACCTTGAAAGCCTGTCATATTTCTTTGATAAAGTTTATTTGTAAAGGTTGTTGATCTGATTATGAACAGACCATCTGCTAAAGGAATGAACATTGCGTGACTGCAGCCCAGTACATTTGAACAAATGTAGAGGCCCTTATGCTATTAGCAAAAAACGCTAACATGAGTGGGCATCAGATCCTAGCAAAATTCAATAAAAAAAACAGTTATCGAGATCCTGCTTTATTTCCTTTCCGTGCTACAAAATAGACACGAGATGGTTGTTCTAATACATGTATGTGATAATGGTTCACAGCCATATGAATGTATTCGTAAAAACGTTTCAAGGCAAAAATCGTGACTGATGGCAATTGAGAAAATGCCATCATGGTGAGATCGACTAATTTCCCAAATTCTGGCTTCCTGAACAGAGCTGGTATCTTCCTGTCTTTGATGAAACCGTTTGCGTATGGGACACTGGTGCGGTCCCCCGTGACCCTGGTGTCATAAAACAGAATTCTCTGACTCTCGGTGTCTCTGTACATGTTGCCTCCACCATTTTAGAGATGCAAACCATCTGCCATGTGTTGAGGTTTGATATTGTATACTGTATAGTCTGTGTTTTCATGCCTGCCCTTGAGACTACGGCCCTGCTTTCACAATAATCTTTAATTATAAGTATATTTGATTCCTCTTTATTGAAGTGGATTTGAAGGGATAACTTCATGACATTTATGTAGAATTTTAGCTTTTCTGCTGGGAGCAACACAAAATACAATCCAGAAGCATGCACTATTATTAGGCTTAGGAGATAATTGCAGTCTCACTGTTCTGATCACGCGGGACACCGAAAAGCCATGGACTGCGGTGAGAGGCGGCCATGGATGTGCGCAGCTGGGAAGCAGACGGCAGTGGTTAAGGTCTTAGCTCCCAAAGCCAAGAAATGAGGGAGAGAGGAGAAATCGGAAAGCCCTTGGCTCTGCCAAGCAGGGGAGGGCAGGGAGGGAGGGAGACGGGGTCACCCGCCGGCACGTGGAGCCGAGCTGGGAGGGGAGTCAAAGCGGACCGCTCCCTTTACCCCTGGGGTCAAAGGTGAAGCACGAGGCCCCCCCGTCCTGCTCCTGCCACTAACTGAGAAGCACACCAGAGGACTGCAGACAAGCAGGGGGTGTGGAATGCCTCCTCTCTCCTTGGAAAAACCAAGGCGAGCGACTGAGAGCCGGCTTTTTTCTCTTTAATGGGTGGGGGTGTGTGATGTGTGGGGCGGGTGGAGTTTGACAGGAGCAGCACTGACTTCTAGCAGCTGAATCACACCGGGAACAATCTGGCTGGCAGAAGGCTTGACTCTTTTTCTCCTCTCCCCGAAACTCTCAGGAGGGTAAGAAATTCGGAGGCACCACTCGTCGCCAGAAACGGATGACCGCTACTGAAACACACACACACACGCGCACACACACACCCCTCCGCTACAAGTGAGCCGCGTGCCTGGCGCACAGCCCTCACCTTGCGCTTGTCACCGAAGCTTGTGGATCCAGAGCACGACTGCGCACCGCAGACACGAGCAGGATCGGGATGGTGCTGTGTCTGCTGGCATTATCGGCCGTACTGTGGGGCTCATCGATGGCATCCAAGCACAGCTACCCCAGGCTAAGGCTGTCCCACAAAGGTAAGCGGTGAACAGGTGTGATCTGTCTCACCCAGGATGCATCTCTCACTGCATCAGCTCCTGGTGCGAGAGCACAGTAACAAATGCCTAATGTTATACATAAAATATCATATACACACATGTTAACTGTAAGTTTAATTTATCTATATTTAATATTATTGTATAGCTATTTGCTTGTGTTATCAGATTTCAAAGGACTCAGTGAAACTGATTGTCTGTGCTGTTGCTGTTATCTGAGAGCAAAGTGAGTTTTCCTGTTATCAGTCACATGCGATGAGGTGTCGTATAGATCTACCCCCGATAGCGGCGCACAGCAAACATTCGCCGCAACGTAACCCCTGTTTCCGCTCAGTCTGGCTTGCCGCCATAGCTGCAGAGGTGCCCACGTGGAGGTAACAAATAAGGAAAATCTGATCAAACTCAAGGTTCACGTGGTTCTAAGGGTTTTTTTTTTTTTTTTTTACACAGGGTGGTCTTCCAGGCAATATTGAAGTGAGCTGCAAAATCAGAGATGTAGTTACCTTTAGTTGGATTCACATCCGTGCTATTAAAGGCTGCTACTGAATGCCTACATGTTGCACTTTAGTTTCAAAATTGGCCACCACCGGCATTTCGATGAAAAGGCAGAATATGAAGACAGAGTATTTTTTATATCCAGGATCTAAATAAAAGCGCAAAATGGCTCACCTTATCTGCTAATAAGTGAAACAAGGATTGTTGATCAGCTGTTCCAAATTTTGCATTTTCATTAACATGCAGAGTCATTTCATTTTCAATGTATGACGTATAAAAATGTCAGCTGTGCCTACATGTAGACACAATTTTTGGTTAAATATTTTTAAAGGTGAAACATTTAGATGGCTCCTTAGTTTTCTTGGCTTCATATTGCATGCTGGCTGCGTCACTTTTCTCCTGTTTCCTACTGACGCCCTGATGGATGTTTTCAGTGCAGTTGGATTGCTGGTTCCAGTGTTGTTATGATTGTGGGTTCCCTGTGGTGACTCGATCCAGAATGTGGTAAAATAAAATCAGGGTAAAGACAAAAATGCTACTTTGAAACCCACACACGAAAAGAGTGGCTAAAATCCATCCTGACAGTATAGTTGAGTTAGCCACAGCTTTACAAAAGTTTGACTAATGAGATCAAGCAATTCATGCTTCTTGTTGTTGTTGTTATTATTATTATTATTATTATTATTATTATTATTATTAGTAGTAGTAGTAGTAGTAGTAGTTGTATTCTGCCATGGACATCACATACATTAATATAGCTTACAGTAGTGGTGCAGGAGGTAGTGTGGATGCTCGGGCTGTGAGGTGGGGTATGTTTGAATGTGTGGGTTTCCTCCTGCAGTCCAAAGATACGTGCACGTTTTACCGTGTCTGACAAAGGTGTCAGCTAAATACAAAATGATAATTATAAAAACAAAAATAGCATGACTGGATTCCATGTTGAAGCTGTAAAAGACTAGCAGTAGCAGAATAGGTAGCTACCTGTTGTCCGCCGTGCTGTGCGTGGGCTTGTTTCCTGCCATTCTCTTATTACTTTGATGTGCAGTTTTGCTCCATAATGATGAAGAGCAGCACGGTTCCACCTCTGCCTGCGTTCTGCCATTATGTGTGAAATCATCTAATATGGTTTTACAGAACATAAATTGACTTAAATGTCAGCCCATCAGCAGTAATAACTGTAACGTCTATTTGAGTTATTATGAGCCCCAGGGGGGTTTTTCTGCAGCCGGATTCGGAGGCGCGCGAGGCTCCAACGGCGGCTCTGCGTGTCTGAACCGATAAGCCGTGTTCGCGAGGGCAGAACAGTTTGGTTTGGATCCTATCATTGCGGAATGAAAAACATCCAAACCCCAGCGTGCGTCTCCCTGGGCCAGTGGGTTTCGCCCAACTAAGCGGAAGGATACTTTACTCAGAATGTTGTGGTGTCTAAGCCCCTCCATCCCATTCCCTCCTGCAGCTTCTCTTGTGGAATGCAGCTCTCTAAAACCTAAAATTATTTTAAAAATTTACAGTACATTTGCTCCACTCTGGATGTCACACTTTCAAATATTTCACTTTATTGCCTGCGGAAGGAATGTCCACTATAAATTTATTTACAGTCCAGATGTGTCCCCATCTTTTTTATATTTATTATATTCCTCACTCATTATAACAATTTTTATTGCACTACAGTGTATTCATGTTATTAAATTTGCATGTAAAAACACTAGAATGTAATACTGCAATACTCAATTTTGTATGGGAATTTGAATGCAGCTTTAGTGATGTATGTATTAATTCTTACAGCATTTTGCAGACTTTGCTTGCTCCAGAATGGTACAACTTGAAGTTAACATCATTTCCTTGAGATTCAACCTGAGATTAAATAAGAAAATCATGTGATAAGACTTATTTTGTTTTGTCAGAAGCTGCCCAATGGGTTGACCCTCCTCAACTGAGCCACGAGTACCAGCCCCAGCCACTGAAATATTGATCTATAGATATAAAATCTGCATTATTCCTGTTGTGTCCCAAAGGTGAAATCTAACACTGGTTAGCCGTGCAAGCACGGTTTTAAAGAAGTAAGAATGTGGACGTAACATAGCATAACTAGTATACAACGTCATCATGCAAATATTCCCTTGACACAAAGTCAAGAGGACAAGAATTTAAGAAATTCTATTTAGTTGAGCATTTAAAATATCTCTCCACACCAATTCTGCACAAATATAGCTGTAGTTTATTGAAAACATTCCCTTGGAAAGGAAGCAGATTATACAAAAGCGAGAGTCATCTGACAGGTAGACTTGGGCTGTTGTGCGGCTACACCTATTTCACACAAATAAATCAGCGCTGACCTTCGCCAGCAGGCCTTAAGAAATGCATGTTATTGGTGATCCTTAAAGAACTCTAAAAATACAAATGCAAAAGCCTGTTGTGTTACTGCCTTTTTTCTGCTTATGTTTTGTCCCTACACAATGGAAGAGGCCGAACATATTTGTGGCATTTACGCAATGTAATTTGTTTTAATAGCTCGGCACATTCGGAGATCTCGAAGACGCAAGTTTTTGTTTCGCTGGCTGAATAACTGTGAGCTGTGTGAAATTATATGTGTTGGCGGCGCTGTGTCACACCAAACCCAAGCGATTATCAGGCTAGGAAAGCGGCTCAAGGGGTAGTTTTTAGCACTTAAATATAAACTTGGAAAAACAGATGCTGTCACTGGTAGTGAAGGAAATGAAAACCAAGACGTCCACTGCTGTGGAGATGTTGAAGTGGAAAGGAATTCCGTTGGCTAAGAAAACTGAATAATTCAGCTTTGAAATATGACAATAAAAATAACAGCGGAAGCAATTCAATACTTTGCAGACCGGGTTTAGCGTTGCCTAAGGAGCTGTCACAATGCTTAGTCACTGTGTAGTATTGGTATAAATATTCAGGGAGGAAATAAGAAGCACGTTGGTCAAAAGCGTTATTGTGGAAGAGAAGCCACAATGGTTATGCAGCTTGGCACCGATGTTCAGAAGTCAGAATGAGAAGAAGACATTTAATTTTGAGTTGCTCTTGTCAAAAAATGAACAGTAGATTGAATTTCACACTAGGCTGGGAAGAAACTCTATTTGCATCGTCCTCTCGGAGCTCTGGGTAGCTTTGGACTTTGCTTTTTTCAGATCCAGCTTAGAATCACTTGAAGTTGCCATAAAAGTCTCGTTCATGTCCTCATTTGTGATGCTTTTAAATTAAGGACCGAAGCATTAATAACACTGCAATTTCTGTTCTTCTGCAACAGGTTACATAGGTGCACTGCATGGCCAAAAGTATGTGGACACGTGAGCATTACACCCATATGTATTTGCTCCCCCTTTGTTGCTATAACAGCCTCTTTCCACCAGATTTTGGCCATTTGTGTTCATTCGACCACAAGAGCATCAGTGAGGTCGGGCAAGAAGGCCCGGCTCGTGGTGGGCGTTCCAGTTCAACCCAAAGTTGTTCAGTGGGTTAAGGTCAGGACTCTGTGCAGCCATTCAAGTTCTTCCATCCCAACCCGGGCAAACCGTGTGTTTATGAAGCTCACTTTGTGCATGGAGGGGACACAGTCATGCTGGAGCAGGAAAGAATTTTCTTCCCCAAACTGTGGCCACAAAGCTGGAAGCACACAGTTGTCTAGAATGTGTTTGTATTTTGCATGGGTGCGGCTCAAACAGCTCAGCTCAGTCATTAGAAGGTGGGGTCCACATACTTTTGGCCATACAGTGTACTTATTCCAACTGACTAATTCCACTTGGCTGTTGAAATACCCACATCACAGGCAGTGACATGGCAGTTCCATGTTGTCCTCTGTTGTGTTTGTTATTATGTACAACTGTAATACTGAACCCCGGTGTCAGATTTTACGTAGCTGCATTTCATGCTTTTACATCATATTTTGGTTCATTCTTGACATGAACATGAACAACAGTTTATAAATATACATGATAGCGCAGCCTAGAATTTCATCCAAGAAAAGCACCACTTTGCAACGGTTAATGTCAAAACCAACTAACTTTTCCATTTTTGCGTCGTCACTCACGTCCAGTTAGAAAGTGGTCATTTATGATTTTGAATTTGCAAACAGCTCGCCGACTATAAAGCTAGAAAAATAATGCTTTTTCTCCTCACCTTTGTTCCGGAAAGCTTGGCGGTTGCCCGAGTCCCGCACAGACAAACACCTGATCTGTTCAGAAGATCCGACCTCAACCCTTTCATCAATTATGGTATTTGCGCTGGATGTTATGGTTATTTTGCATTGTTGGCATTAAACAAATTTTAATTGGTATTTGTGTCACCCCCCCCCTTCCTGCATGAACTTTGACTCTGCTGGCCAAGGGGGGGGGCGTCTCACTGTTGTTTTTTCTAGCTTCTGTTAAACACTAATCTTCCCGGTTCGCGTTTTTCAAGAGCCATGGATGACCTCGCAGACTGCAAAGTAAAGCAAATAACTTACACTCGTAAAAGGAGCGTGGTGTCCAAGCCAGGGTTAAGCATACGATGGAAATATTTGTCTTTGCTTGGTTCTCCATGGGTGCCGTCCTGGGCACCAAGGGACAGTGAGGTGAGGTATAATTTTTGAAGACCAGCTCTCTACTAAAAGCTGGGAGTGCTGGGTGTTTAATAATAAGCAACGTGTCAGAACTCCTCTAGGTTTTAAAAGGAGCCCCAGAGTGAGTCAGGGTCCCCGGGCTGTGAGCAAACCCAGACCCCAGCTGTCACATGGAGATTTACAGAGCAAACATGCCAGGCTGACCCAGTGGGAGCGCAATGCACCCAACTGTACAAGGGCCCTCCGTGGTAATGGCATCAGCCAACCCCACCTTTTGGGCCACACCTTCTACTCAGGCTTGCACAGATGTGGTTCTTCTGGGTAACTTGGCACCACACTTGTGTCTGGCAGCAGAATGAAGTCACCAGCCCTGGTTAGTCAGTCACAGAAGGTCATTGCAGTTCAGGACGATTGAAGCAAGTTGTGTGGTAGTTATGGTTCCTGCCTTTGGATTTCGGTGACCCAGGTTCAGATTCGCCCTCCTGCTGTTGTACCTTTAACCAAGGAACTTACCTAAAACCTCCTGAGCGGTTTTGGAGGAACATGTCTCCTGAATTAAAAATGTTTTCATGTCTTGTAGGTAATTGCTACCAGTTTTTTGTCTGTGAGTGCATAAAAAATTTCACCTCAGCAGCCTTCTCCATTATCTCAGGCGAGCTCAGCAAGGATGCTGAATATCTGTTCCACTTGCATAACATTTCAGCGGGCACCACGTTTGAAAGACATCAATGCGGTCGGAGTTCTGAGCGTAAATCAGAAGCGATAGCCTTTCTTTCTGGCCATTCTCCTCATCCATTGAGTTGGTCAGGGCCTTTTGTAGTAGATCACTGCACCTCGACCGATGGTGACCTGATGATTTAGGCACACGGGTTGAGAAGGTCAAATACACAACCTTAACGGTGGTAATCCTTGAGCTAATATGCAGCATCAGTACATGGAGACACAGCATACCATACAGATAACACACTTGCAGACGTTGTTTGTTTTGGCTCTTAACACAGGCAGGGAGAGCTGGCAGGAGGGGTGGTGTTGCAGCTCACTATCTTAAGGCAAAAATCACTGCGTGGCATTGTTTTACTGTAATATTCCAGTCAGAGTTGGTTCAGACTTTTTCACTTTACCGTATTTATCATTTATCCTTGTGTGTGTGTGTGTGTGTGTGTGTGTGTGTGTGTGTGTGTGTGCAACAATGTACTACAATGTGGTGAACAGCAGCTGTACTCTGCATGACAGCTTCACTGAGCAGATATTCCCAAAAACTGCATATTTGCTCTTAAAACACTCATTCGCAATCCTTAGCAGTTTGTCTAAGTGAGGGCTGTGTGGTCCTGATCCCATCATGGAGGCACAAGGCACAAGGCTGAAGACAGAACGTCCTGGATGGGTTACCAGTCCCATGACTTTGGACACAACAATAAATGTGACAGAGGCTCCTACCCCATAATTTCCACCATTGTAAAGAGCTCAGAATCCCTCCAGAAGCAAACATTTTCTCACATCAAACCAGTTGTCTTTTGTTGGAAGACGGAAGTGGAATTTAGAACGGAGGCCTGCTGGATGAAAAGGAATTCCGATCTGAGCGGAGCAGACAAACGCCATCGACGAATAGTCATAAAATGGACACCCCGTGAGTCACATGGACACACACGAACCATAAACCAAGTGCCCAGAGCTGGGCTAATCTTACACTCACCAGGTCTGGCTCTGTGGGAGGTGAGCTAACCAGACGCAGTGTGACTATCTCTCAATCTAAACAAAGTATTTCTCATTTTATGGGGTTTTAAGCTCCAGTCCCGCATGCAGACCCATGCCACATCTCCTGACGGTTAGATGGCAACTGTGGGTAATCGTGCCAATGGCTATGTATGAGTGTTCTCACGTGATCCATCAAATTCAAAATTACTCCTTCTTGTTGGAAGAGTGTTAGGTGGAGAATTCTAGATAAACCTGGAATTTTTAGGGGAGTGAAACTGAAAACCTTTATTAAGGAAACACAGTCAAGGAATCCGTGATTTCAGCATAAGCTTCCTGCCAATTTCTAGTTCCACATTTAGGTTTAATATTTGCTTTATTTTCCTTCTGCTTCATAAAGATACACAACAGAGAAGATAGATAGATAGATAGATAGATAGATAGATAGATAGATAGATAGATAGATAGATAGATAGTCCATTACATTAATTGCTAATCCACAGGGTTGGGCGGTCTGGCTAGCCCATGAAACTGCCCCTGGATAGGAAGCCAGTCCTTTGCAAGTTGACCACACACACACCCACTCACATGGATATACTATGAACATATTTGTGTCACCAGTTACCATGAAATTCATGGTTTTGGACAGTGCAAGCAAACCAGAGCACCTTGAAAAAACCAACACAGATATGAAGAGGATATGCAGACTGCATACAAACTGAGTTGGATTCAATGTCACACCTGAGCAGCCCGGGCACCACCACTACGTTGCTGTAAATACAACGTACATAAATAAATAGACAAGATGCTGGATGAATGAAGAAGGTAGGATAAGAGGATCAGTGGAAATAGTCAGTAGTGATGGTACAGTCGGACAGTGGTTGCTGGTAGTGATGATCGGTCTTTTTGGAGTTTAGCAGCCTAACAGCCTGTAAGAAAAAGCTGTTTCTGTTCCTTGTGGCATTGGCTCACATTGGCTGCAGCGTCTTCCAGATGCCAGAAGTTCCGTCCACAATAATCCAGTGTTGTTGACATGTGGTTTCTGCTTCCTTTCCCTGCCAATCCACCTTCCTCTTTGCATGGGGAATCAAATGGAGGAGCAAGGTAACCCAGCGGGCTAAGAACCAAATAAGATACCAGAACATTTGGGTAACATCTCGCTGATGCACCCTGGATGATTCTATCGGCATGAAAATAATGACAGCTCATTTTGAGTAAAAATAATGCTTGCAGTATTAAGCTGTAAGCCCCAGCTCCCAGACTGGAACTGAGATGTAAGCCTTAATGACCAGTTAACAGTTGTAAAAAGATTTAGTGGAATCAGCCAGTCAGGAAATTGGCAGTATTTTGCAGAAAAGTTTGAGTTCAACCTAAAAAGACAAAGACATAGACATAGATAAACCTTGTGCAGCATGGTCACACAAACGGCATCCCTGGTGCCTTATAGCACTTTAGCTGCATGTTTGAATGTAAATTCAATCCCGGTTTGCATGCTCATATTTGCTTGGCCATCCTCACTGCTCTGGTTTTCTCCCACAGTCCAAAGGCATGTGTATCAGGGGCATTAATAACTGCAGTTTGCCCATAGCATATGCATGTATTTGTTACTCTGCTCTGGTGGATGAATGATGGCGTTAATTCAGTATATTTAATATTGCAAGCGGCTGAGGGTAAAAGCCAGATAAATATTAATTAATTGAAATATAAATAGTGAATTATACTTTGACCAAAGGTGTCTGCAAAAGAAATTAAAGATAACATAGATGCCCAGTGTAACCCACACAAACTAAAGGAATATGAGCCAATTCAATGAGACTCTGCTTGCCTTTGAAGAGATAGAAACCTTTATGCCTCACAGAAGATTTTAATAATAGAGAAACACGGGTGAACAGGTGTGTCCGGTGGCCTTTTCTCGCTTTTCTGCTCAAGAGCATTGAGCAGGAGGAAAGGGAGCGACGTCGGTCTGCGCGGTCTGTGTTTGTCTGGGTTTTCGTGGCCTCTTGCTTCCCGGCACAGCTTCATTGTGCACATTGAGAAGGTGCTTTGAAGACTCTGCAAATATTGCGTAGGCTTTGCATGTGCGTCTGAACACATGTATTCATTCCGAGTATAAACCCTCCCCTACGACTATGGGAAGCATGTTTGCACCATTGAAGTATAAATAAACAAAACCGTGAGATAAAAAAACCCTCATCCTGTCAGATAAAAGGGCACCGCTGATAGCACCTCTGTAAAGATGAATATCCGGCCCTATAATCATCGTTTCTCCCCAGACTTTATTTCCCATCCACTCCTGCAATCTCCGCCAAAGGGCCTCTTTTGAAATGCAGAAGCGCCTTCCTGCCCCGGTTAATAGGTTGTGTGTTTGTGCCTGGTGGTTGGCAGACAACTCGCCCCCAGGCCGGGGACCTCTGCTCGCACGGCAGGGTACCCGTGTGCACAGGGAACGAATGGAGACCCCTTGCACAAGTGTGGAGAGCGGGCAGGCAGATAATGGGCAGGTCAGAGGGACAGCGAGGCTTTGGGTTTCTTCTTTGCCCTTTGCCCCCTGGCACACAGGAGCCCAGCGTAACTGGCGCCTCCAGCCAGGTCAAGTCTGGTTATCATTGACAGAACCGTTCAGTGAACTCTGTTAATAAGATTTTAAGGAGAACAAGAAGAAACATTTTTATCTCTTCTCTGTGATGGAATAAGCTCCATCTATCCTTCAAAACTGCTGAATCCTTCTCAACGTTCAAGAAAGGTCTCAAAACACATCTCACCTGATCGCCTATCCACTCAAATGTACAATGCATAGATTTTTTTTTTGTTTTTAAACTTGGAAAAGAAGTTGTATGTTCTTTGAGAAAACTAAATAAATTAATGTAAATGTCTTCACTGGAAGTAACAAGATCACACAATCTTGGCAACTGTGGGTAAGCACCACTTCAGGCTTTCAGTTCCATAACTAAGGCCCCCCTACCACCTCTGGCCTTTACCCTCCACAGTTTGAAAGAGTTCACATCCAAGTGTTTAAAGGTCCAAGGTCAGCACTCTCGTAGTGGACAGAGTGCAGTGTCCGACAGCCTGAATTCATCAAGCATCCCAACAATCTCAGCATGATTTTCTCTATTTCAGCTTTCAAGTGTTGTGACCATTCCTGCAGTACAGCCCGCTTCTGTTTTCTATTTAAATCTCTGCAAGAATTAAACAAAAGCAGATTTTTAGATGTTCATCAGGAGCTTCACAGATGTGGTTTCAAATCCAGCTCAGTCAGTGTGAAGTTTGCATCTTGTTCTTGTGTTCACGTGTAGTTCTGTAGGCACATCAGATTCTGCACACAGTCCAAAGACATGTTTCCATTGTACTAGTGACTTTAAATTGCCGGCTTTCTTTGTGTGTGTGTGTGTGTGTTACAATCCTCTGCTATATAGCTTGAGTTATGTGATTTTTTTTAACAAAGTTTAGCAAAACCCATCCAGTGCTGCTAGTTGTTTTCAAGAAGACATGTTGTAAATGATTGTTTAGATTCTTTTAGCAATTAAAAAACTGTTTAAATTGCATTGAGAAATGCCTGTTTCGGTTTATTGTGATGTTGTCTCAAAGCGCTTTACACAGAACGGGCTTCTCTCACCTGAAGAACACTACTGCAGTTGGACCAAAACCTTGGTGTTGGGTGATAGAGTTTAGCTCTGAAGGAATTTAGCAAGGGCCTGCTGTCACTTCACTCATGTAACATGTTGGTTCAAGAACCACAAACACACTGCAGCTCAGAGAGATCGTTGATGGTCTACATTGTACGGCCAAAAGTATATGGACACCTGAGCACCACACCCATATGTGCTTGTTGAACTTCCCATTTCAAACCCATGGGCATTAATATGTAGTTGCCCCCCCACCTTTGCTGCTAAAACAGTCTTCATCTTCTGGGAAGGCTTCCCATCAGATTTTAAAGCATGGCTGTGGGAATTTGTGCCCATTCGGGTGCAAGAGGTTCGGTGAGATCAGGTGAGAAAGTCAGGCTTGTAGTTGGTATTCCAGTTCATCCCAAAGGTGTTCAGTAGAGTTGAGTTCAGGGCTGTGTTCAGCCACTTAAGTTCTTCACACCAACCTGGGCAAAATCATGTGTTTATGGAACTTGCTTTGTGCAATGGAGGGGGCACAGTTATGTTGGAGCAAGAAAGAAGCTTCTTCCCTAAATTGCACACGAGTGTCTAGAATGTGTTTGTATGCTGTGTATGTGCTGCTGAAACAGCCCAGCTCAGTCATTAGAAGGGGGGGTCCACATACTTTTGTCTATATTGTGTTTTTATGGTACTTCGCAAAGAAAATATATATACTATATATAGTATATACACCTTCTCATTGCCTGTTTATGATGCTCGTGTATCCTTGCAGAGCTGTGGCATCTGAACAGGACCTGGCTCTTCCACAGTCCTCACGGACCTCTGGGTCTGCACTCCATGCTGCTGGACGAGTATCAGGAGAGGCTGTTTATCGGAGGTCGAAACGTCCTGTATTCGCTCAATCTGGACCGTATTAGCGCTGATCACAGAGAGGTATGTGCTTGGGTTCGAAGCTTCCCCCGCAGTGGCCTGGTGTGTGCAAGTGCACCTCCTTTTTACACTTATAGGCCTTTTTGAAAAAACATACAAGCATGTAATATAAATATGAGATAAGTCTGTGCTAGTAATAATAAAGAACAAAAAGAAAAGAACACATTTTTGAACACAACAGTCTTTAATGTGTTCCCTTCAAAGGAGCACGCTGTCTGCAAGATAATCTTAGTTCAGCTCTTAGCACCTATATTTATACGACTGGTTTGCAGGTATTTTGGCCCAGCACCAACACAGAAGTTGAAGAATGTCTAATGAAAGGGCGAGAAGCGGTAAGTGTTGTGCGCGCAAGTGTGTGTCATTTGTGTGTGGGTGTTTTTTTAATGTCACCATGAAAAAAAATATGCTGAAGTTCATTCAGAACTTAGCCTGCCAATATGGATTCTTCACCCACAACCATTTGCCGTGTCCTCCCTGTTTTTTGGCAGGCCGAGTGTGCGAATTACATCAAGGCCCTTCACCATTACAACAAGACCCACCTGCTAGCGTGTGGCACGGGAGCATTTGACCCCAAGTGTGCTTTCATCCGTGTGGGGAGGGGGGCAGAGGTGGGTCTGACTGCCGTCCATTTCGTTTATTCCTGAGAACAGAGACCTTTGTCCAAAGAGATATTGGAAAGTGCCATCGAGCCATTACTGCCTCCTGGGTGACCATTGACATGGTTTTCAAGGTAAGGAAGAACAGAAGTAGTTTGCCATTGCCTTCTTCCAGCACATTTTTTCCTTAGAGGGGTGCAAACACGGAGAACAGGCAATCTCCACACACATACGCTTGAGCTGGACTTGAGTCCCACATCAGGCAAGCAGCCCTGGAGCTGTGAGGCACCAGCTTATTCCATTACATCTTCCATGTGGGTGCGTGTGTGTGTGTGTGTGTGTGTGTAAAATACCTCAATGAGGTCTCGATGAAGCCATTAATGCCCTAATAAATCCCTGAATTAAGCTTTAATGAATGTATTTTATCAGATTGCTTGATATTTATGAGTAGCAACCTGATAAAACGCTTTAACTAAGAAGACACGAGCACCCCTCCCACATGAATGTTATTTATTCTTTCAGTTTCACATGTTCAGTCCCCATGAAGAGCTTGATAATTCATACATTTTATAATTTTCACATTATTATTGTTATAGGGCAGCTCAGTGATCAGAACCATCACCTTCCAAATGAAAAACTATGGTTGGAGTCCCTGTGGCATAATGATAGCCTGACTCGGGGTTGTTCCAGTAAAAATGATCCAGCCATGTAAATAAACACATAACTGAAAGCAGTTGAGTGTAGAAACATAAAATGTCACCAACTTTGGACAAAGATGTCAGACAAACAAAAGAATATGTTTGCGTATGCTCATGTGCAAGTAAAAACTGTGTGTACGTTCACTATTATGTTGGGGAAAAGGGCGTCTTTCTTCCTCAGCAACATCCCAACCTGTATGGCAACTTGCTGGAAAGCCCCCAAAAGCAGATGCGCAACAATGCAAACTTTTAAAAACAGCAGCGCGGCTTTTTTGCTGCGTATAAAGCAGCAGCTTATTTGAAACAGCCGCACTTGTGTTGTTGGAAAACTGCTACTGGTTTGGCCTGGACTTGCCATCCTCCTTTGAAGCTTATTTGAAAGCATCTGCTGCGAGATGAATGGCTTTTTCATGGCCTTTTCGGGGGCTTTGCCACTTGCTAAACACCGGATGCAAAAAATAAATAAATAAATTTTAAAAATTATATTTTTTCATCGTTTCGAGAACTTTTTTGTTCAGGTTCCGTGAATTCTCTGCCACACTGTTTCACAGAATTATATTTAAATGAAAGAGTAAATAAATAGATAAATTTCCATTTCCCCATCTTACTGGTGGCCTTATGGGATTGGTCCCTTGCGGCGGTACCTCATTTCCTGTGCAAACTCCGGAGCGAAGCGCATGCCTTTACCTCTGTTTGTGTTTCCCGAGGGAGTGAGGGAGTTTACTTTAGCGTGCGCTGCAAGTTTTTTTATCGGGCCGAGAAACTGCATCTGGTGCCAGGGAAAGGAAAGCGACAGTCGCTGGCTTTCCGGGAGACCTCAGCCCAAGTGAGCCGCCGAGTGAAGAATTTCCTCTCATAATCGCTGGTGTGCGGTTCGGTTTTGGTGGTCAAGGTTATTTTTGTGTCCTTAATCTGTAGTCATCATGGTGAAGTTTCATTTTTTCTTCAAGAAAGATGTGAAACGATATTATATAAATATATAAAATAGACAGTTCCAAGTTACTGCAGTACTGTATTATTATTGTAAGACTAAGAGCTTCATCGCAAGTGAAATTCACAGGAAATCTAAATGCAAATGAAAAATCTTAAAAAAGCAATGCCGTGTCCATTTTTTCAAGAGAAAGTAAATTCTGCAGTGCCAAACAAAAGTGTGTGTACATGTAGGCAACCCAGGGACAGAGACAGACTGGACAGATGAGTCAAAATAAAGCAGCACAGTGTTTACTGGGAATTTCTGAACAACAGCTGGGAAGACATGTATATAATAATAATAATAATAATAATAATAATAATAATAATAATAATAATAATAATAATAATAATAATAATAATAATAATAAACCATTTCCCAGTAAGTGTGCTTAGTTTATTCATTTGTGTGATACCCCAGACAGGCATTTATTGATTAAAATCCAAATGCAAAAAAAGCCTAGATATGGACACCAAAGCAAAAAATATGTGGACACCAGAGCATCACCTTCATTTGTGCTTGCTGAACATCCCATTCAAAACACATTGGTATTAATATGGAGTTGCCCCCCCCTTAGCTGCTATCACAGCCCTCCACTCTTCTGGGAAGGCTGTCCACCAGATTTTGGGAATTTTTGCTCATTCGGCCACAAGAGTTCTTCAGTGCAGCTGAGGTCATAGCTGTGTCCAAGCCTCTCAAGTTCGTCCACACCAACATGGAAAAACCATGTGTTTATGGAGCTCACTTTGTACAGGGAGGGCACAGTCATGCTGGAGCTGGACAGGAGCTTCTTCCCCAAACTGTAGCCACAGAGGTAGAAGCACTCAATTGTCTAGAATGTATTTCTATGCTGCATGGGTGCAGCTGAAGCTGCTCATCTCAATCATTATAAGGTTTTTCCACATACTTCCAGTCATATACAGTAGTATATATGCTCTTTGCTTCTCATTCTTAACTCACACATAACCAAAACTGTAACCCTGTACATAAATGCAACAAAATGTGTGACTTTATACGTTTTTCATAAGCCTTTGCATTAGGGGAGCTGACTTCTGACACAGATCAGATGGCTGCCGATCCTACAGCCCGTATTTAGCAGGGACATATGATGAAAGTACAGACAGACTACAGGAGATCAGGACACACATACCTTATGGTCATTGCAGCTAATTTCTCACTGTTGCACATCAAACAGAATATTGCTCACTTTACCACCTACTGAGGTCAGGTGTGGACCGTCAAGCCTCAACAAATGACTGTCCGATCCTTGTTATCCACTCCAAGCAGATAAGAGGCCATTGCCTGTGGTCATCTGAGCCTGCCTACCACGATAATTGAAAACTAAATTGTTCCTGACATGAGGTGCAAATCTCAAATTCTCTTTTGTTTTATGTAAAGAACCATGTGGTATTGTTTTAAACAAATGTCCATTAAGCAGCCCTCTGTGAATGTATCATGGGTTTCCAATCAGTTCCTATCTTACACTATGCCTATAGAAATACAATGATATTACAGAAGGCTGCAAGGGTTAAGCTGGTCTATGCAAATCTATACAAATTTTAAGATAGAAATTGTACCATGCAGAATATCATCAATGGAAAAGAATAAACATTAAACTGCTTAAATATGTATGAGTATCTGGTTTTGGGGATGTGATGCTAAGATAAACAGTTTTTTTTTTTTCATTTCCTCTCATTCCCATTACCTCTCAGCTGTAAATGCAGTGTGTGTGTGTGTGTGTGTGTGTGTGTGTGTGTGTGTGTGTGTGTGTGTGTGTGTGTGTGTATTTTATAACTTTTTTTATCCATTTTGAATTGGTAAATTATGCCTAACTTCAACAGATTGAGAGATACAGCAGGTGAGTGTCCATCACATTTTACTGTGTTTTCTCTAAGAGGCTGGCAAGTAGTTGAAAAAAACTGGAATTTACTGTATTGTTTTCATGTGATAAACTGACCTATTAAAATCCAGAAACCTTATATCTTCTCCTCAGGACAGACTGTTCAGACTAGAGGTTGATCACATTGAGAATGGACGAGGAAGGAGTCCCTTTGATCCCAACAGCTCCTGTGTCTCCACCTTTTCAAGTACTTCTCACTTTTTCTTCATAGTCTCTATTGAATGTCTCCTTCTTTCCTGTCTCATTATTTTCTACTCACGGTCCTTCTCGTGCACACGCCATATTACTTGGTGCTCAGGCAAAAGCAAAGATCCTCAAGAAAAAGACACTGGAACAACTTTTAATGAAAAGGTTTAACAAATAATCCGGAACACAGCATTACCTTCCTTGAGACACTCAGAATTTTTCTATTAGTCATAAGCTGCCCCCTTGTGGTAATATTGTAGCTTACTGAAACTTAAAAAAAAATTTAACATACTTTTGATTTTAAAAAAAAAGATTGCTTTAAACCGTATGTCATCAGTTCAGGTCCTTATTATTTTTTAACCTATTTACCTGACACCTTTTGTACTTAGCAAAGTACTTACAGGTATTTAGTGATTTATACAGTAGGGCAACTTTTAAGCTGTAACCACTGTGTCACCTGCCCCAATTTCCTGCTATGGCTAATCCCAGA
Organism: Heterotis niloticus; assembly: GCA_018136845.1. Taxonomy (NCBI): domain Eukaryota; kingdom Metazoa; phylum Chordata; class Actinopteri; order Osteoglossiformes; family Osteoglossidae; genus Heterotis; species Heterotis niloticus. Next base: position 15,389,448 of record CM030889.1, read on the forward strand.
ATTATATGTCAAATGTTAAATGGAATGCAAAAATGAGTTTTGATTTCTTGGGTTTCCTTCTGTTTGTGATTTGTTAGGGGGAGAGCTGTATATTGGATTGTACACAGACTACTGGGAGAACGACGGCGCTCTCTGTCGCCTGGGCAACAGCAGCTACACGAGGACCGAGAGGGATGATAGGCAGCAGCTGAACGGTTAGTGATCCCGCCACATTAACCCACACTGACATGGCAGCTGCAGGCCACTGCTTTCACAGCTCTTTGGTTACTGCGGTTTTGCACCCGTCTCCATCATCAAAGTGTCAGTAATGGAGAGTGACGCCAGGGCTGTGTCCTGATTTAAAACAGAGGCCCCTTCTGCTCTTGCCACCTACACTAGGCCATTCGCTGCATTTTTTTGCACCTATAAGGAGATGCTTTTTGCTATTTCATTTGCAAATCTTGGTGCAGTTCTGTGTCTCTTAATCCTTTAGTGTTGTCTTCATTGTCAACATCCCCAGGAGGTGCATCAGTTTGTAGACAGGTGAAAATATCATTCCAGCTGTCAGCAGGTGGGCTTCTTTAAAGAGAACACCTCCTTCCCAATAAATGCAGGGAGGTGCAACATCCCAAAGCAACGCTAGCATCCCTGGTCCATTGCCACACACAGCAGGGGACCCACTGGGATGAGTGACATGCAAGCGCAGTTGCATCGGATGCTCAGGGAGAATCTGCATGTCATGGAAGTCCCACAAGCCCTTTCTGGCGCTGAAGCTGTCAATGCTGTGAAAAGTCATTAACCCTTTGCTCCTATTCATCATGTTTTCACACATTATTATTTTTTAAGGGTACAATTGCACATCTGCTGAAGTACAGTGAGCCCCCCTCCATATGGCAAAAGCATTGCCCTAGTTTCTCTTCATAAAATAGGAAGATTCATGTCGTCTCTCCTCTGCCCCTTTCCTTTGACTAGATATAATTTTTACTTTCTTGTAAGTTCTGAACTTGGAATGACACCACTGTCTGGCATTTTCTTTTCTTTCTTTGCCTATTTGTCTTTTTCCAGAGCCAAGGTTTGTTGGAGCCACTCTTGTTCCAGACAACGATGACCAGGATGATGACAAAGTGTACTTCTTCTTCACCGAGAAAGCACCAGATGCCGAAAGTGGCAACGCTGCGGTTTACACCAAGATCGGAAGAGTCTGTGCCGTAAGATAGGCCGAGTCATGGTGCCATTATAAATCAAACTAATGAAAACCTCAGTGTTGCACATAAATAGTTTGAGTTAAACTAAAATGTGTTTTTATCTGAAAAAGTTATCTCTTCCTCTGTATTTTTGGTTCTCAGAATGACGTCGGTGGTCAGAGGATGTTGGTCAACAAGTGGAGCTCCTTCACCAAGACACATTTGGTCTGCTCGGTCCCAGGACCCAACGGGATTGATACACACTTTGACGAACTGGGTAAATGCACACACACACACATACACACACACACACACCGTGGACTACCATATCTACTCTCTGTTTGCATCTCTGGTTCCTGAAAAACAATTCAACTATTTCCATTATTTTCAAGCATTCCAACCCAACCCAAAAATCCCAGTTTTTCCTAAAACACAGAAAAAATCTTATATAAGTAAGAAACAACACTGCACTGTCATGGGAGCAGGGAAAAGGTAAAAAAAAAAAATTGCCGCTGCAATATAATTCAAACACACAAAACATTTTTTTTATTAAAAGCCAGGCATACATACAGCTTTCTTGCACAAACAAAACCCATAGAACTCTATCTCTGCAGTCAGTGGTAACTTACATCCTTAAGGTATTGAGCCATTTAGAATTATTGTAAATATTACCATATTCACCAATATAGAAGTGCTCCAAATATTACTTTTTTTCACGTCTCTGGGGTGGGCTGTATCAAGCAGATCGGCACATAATTTGAGACCTGGTATTAAAAATTGAATAGCCTTCTTCTGAAAATGTGTTGTGTGAGTTGACGCATGCCAAGTAATGGCAGTGCTTTAAAATTATGACTAACTGATTTTTGGGAAGTTAATGGGAACGCACAGAAGTGCTGGGGGAAAACTTGCAAGTGTAATGGTTGACGGACTGCGGGACTGCGATCGTGTCCTGGGAATGCAATGAGGATCCCATGTTTTCCAGTGGATGTTTTTGTGTTAAAGAAGAAGGATGAAAAGGACCCGGAGATATTTGGCCTCTTCAGCACAACAAGGTCAGCTTTTATTTAATTCATAACCCTAATGCATGATTTGGGTGAAAGTGATCGTTGGCAAAAACTGAACCGGATGGTTTTTTTGGCGACTGCTCCGGTAAATTCCACAGTCTGATGAGACCATGTAGGTTCTCTGAGTTTCCAGTTGCAGTTTTCTGTCAGCCGGTGGCTGCTCCAGAGGGTGCAAACAGCAAATTGGATGTGTAATTCTCACCCTGGACACCGGAGATTAGCGGGAGGGCTTAGGTGTTCCTTTCAGCTCTGCTGTCAGCTGTCATGCCCACACGGCAGTCAGAGGTCACGGGTGCTGAAAGCCGTTCGCTGTGTCTGACCTCTGTGAATAACAGATGCTGTTTATGTCCAAAGGCTGCCCGTGGTTGCATACAGCGCATGTTCTGTGCAGACCTTAGATGCAGTCAGTATTTACCACGTGCTGTTTGTTCCCCCACCCCCACAGTAATGTGTTCCGAGGTTATGCCGTGTGCGTGTACGGCATGGATGACATCCGGACGTCGTTTGCTGGGCCCTACGCGCACCGGGACGGGCCTGAGCACCGCTGGAGCGCGTTCACCGGGAAGGTCCCATTCCCCCGACCTGGATCTGTGAGTCCACAACTCCGTTGCACTGTGACCAAAAAACACGGGGGCACCCAAAAAAGCGCCACCTGCGGCTGATCAGCTCCACAAGGCAGCAGGGAACAGAGGGCCCATTCATCCTCACTGAGGTGGGGCAGCAAGGCCGCGGGAGCCGGCTGTGAGAGATTAAGTCCAGCCTGATCCTTCTCACCGCCGTGTCTGCCAAGATCCACTTTCTTTTGATCGATCAGCCTGTGAGCTTTTAACGCTGGAAATCTACCCTTCTCTGTCACCGCATTCATCACCTCAGAGGAACCAGGGCAGAGTGACAGAATAATTAAGCGTAACTCTATTTTATTAAACATACAGCAATGTGGACTCAGTTTTAATGCACTTTCATTTGAATCCTGTATTTTGTTTCCAGGAAATTGTCTTTTTTTTTTTGCCTTGATCACCAGAATAAGAGAAGTCCTGTATTACAGTGTAGCTTAATTCAATTATTATTATTATTATTATTATTATTATTATTATTATTATTATTATTATTATTATACATTTCCTTTCTCAAAGTGACTATTAATGTTAAGCTGCTTACAATGATTTGCCCCTAAACGTAGCAGGGTAATTTAAAATATTACCGTAGCTACCCATGCAGAATAACACTCAATTTTACTGTATTCACCCATATAGAAGTAAACTAAAGTAAACTTGCTAGGTCGGTAAGTATGGTAAATATATATATATATATATATATATATATATATTTACCATACTTACCGGCCTAGCAAAACGCAAAATCGATACCAATGTTAGAATTTATACAGCATTTTTAGAGCAGGGTACTTTTTACTGAGTCAGTTCAGGGTAAATACTTTGCTCAGTGTTACCATAACAGAATTAGGATTTGAACCAAGCGCCAACATCTACCCCACCAGCTGCCCCCTATTTTTGCACTCCTACTACTTTATAAAATTTCTTTATATTCCCTGTTTCCAAAAGTCAGTCATTCTTCATTAGATCACAGTCCTTGCATGAAGGGCATGAACACGTTTTGTGTAATGCAGTTAAGTTCGCAAATTATGGAGAAGATGATCACTAATAATGGGCTCAGTCATTCATTCTTCTTATTTGCTGCATTTCCATTGCTTGTATGGGCAGACTCTACATGAGATCAGTGGGTAATCTGGAGTATTTTTCACAGTTTGCTTCGGTGACTCCTCGCGCAATGACTGTGTAGGTATGTTGTGAGCTGAAGAAGCAGGGTTACAGTAGACACGCCAACGAGGACCAGATGTGTGCGCTGCCGATGGGGCGCCATCCCCATTTGCGTGAGCCGGTTTTAACCACAGCGAAGGTAGCCAGGCAGGACCAGACATCACGCGACTCAGAGCAACAACACCTGGAGCTGAACCACGTCTGAGTCCTGAAGGAGAACAAATGCGCTTGGCTCAGGGCCCTGACAGCCTGGCAGCGCTGACCATCATCAGTTTGGACAGCCCAGCGGGTGGTGCTGCACTTAAAGTCCTGCACTCCTGACTTGGTGGTCGTACGTTTACATCTTAGAAACGAAAAGCCTGTTGTTCCCCTGAGGAAAGCAGCGCCAGAATGAATGTATAATGCAGCTCATTATGTAAGTTAATTTTCCCCATTAAAGGGAAATAAATGAACCGGTGCAGTACGGCAGACGTGGTAACAGAGTGGTTAAGCATCTGGAAAAATCTTGAGTTCAAGGCAAGTTCAAGTCCCAGGAAGCGCTGTGTTTATTTCGTAAGGGTGTCCTTTTCAATCTTTTTTAAACTATTTCTACATTTTACATTTATTGAAATTTTCTCCAAATCACCTCATAATGTTAAACTATATACTGTACATTGCTTTACTACTTATACAGCTGGGTAATTTACTGTCGCCATTGAGGGCGAATACCTTGGTCAAGGGTGCTGCAGCAGTAGGTGGGAATCAAACCTGTGTTTAAAGGCTGTGAGTTTAACCACTGTGCCACCTGCTGGCCTGGTTCTACACAAGATACATGTTAATCTACATACAGTATGTGAGTTGATAAATACTACAGTAATGACAGTAAATGTGACAGGCCTCCTCCTTACACCCCCCCCCCTACCCCTAGTGTGCCAGCAGGGTGAATGGTGGCTCCTTCTCCAGCTCCAGGGACTTTCCAGATGAAACCCTACGATTTGTGAGAAGCCACCCCGCTATGTTCCAACCCGTCCCACCCCTTCACCGGCGGCCCGTCCTGCTCCGGACGGACGGGGACAGGAGGCTGATGCAGATTGCCGTGGACAGGGTGGAGGCCGAGGACGGCCACTACGACGTGCTCTTCCTCGGAACAGGTAAGGGTGGTGATGGCGATGGTGGTGGAGGTCTGCCGCGCACAGACTCCAAGGTTATTTGATATCTACGATATCATAATTTTTTGGGATTGTTTCCGTTCTTATAACTTTATCTCGTGCATTACGTAAATGGGCCTCTGGAAGCAAATGACTGATTGAACTTCAAGAAGGACTGGCTGTCCAAATGCGATTGGACAGCTGTTTGGTAAAAGGACTGGGACAAATCCAGCGAGATACGAAAGTCAATTCATCCACTTTCCGACTCCCTGTAAAAGATTGCATATTGCTGCTAAAACCCTCGATTCCATGCCCAGTTTTTATACTGCAGAGCTGGCTCCGTGCTCCTGGTTTAAGTGAATTATTTGGCATAGTCTCGTACCATTGTTTCCACAGCGTTCCGCATATTTAAACTTCTCAGTAGTTTCCTCTCCACGGCACAAATACAATTTGGGCAGCGACATTTAGTGTCAACTCACAACGAAGATTGACGTGGTTTGCTGAAGTCCCTGAAAATGTAAGTCAGCTCTGCGGATATTAAAGTTTGAGTAATTTTTTACAATTTAATCTTGGTCCGGCTTCTTTCTAGACAGTTCTGTCGTGCTGAAAGTTATCACAATTTACAACAAGGAGACGGACGTCATGGAGGAAGTTCTCCTGGAAGAGCTGCATGTTTTCAAGGTAAAGGTTGTTAAAGCTGGGTGAACAGCAGAGTTTTGCTCTCTTCCCGTTTATGTCGCTGTTGCTTTTCACAAAAGCGACTTACGGTAACCCATTTGTACAGCTGGGTCATTTTTACTGTGTTAGTTCAGGTTAAGTACCACTTAACTGCAACAGTAGTGTAACAGGACGTGGAGGTTCTCTCCACTACGTCCCCTACTGCCCCAGGTGAGCAGTAAATATTTTATGTTTCACAGAAACTGATATATATTTTTTTCATTTCATGGTTTGTGTTTTGCAGGATCCAGTTCCAATTACCGAAATTCTAATATCTTCTAAAAGGGTAGGTAGGCCCTGCAAATATCCCCTTTCCTGAAAAATGTTCATAATTATGAGAATTTTTCATTTGAGCTGCAGTTGCACCCTCAGCCACCAGGTGATCACACTCAGTAGGGCACTTTAATCCTCCAGCCATGTTTTACCACACAGCTACCATCCGATATTCATTTTCGCTCATAACCGACAAAATGTGCCGTGGAGGCGTGCCAGACAAAATGTTCAATTCAGAGTTGCACAATCCCGGCTTCAGGCAGTCTGGCGTTTTGATATTTCCATTATATTGCTCTCAGGAGTAAGGAGTAACTCTGTGCTCCCAGGGCATTAAAGCTTTAATGGGAATGGGTTTTCTTTGACCTTAAATGGCTACCTGGTTTATCCGAGGGTCAGGTCTCTGTGTAAATGTATTATTGTGTCCCTTGTAAAGGAACCCGCATAAATGGCAGCTACACAAAGCTCAAAATCAAAAAAACAAACATGTAAAACCTGAAATGTTTGAAGTTTTGAGGACGAACAACTCTTGGCTAAAATCAAGTTCCATTTTGCACTCATTCCCCCAGCAACAGCTGTACGTTGGGTCGGAGTTCGGGGTGGCACAGGTGCGGCTTCATCAATGTGACCTGTACGGGCCTGCGTGTGCGGACTGCTGCCTGGCACGGGACCCCTACTGTGCGTGGGATGGGGTCACCTGTTCCAGGTACTACCCCAGCGGGCTCAACTCCAAAAGGTGAGATGAAGAAATACCCACCTGGCTGCCTGTTATCCTTCCAGATGCTTTTTCATAAAGCAGGTCTGACACCTTTTTGTTCTACAGCGTACATAGCGAGATGTTCTTGATTGTAGGAACTCCTCAATGATGTCTTGGGACCTGAATCAACACCATTTTGGCTACCAAAGCTTTGAGCCTTTTTGTTTTTTGGCCTCACGACCTTTTGTCACCTCCAAAGATCCACCAGCTACCGTGCGGCACCCCCATCTCGCGTGCCTGTCTGGCCCTCAATCCCCCCGAGCATACAGTACCAATGAGGGGAAGCAGTTCCAGTGATGGCAGCTTGTTCAGGACATCAGGAGAACTAGGCTCAAGGAACATTTTGGAAGATAATCCCAGTCACATATATGCCCCTTCTCCATCACCTCAGTAGTGCTGCTCAACCTTGAGATGCAGAATCTGTGCTTATGTTCAGTCGCTCCTGCTTGTCAGTCCCTGTGTCAATTCAGCGTAGGGCGTTTATCTAATCTGCTTTTTCTTGAGGTCTACCGGTAAAATTCTGAGCACAGTCAGGGCATACAGCCTGTTGGCAGTTCATTGTGTTCAGGAAGACTAATAATTAAATTGGATAAGGCCCGGCTCTCTAGTATTCCAGATCCAAGGTGGAAAGTTGTAAATAATCAGCCCCGAGGACCTGTCGTGCCATAGGGAGATGAAAAATGATATTAGACCGTATGATTTAATTTCCATTCCTTTTAAAGCACAAAATCCCTTTAGTTTACACCAGGTGAAAGTTTTAAAGTGATTTATAGAATGAGTTATATGCAAAAACGACCCAATGAAACCATCTTTTTGTTCATGCATCCTTTCTTTGGGTGCTTTTTTCTTGCGTTTTGCAGGCGCTTCCGAAGGCAGGACATTCGTCACGGGAACGCTGTTCAGCAGTGCAGCGGACTGCACGTTAAAGGCAAGTATTTAAGTTCAATAAATATGAGCACCGTATGTGGACATGCTTAAAACTCACCAACATGTTTAAAATTAGACCACATTTTGGTGCTATGGGGAAAAAAAGGCCAGAGGACATTTGGTGTACCACGGGCACCAAATGTCCTGTTTTATAGCCACCTCTCCAATAATGACTTTTAATCTAAATACATTCGTTCAAAATGAACAAAAATACACATTCTTTCATAGCCTTGGTATATTGACTGTTGTATTTAATGTATAATCGCATATGTGATGGTGGTCTGATAAATGTATTAATCCCATTGTAGAGGGCATTTAGCATTAGCAGACACAGCAGAAATGGTGGAGTATGATCAGTCCATTGGGTGTGACTGGTGACCATCCTCTGCAATTTGACGCCCTCTTCCCCAAGCGCGCGCGCACACACACACACTCACACACACACACACACACACACACACACACACACACACACACACACACACACACACACGCACGCACACACACACACAGACATTTCATGCTACACCATTTGCTGCATTGTGAGTTGCGGCTCCCCCCCGTTGCCATGGAGAGCAACCCGTTTGTCTCCGCAGGGGAACAGTGGGAGAAAACTGATGAGCGCCTGGTGTTCGGTGTGGAAAACAACAGCACGCTGCTGGAGTGCAGTCCAAGGTCACCGCAGGCCAAAGTGCTCTGGTTCAAGCACAGGGGATCGTCCAAGGATGAGGTAAGGTTACCCTGTTGTGCTTCAGGGAAGCAAGACTGATACTTGGGATAAATAAGTATGTACATGTTGTGCTTTAGGCTACGGATGCCATAAATGCACCTGTTCACCATAAATGACTATAAAGGATCAAACTACGGTGACGGTCAATGGTGAACGACTCTCCACTTTTTTATGATCTGTATGAAAGCTTCAGCAGCAAGTCATTGCAAATTTTCCTCATCACTCCCAATTATTTACTCCTTTTCCAAGTAAGGATTGCAGTGGTTACAAAAATGCACTAATTTGAAGTCACCAGTCCACCTGAAACACATGTCTCTGCACAGTGGGAGAAACTTAGAGCACCTGGATGCGATTCAAGTGAACATGGAAAGAAAAGCAAACTGAACTTTACTAAAATCTACATAGGGCCACCTGCTGTGCCGCTGTGTCATGTGAAAGCAAATTTTGATCAAACAGTGCCCTTTGTTTCGTTCAGGTTATAACCGATGACCGGGTCATCAGCACCAAACATGGCCTCCTGTTCCTGCAACTCCACAAGGCTGACTCCGGAACTTACCGCTGCCTTACTGTAGAGCGTGGCTTTGTCCACGTGCTATCCACCGTGGTGCTGGACGTGCTGGAAGAGACACGAGTCGGGGAGCTCTCCCGTCGTGCTACCCCTGAGGTGGACAAGGCCACTGGTGACCAACATTTGCGTCCCTGTTTGCTCCCAGCATCTCCGCAGACCCTCAAAGACTCTAGGCTGTGGTTCAAGGAGATTCACCATCTCCTGGATTCAAGTAGCTTTCAGGGAGTTGACGAATACTGCGAGAGGGTTTGGTGTTCTGAGCGGAAAAGAAAGAAGTTGCAGTGTATCCAGCCCAAGTGGAAATATTCACCAGCATTGGAGAGGCAGGGGAGGCCACGTGTTAACCGGCCAAGACTCCCCAGACACACCCGAGGCTCTTGAAGGACACTCACAGAAGGACAAGGTCCCACGCAACCATGTACTCAAAGAGTTCACCTTTGACTCGAAATGGACAGACTTTGATCTGTGCTGACAGATCTGTGGACATTCCTAAGGAAAGCCACAGAATGTGTACAAGGACTCGACATTTCAAAACTACGCTTTGTCCTGAAGCACTGTGTAAGGGCAAGGGCTGCAGTGTACACACATCTTCCTGTATCAGCTGCTTGTTTAAATTATTAAAGTAGATGCACGGTGTACAGTAGTGTAGATGTATAAGCAGTCATAAGCTAGACTGGATTTGCAGAAGTGTTGGCACAGGAGGGGTTTAATTTCGTCTTGGGGGTTCGTTTTTAAGGGTCACAGCAACGTCAGGGCTACGGAGCTGTTTTTTTCTAGTAGGTTACAGGGAGAGTTGACTTTTTTGTACTGTTCTTATCTAATAATGCTGTTAGGGAGCTAAGCAATGACTAATTCGCACTGTCATGATAATTTTGCGTATGTGCATGTGATTTACAATACTGTAGCATTGCAAATCTGACGCTTTGGGAGGGGACGTGAGTAAGGTTGGGATTTAAAATCATATTTATTGAGGACAATTCATTTCTTTTGAAGCAGTTTGCCAGTTGACAATTATTTCGGAACAGCATTTACATCTTTTATACTGCCACGTTGTGTCCTTAATCTCCTTGGTGAGAATCGCTCATATAAGTCACTGAGCAAACATGCTCCGGCCTTACACTATCGAAACCACTGAATTTTGGCATTCTGACCAGATGTCCAGCAGCCGAGTTCTTGACCCGCTTTCCATTAAGAGTAAGGCTGTCGGTGAGAAATAAAAAAATTGCCAAAAAGAATCTTTCAAAATATCCTTTGTAGGAGTGTCAATAGCCCTTTCTTTACCAGTCCACATAGGCAAACCCCACTATAGTGAAAAGTTAAGATGGGATTCCTGGTAGGCAGTACATGTCTGATGCCTTGTACACTGAATCTAAGCTCTTATGTAACACTGTCATCCCACACACAAGCTTAGGATCAGAGCTGTCTGGTGCATGACGAATGGACAAATAAAGGGCCTTGCCGTTGTCAGTATTTCGGTTTTGAGTAAATTTGTGAATCGTTGCCCATTTCACTTTCACGGCACCAAAACCACACTGTGGAGGAGACATAGAAGTGTGTATGACTGAGAAAGGAGCTTCATCTGTGTTTCTGTGGGCTGAAATATCCTACTATGGAAATCAAAACCAAGATGTTTACAATAAAAGTGCCTACTAAGCAAGAAAGTACCCGTGTTTGTTTTTGCTCAGAGAATGACAGGATGGAGTAGAGTCAAAAGCACCAAGCGTGATGAAGGACGTCTCTCTGCCAAGCCACTCCTTCAGACCGGCTACAAATTGGTGCCAGAATGCAAATCCACAAGCCACAGGGGGCCAGTGTGTGTCTATACTTCCATAATCTCATGCTGAGGCGACACAACATGCATCTCCTGGGCTCCTCGCCATCACATGGGCCAGGAAGTGTATTACTATTTTCTGACTCATTCACAAGGGTAGTAATGGTCCAGGTAACCGGACTCAGAAGAGGTGAGCTGGCGAGCCTATAACCTCTGCGATAAATCCTTCATGTCAAGTCAGCTACAAAAGTCACGGAGAACTCTGTGTTTCACTAGGCTCTGTATCTTTGTCATACAGTGTGTCAAATAACACAAGCTGTTCCTAAGAACTCATCTGCAGTTTGTGTAAAACAATTTCTGGAGGAGAAGGGTTAGCTCAAACCCTTGGCCATGCCCAGCCATCAATCACATGTATACGCATATAAGCACCCACTTACTTCCTCCCCCGCAGGCACTGTTTCTGTGAATCCGCCACCACTCCACCCCCACTCCTATCTCATTCAGAGTCCTAACAGATGGGTGAAAACTACTGTACTTGATGGAAGGTTTAAGCCCTCAAGCAAATATCGAAGCACCAACAGACAGTAGACGAAGCACCCGTTCCAAAGCACGACCATTCTAACAATTCCAACTCCTGAAAAGATTTTTTTTGCATATTTTAAAGCTATTAAAAATCCCATTTCTCAGACCTTCCCATTCTGGACAAAGGTAAATTGAGATGACCAAAAATTAAAGCTGTTCATGATCTGTGGGTGGAAGGGGCCTTTACAGAACTGTAGTTGCTGAGGAAAAAAAACAATAATCTAAAAAAAAAAAAAAAAAATTGAAAAATACATGTTCATTGTGGGGGTTGACAGTGGGAGTATGACCATGTAACAGTGTTTTTCAAACGTCAAAAAATTATATTATCATTGAGGAAGCTCAGTTTTAACGCTTGTCCCAGAAAGAGTTTTGCTTATTGGTGACTTTCACCTTCATAATGTATGCAAACGTATGAAAACCTAGTAATGCCTCAATTCACAATCATTTTACACATCGGTCCTAAGTAATTTATCACTGTCATTTACCATGTTCTATTTTTTTCAAGAGGAGACTTTTTGTCAGGTTATATTTATTACTTGTAGAACACGGTCGCCTGTGTTTATCCACTATTATTAAGGCGTAACTAATCTAGCTTGTATTTTGCTGCATACGCAGTTTTCACACTCCGTTTATGTAAGTACCGCATTGATGACTCTCGTCGACATATTACTGCATAAAAGTAAAATTAATTATTAATAGTTGTTTATTACTGAAGCGATCGTGCTTCTGCCCAATCCAATATTTTACAGCATTAGGTGATTTTCCACCGTCACCATGATAAATTGATGCTCTCCGCCCTGCTTTGCCTTCTGTTTTCTTCTGTATTTTTTTAATCCTTAATACCAGCTGCAGCAAAATAATGCAAAGGTCAGATGGTTGTGGTTATGCAATAACTGTAAGAGGTATTTAAAAAGGGAGAGGCTGGATTAATGCGGGCAACTGCGATGAAAAAATTTTCCGCTTTTCATTTAGGCGGTGGAAGGTCCTATTACGCGTTCTGTTCCAGTCGAAGTGCTTAAGATTAAATCCGGTATTTGCACAGTGAAGAACTGAACTTTGGTAGTTTTGTCATGAATGAAGTCTGTTTTTAAAAGTAAAAATGTGTTGTGGAAATTTAAGGGAAAAAATTGTCCATTTAATCCCACTGGCTCAGCAAACTCAAATAGCTGTCACTCTCAGTATCAGCAGCTGATATCTCGAAGCCATGGATCTCGCTGATCCTTCTTAGTGGTACCTACTCTTCAGGAGGGCAGTAACTGATGCCAGGCTCTCAGAAAGAATGCCCTGCACGCCCAGTACCAGGTGACCTCTCATTCGCAGCCCTAGTGTCCCCATGGGAGGAGAAGCAGCTGCCATGTACAACTAGACTTGCAATTCATAAATATTTAACCTGCGACTCGATCCGCTTTGGAAACGGAGGGGCACCAGAGGTGATCTAGGCCCTGAGGTGTCCCAGGTGCTAGTGAAGGTGATATTGAGGTATAACTTCCCAATATGAAAGCCACACCAGGAGTTAATGGCAGTTAATGCCTGTAGAGTTCAGGTTCCCAACTCTGCTGGTGGAGGGATGTGGTCTTCCCTGGTTTCCTTGTATCCTGCTGTTCTTTTTTTTTTTTTTTTTTGTAATTTTTGTCTTTAACACAAACCTTCCTGAACTCAAGCATTCTCCTTCTTTTAACAATGTATTTGTCCATTCCATAGATGGATATCCCACATTAACCTTTCCAGATGGTAGTAAAGATAATGGACCAATGAATTTAAACTGCAAAATAGTCATAAAAACTGTAGCCTTAATGTGTGGATTGACCTTTGACTCTTGGACTCCTTGAGTATGTCTTTTTATATATATATATATATATATATATATATATATATATATATATATATATATATATATATATATATACCCCCCCACATTAAAATGTGACCCTAGGGAGGACATTTTCATGTCTTTGCTTCTGCCTGTAACTCTATGCTTGTGCCAACGAAAGGCCACACGGCAAAGTAAGCAGAACTTTGCTGTCACCAAAAATACAGCGAGGCATCTCGTTTAAGTTATTCTACAGCCCATCTTGTTTTACACCTCTTAAATTATATAAGGCCTCGTGTCTAGACCTTCGTGCTGCATTATTTCTAACTGAAGACATGGATGAAGAAATATGTTCTGGTTCTGCCCATCAGCTTCTGCAAGCTTGCCCTTATCATGGCTTCCAAAGGAGACACTGCAGAAAGTCTACTGATTCAACATCTACTGTCCAACAAAAGTCAGCATGTTGATATGACATTACAAATGAGGACATTACCTGGTGTTTGTGGTGCTCTGTATGGACTATTGAGCATTAGCATCAATTCTTGGGTTTAACATTCCCTTCCAATTCCCTCTGGACTCTAGACCAATGCCATACACAACAGATATCAAGAGTCTACTCACCGTTATTGAAATTTAACCTTTTCAGATATTTGTTGATCTTTTCTACCTGCAATAAGATGTTGTAGTGATCAATAATTGAAATGAAATGGATCATTTTTAGAAAAAAACAGAAAGAAAACAGTCTTTCTTCTGGGTGCTCTGATTTCCTCCCACAGTCAAAAGATGTGCATTCAAGGTTAATTTGTCACTCTAAATTTCCTGTACTGTATGCACTTGAGAGTGACTCTATGTGTCTGTGGCTACTCTGTGATGCACTAGTGTCCTGTCCAAGGTGTAGTTTCATAGCCCAGTGCCCAGTGATTCTGGGATAGACTCCGTACCACCAGGACAAATCTGCTGAGGACAATGTTATGGATGGATGGATGGATGGATGGATGGATGGAACGAACAAATGAATGAATCAGCAGTCCCTGTTCTTGAAGTAGTCTTGGTTTTCTAGCATAACAGTAACCATGGTTAACAAAGTTAACAAAAAACAGTGTACATATAACCGGACATACCGGACTTTTCAACAAGTTGTCTTTTTTTCTTATTGGAATTCAAATAAACGTTTTTTTAACGCAAAATATTTCTACTCTTCAGCTGTAATTTCCTTTCAACAGTTTTGACTTTGACAATTGATGTAACTTAATGTAACAATGAGGCCAAAACTGTTGACATCCTCGAGCAGCAGCTTTACGAAACACACAGGTTGCGCCCATTAAAAGATTGTTTTCAGTTAATGCGTTTACAGTCTCACCGCTTTTCCTTGTAGAAAACGTCTAGACCGATAAATGATGGCATGATAAATGGTGATGATTACAGGAATCATTAATGTTGGGTGAGGTGTACAAACCAGGCATGGGCCTGTCTGCTTGTTCAGATAAATGTGAACTCTAATCCCTTTAGACAAAGTACGCTGTCCACAGAGTCTCCTGCACTATAATTAACTGTTGCCCACAATGAACTTTGTTATGCGGTAAAACACCTTTACGTGTTCTGGCATCCATGTTTCGTACAACAAGCGACAAAGTGTATTTTTATATGTGTATAAACAATTAGCCACGGCTGTTTGTTAGCAATAAGGCAAGAAAGCTGCTGATTCACTTCTGTGGTTCCCCACATCTGATGTTTAATTTAATAAGTTATGATCGAAAAGAAACTCCAATTGCAGTGTTTTTCAAGCCCAGTAATTATTCTGATAAATCAGTCATTCCTGTGGTCCTTGAAGGCAGGGGTTTGGCACCAGAGGGGGGAAAATTGTGGCATAAATGCATATGAATGTAATTATTATTTCTAGACGCTCTGCTGAAATTCTTCCCAGTCCTTTCCCAGCCCCAACTGTGCGTTGTTAACAGTGTCTTGTCCTCTGAAATAATCATGGGATTTTTTATTTCCAAAATCCCAAACCATGTGGGTTTACATTTTGATGTAATGTCAGGACTATAAGAGATGCGTTAACTGGTTGACTGGAATTTTTGTGATTTATGGTGAATCTGACAATGCGATGCACTTAGGTTTCCTCCAAGTTGTATCCTACCTACCTTTCTGTACCATGCTTCCAGGATGGGCTCCAGACCTCCAAAACCTATCTCTGAAGAAGCAGCTGTACAGAAAATTAATAAATGAACTGTCAGTGTATTTTTGTACAAACTGCAGTCATAAAACCTCAAATTGCAGTGACCGGAACAGCCGCCATTCAATTCAGTTCAATTTTTATAGAGCACTTCTTCTCACATAGTGTCTCAGAGCATTGGGCATAGATTAAAATAACCAAACGGATGTAGCAGATATGAAGTAAGTCTACAGGCAGGAGACTAACTATACATCTATTAACTAGAGGAATTATATTGCATAAAAGTGCAACAAAGTAAACCTGGTGGCAACTGGAGAGGAAAACAAAAACTTCAAATTGGAAAAAAGTGAGTGGCAAAAGTAAACCTTTGGGGGTCCAAGTGCCACTGGCTGCCCCACCTTGTCTGGGCATTTTACATATAAAGTAGTCCTGGTAGCTGTAGCTAAGAAAATGTAAATTGCTGTGGACAACAGTGTTTTAGAGAACAAAAGCTAAATAAACTGAAATCCAGGTGTAAGTCTGCTGATCTCATCCATCATTACATGGAGACTTCAGCTCCTGGCTGCATGGGGTGGCGGTCTCACAGCTGGTCACATCTGGTCTCATTGGGGAAGGTGGGGTCACAATCTGTGCTTGCGACACACAGAAACTCAGACAGAGGAAGAGGGGCTTAGCATCTTATTGTCATGAAGAAACTACAGAATTTTACACCCTAGGATGCAAAGGTAGTGGATGCAGGATTCACCATTAGTTGTGTGGGAGGCACCAAGGTGGAGATGAGTTTTAAGTCTGCATTTAAAGGTTGAGACAGGAAGAGGCATTTCTGACAACATCTGGCAGACTGTCTGAAAGTTTTGGTGCTCTGTAGCTAAAGGCATGTCCTCCTACTGTAATCTTATTCTTCACAGGTACTTTAAGATAACCAGTATCTGATGATTGAAAGCAACGCTCTGGAACACAACAGTCAATAATCTCACTAAGGTAAACTGGAGCAGTGCCATTTACTGCATTATACAGTAAGGCAAGAGTGAGATTTTATAATGTATTCTATACTTAACAGGAAGCTGTATTAACTGTAGCCTAGATATACAGTAGTCTGGGATGGCTAGCCTGATAACAGAGCATTGCAGCAGTCGACCCTGCTTGAAACTAAAGAATGAACCATCTTCTCAACACCCTGCCTTCTTAAAAATTGGCTTAATTTAGCTCGGAGAAACATAAAGTTCCCTATTATTGAAACTGGGTGTTAGTAACCAAAAAACTGCACACACTTGGTGTACAATAGATAAAGTGAAAAGAAAAAGGGATAAAGAGAGAGTTGTATTTCACCATAGCAACTCAGATAGAAGCAGGAAGTCCCTGTAGGAGTCACCCACCAGAGTCTATACAACAGGCTGCACTGGAGTCTTTACATGAGTCCATAAAAGAGTCCATAAAAGAACTCATAAAGGAGTTCACACAGCTTCTGCTCCAGGACTTCAGCCAAACCCTTCACTTGTGTGTCCATCTAAAGCAGATTAAGAGGTGACTCACATGGAGGGGAGGAGGATACCAGTGTGAAGCGAGACCTTGTGTCCCTCGGAGGGTATTTTTAGTTGGCCAGTCAGCGCTGGACAGCAGTCAGGGAGGTACACACCACCGACGCTGTCACACTGTCGTCTCGATGGTGATGTGAACAAGAGGAGTGCGGCAAGAGAGCGGCGACTCAAACAAACTGCAGCACAGCCCCAAGGTATGTGGTCCAACAGTTTGTAGAGGAGTACAAAGTGCATTTCTGGAAATATCATTGTCTGAGACATTAGAGCTGGATGTGGGCACTAGCGTGAACAACGCTATCATTATTCTCATTATTATTACTATTTATTTAACAGCCAAGCTGATGTAGAGTGGATTATCAACTGATCAATAATCATAATTATTTATTAATTTATGGAACATGTTACCTTAATTGTGCTGGCATTTTTGGTATTTATGCAACAGTGTGTTTTTACCATGTTAGTTTGTTAAAGGTCTTTAGCAGCAGTGGAATTTGAACCAATAGCCTTCAGAGTACAACCTGTCAGCCATTAGCAGGTTCTTGTTTGTACCTGTAGCACATTAAAATGATCAGAAAGGGGCCGCAGTTCTTTGTTAAACAACAATATGAAGCATTGTGTGAAGTTCAAACGCAGCGCTGCGTGTGCACACGACTTCACCTCACGCGGACTCGCTTAGAACACCTTTTTTTTTCCACACAGGTGTGTTATATAAATTTAATGAAGGTGGCACGGTACGCTGGATCGGGTTACTGTATTCATTACAGTCCACAACAGGTGTGTTCTCACAGGTCGATATCAATATCAATAATCAGATCAACATCAACATCAATAATAAGATCAATATCGCTTAAACTTGACTACCTTTAAGCTTGGAAAGGTGGGATCTGTAAAGAAATAATAGATATTTGTCTATTTTTATGCTCCTAGATGTGTAACATAGAAATCATGATAAGCTTTCTTCTGTAAACACATATAATAATAATAATAATAATAATAATAATAATAATAATAATAATAATAATAATAATTTAATAGTTTTTATACATGCCCGACTATAAAAATTGAGTATGAGAATATATTTTTCATCCCTTAAAAAGGAATAAGTAGCATTGCAGAGAGTTTTTAAGCAGAGTCTTTATCATTGTACACACTCAGATTCAGGACAACATTTGCTTTTATTAAAACTAAATATAAATATAAATATAAATACAAATATAGTTAAATGGAATTGCTCTTTACCAAACCATATGTAGCTTGGAATATGAAATGTTGAATATGAGATTTTTAATACATCATTTGACCCAGGGCACTTGCTATTAGAGAGGTGGAATGATTTGCTAATGTACGACAGTTTACTTAATGTACAAGGTTGTACATTTTTTAGTTTGGAGCATGGTCTGTTCTTAGTGATATAGATCATACCAGAGCACAGGCACAGTTTTAATTGAGACGAGGAATATGTTTATGCCCCTTTTCAAATTTAAAAGCAATAACTTGTTGGAGTGAGAACTGCTCTGCCGAAGCAGAAAATCCTACTTAGCTGTCAGGCTGAGGGAATGGGAGTCTGCACTGTAAAGCTGTAGTATTTATCCCTGGATTGAGATCACGGTAATGCTCTCCTGTAAAACCATATCTGGCAGGCTCACTGGAGGGCCTTGCCCTCTGCTCATGATGGGATGCCCTGGTGATGCCTCAGTCGCCATTAGTAGGGAGGAGCTATCAGTTCCTCTGCCTTCTACAGTGGGATCCACTACTGGTCAGTCAAACAATGACTCTGTTTGCTATCGATGAGAATCTCACTGGGGAATTTTGCTGTCTCATATAACCTAGGAGAGTAGGTCTTAAAAAATAGCCTTCACTGTGGTTTTAAAATCTCCATATCTATAAAATTCAATCTGCCTGGCTGCTTGGTTGTTTGTTTGCTTGTTTTTGACCCCACAGACTTGAAATGTGGCCCACAGGTACTTCTCACCTTAAGTGAGTTTTCTGGATAGTTAAGTTTATTAAATTCCAAACAAAATACTTAAAATTTAAAAATTTGGTTTCTGGCAAGGCTTGGAGAAGTAGTAGTAAGGTCATGTGAAAAGCATATGTTAAGATGCTGATGGACTTTCTTGCCATAAACATACATACATGGCAGTGGATTCCACGCACTCTCTGCAGACACAGTGACGTTCCAGATGCAGAATGAGTTTTTCGCCTCACACACACACGTGTGTGCACAAGGTGATGGGTTTCCTCGCTCTGCAGAAAATAAAACAGACACACTTTGGCATATTTTCTCCCTAAAGCACACACAATTTGAAAGATAAAGTTTGGTGACAGTTTGTTGTTACTGTGCATCACCACGGTCACTATGGCCAGCATATGCGTTGCTTTCAGTGTGTCATCTGTGTGTTCAGTCAAAGGAGGTAGGAGCTGTTGTATATAAATGAAAATGTAAAAATTGATGGGAAATTAAAAATGACATACACGGTGCTGCCCATGTTAGTGATATAAGGGTAACAAATTTTAGCAGTATATATTTAGTTTTTTTCCTTTCCATTTGACTTCAGCCAGCTCACATGTCTCTTTTGGCAGCATTCACGTGTCCAACAGTTACTAGCTACTTGTATAATAAATGTAACCACTTTAATGGTAAAAAAGTAATTGTATGATGTGTTATTACTTTTTACCTTTCCACTATTACATCTTTTTGCCCCGGGCAGCCCTGGGTAGCTCAGTTAATAAATGAAAGCTGGTGATTTTCTTCACGTTTTCTCAAATTAACACTGGTTAGTGCTAATGGCTTGTGTGTTCTTCCTCAGTACTGCATGCAAAACTTTGATTCAACTTCTCATATCTCAGGGCATCTCCAAAACGGTCAAAAATGCATGGTTTTTATGAAAGCATGTATTTATTTCTTTATTCATCGATCAGATCCATGCTAAGGCCGTAAAATTGCAAATTTGTCCATATAGGACAAGGACAACAATGGCAGTTGTCATGAGTAATGCTGACACATCACAGTGTCTGAGCTGTTGAGGTGTGGGCTCAAATATAGCACTTTTAGAGTCCATAGACTTTTTTTCAGATTAATTGGTCACTCTAAATATCCCATAGTGTGTGTGTGTGTGTGTGTGTGTGTGTGTGTGTGTGTGTGTGTGTGTGTGTGTATGTGTGTGTGTGTGTGTGTGTGTGTGTGTGTGTGGGTACTTTCATAGCTTACTGTCCTATAAGTCTATGATAGACTCCACATCACCGCAGCTCTGCTCAGGGCTAAGCGGTTATTGATAACTGATGGACAGATTTTAGATGAGGACCATAGCAGTAAAATACATTTTCTTGCAAAGTGCATAAGAGTGGTCAGCTAATGTTCCATACATTCATCCAAATAAGAATCTCCATTGTCATTTAACAAGAAAACAGGGAGCTACATCTAATTTTTTTCCTAAAGGTTTTCTGACATGTTGAGTGAATCCCATCCCAGTTAGCGTGTGCCTTATCATGTTTCCAAAATAAATATGTCAAAATGCCACATGTACTTTCTTGCGTTTTGATTTCTAATTTAGAAAACATCCATGCCTTAATTGTCAGTCTTGTCCATTTCGCAGCACCTTTTGAATGCGTGGTTGGTGAGGGAAAAGATTCTTTGAACTTGGCTCACTTGGGACACAGTTGGCTGTCATTGTTCCCATCAGCCGAGATTGTTCGCGCTGTAGGATTCGGGACTCCAAATGAAGGATTTCCTAAAGAAGCCTGCTCACCTGAGCTGCTGCCAAAGAATGATCCTTTCGTTGGCTCTAGGCATATTTTAAGGGTGCCAGCGTGAGGCCTCCTAAAGAGGCAAAATTTACAACCTTTTTGAATAATTCTAAAAAAGAAAGAGAAGAAGGCAAATCACCATATTGTTGACAAAACTTGATGCAGAACACGTTGCTCCAGTTTTTCCGCCATCGTAAATGTAACATTCAACAACATACATCTGCAAACTGTTGCTCGTCTTGACAGGATGTGAAATGTGACAAGCTTGTAACTGGTCACACACAGTCAGCAAATGTTCATTGACCTCCCACCCCTGCCTCAGTCCCAGAGCTCTGTGTCATCCAGTGAAAATGCTATCAAGGGTAGCCATTCCGGTGGCGAGTCTGACCCATAGCACCGAGAAGATCTTTTAATGATGACATAACAAGGATTGGTAGGATCACTTTTTAAGGAGCCGCTGAGATGGTAATTTCATACAAGAGGGACCTGGAAGTCATCCAGCACAGTAATTCTTTATCTTCTGAATGGATGTGGTAGTACAATTCAGTGCTAGTTAGGATACTCTGAACATGGTAACAACTCAGACATCTACAAGTACAAGCATGACTGCAACTCTCACTTTCTGTCTTGGAGGTGCAAATACATTAAGAAGCGTGATAAACCTTTAACAGCACTATTGCTTACCCTAGAATGGAGACATATCTTCTATTCAGCCTTATATATCAAAATAAAAGTTGTGTTAAAATTAGATTTTTATTTCATTATTATACTGCTTATTTCAATTTATTCCTTTACTGAGGCAGATTAATCACTTGCTGCTTGCATGAATATTTCAGGCCAAGTTTTATTTAATTATGTAATGCAGTTGTCTAAAGGAAACTGCATAATCACTTTGGCAAAAAATGTGTTGCTTTCACTTTAATGGTGAAAAATGTGAACTGACCGTAGTTGCAACTATAGTGTAGTGCAGTAAGTTAGTGCAGTACTGCGGTACTGGGACTGGTATCGGCAAGATAAGGCCGTTTCTAGACATTTCTTGAGATACGGTCTGGAACTGCAACAGCATGAACTTTGTTCAACTCTGAGGAAGATGGAAAGAAATCATCAAAGTCCAGACCCAAAACAATGCCCAGTGGTCATTCAGTGGAGTGGAAAGGCTGGGATTTACCACATTATGAAATTCTGGAGAGCAGGTGTTTCTACCTCACAGTGGCTGGGCTGTCTGCGTGTGGGCTCGGATCCAACTCCAGCCATCTGGAGTTTGCGTGTTCTCTGTGTACATGTGGGTTTCCTGCAGGTATTCTGATTTAGACTCAAAGTCCAAAGACATGCATTTCAGGATAATCTGAAACGCTAAACCCTAGTTTCTGACTCTGTAAGTTTTTGCATGTGTGTGGCTCCCCTGTGATGGTATCCCATTGAAGGCATAGATCCTCTATCCTAATAATTCCAAGGTGACCAAGGTGCATGAGAGAGCTGCCCCATGCTATAGCTCCACATTTCACAACATATTGGTGCTTGTTGCTTTGGCAACCGCATCCAAGGTCTTCAACTTGACTATTTTTTCTTGGCAGCCAGCGGATGGCAGTTTAGGGCAGAGAACTGTGTGTTGGGGGTGTTGAATCCCATTCTGACAGCAGCATAGTAATAGTTGTCAGTTGATTTGAACCTGTGAAATGCTGGTTCAATGTACGCTGTGTGAAATCCTTCAAGCATAGAGCGAGGAACGGACAAGAAGCTCCTCGGCCCTCCCGTGAAGTCCTGTCTGTTTCTCTGCCTACCCATCCTGCATTTCATCAGTGTTTACAAGAGGAACCAAGGAACTGCACTGCTCTTTTTACAGCCCAGTGCACACCAGGCCCAGCAAACTTTGGAAAATGGTTAGCTTAATGAAACTGTAACATAGATCAAATAAGGAAAATATTTAGGATTTTTACATTTGCAGTATCACTAGATATTGACTGTCTCATAGTTTGAGACCATTGCCCAAGATGACTTACAATGTTGGAATGTCAGCTTTGCAGGGATTTACCAACTTTTACAGCAGTGTATCGTAGCGTTGGGCGCTATGGCTAAGCACTTCTATTGGTCGTGTCGGTATCACGTGTGTGAATAGTTAACTAGGATGGGCTGTTGTGCTTTGTTGGTGGAGTTTCGCCCTGTTCCACCATATTGGTTAACCAGCTCTGGTATGGATGATAAGCTAAAGGAGCAGCTAATCCATTGCCCTGTCTGGATGTTACCTTCCCTCAATGCCCTGTGCTCAATAAAAGGCTGTGTCATGGAGATCGGTGTGATGTCCTCATTCCCTCCATACGAGCCCAGGCCGGCACTTCTTACAGCATTATTACTATATCAGTTCAAGGTAAATAAAATAACCTTTGTTAATTTTTTTTTTGAATGTGCGATACGCCACCTATATGTGCAATACAGAATATATATATATATATATATTTTTAAAGAACTTATCATAGTCTAGTGGATATTTATATTTATTTATTGTATGTTCTATTTATTTAACGTTCATCGCTACAGTTTCTCTTCCTGTTATTTGTGTCCTCGTCGATTTGCACGGTTGTAACATAAGTAATTTCCTTCGGGATAACAAAGTTTTCTGATTCTGATTCTGATAAAAGTGGGATCCAAAGCTAAAACCCTAAGGTACGGCTGTAGCTGAGATACTACCTCCAGGCTACCTCGTAAGCGCCACCAACACGGCAGTAAAGACAGCGCCCCTTGCGAACGGGCGGTCATGGCGCGACTCCGGCCCGGGTGAAACGTGTTGTCCCTTTAAGCGCGCCCCCCTCCCCGAAGCGCGCCGATCAGATCACCTGTCCGAGGCGGAGCATGCGCGTTCGCGGAAGGCGCTGGGAAGGCGCGCGCCGAGAGCTCCGTCACCTCGAGCCGCAGGAAGCGCAGAGCGTCGTCGCGAGGAGGGAGCGGCGCGCGACGCCGCACGCGCGCAGGCGGCCGTAGAGGGCACGTCCGTCTCGCGCCCTTCCCAATCCGGGAGGGGGGGGGGCGGGGGGAGGAGGAGGAGGAGGACCCGGCATGGGGAACGAGGCGAGCGCCGAGGGCGGGGACGGGGATCTCCCCGCAGTACCGGCGGCGGCGGCGGCGGATCCCGATGGCGGCGCATCTGCAGCAATGGAGGCGGGCAGGGGGCCCCCCGGCACGGTGCGGGACGCCACGGCGCACAGGCACGGTGATGTCGCGCACGGCGCGGGCTCCGCAGCCCCGCTCCGGTCGCGCGCCCGGCACGTGAGCCTCGCGCGGCTCCGCATGCATGCGTGCACGTCCGGCTGCGAGGCGGAAAAAGCCGCATGTGCGCAGCGCGACCCCGTACTTCCTTGTGGGCGAAAAACAAACAGATTATTAATCTGAGGGGACAGGACGAAACGAACAGATTGTTCCCACACGGGGTGCTAAGAATTCGTCCTCCGTGCATCCATTTTACCTGAACTGTGCGGTTTGTTCCGCCTGGAATTGGTGGGGAAACACCTCAGGTCTCTCGCTCTCGAACGCCTGCTGAACTTCCCAGCGCCGCGCAGCTCCAGCTTCTGCATGCTGCTCAGTGTGCTGGCCGTTCCAGGTCATTTCGGCATAATTCATATCGATTCGATCCCGATGTGATCCCTTTGAACGCAGAGCTGCAGCCTCTGCGTGAAGCGGCACATTTTGTGTATTTACTCTGTTGGCGGTGCAATGTGCTGAAGGGGCTGGTGTGCATCGGGGGCAGGCGTTTTTGGAGCTCATGTCTCTGTCCTTGGTGCTGAAGCGCAGGGTCGCGATGGGCAGTGAACGAATCCTCAGGCCACAAAGCCAAACGGTGTACATGTGTGGTGTCTGGAAGAGGTTCAAGCCCAGTGCTGAGTGCTGGTCGACGGATGGCTTTACACCACAAGTAGGGTGTTTGTTTACCTGTTTTTAGAGGTGGTTCATTCGGCAATGTCTGTTTGTCCACTGTGGATGCAAACCGCCAACCCCACTGAGCCTTCAAGGCTCGTACGCATACCGTATTGTGCCATACTTGCATGTTTTGTAAATGTGTTTCGTCTTTACAGAGGACACATATATTGTGCGTGTGGCATCATGGTGACGGCTGTCATCTTGCAGCCTGAAGGTTGTTGCTTGCAGTCCCGCTCCTGCTGTAGGACCCTTGATCGAGGTTTTTACCTTGAGTTGATATGGAAATAATTTCCCGCTGTATCAGTGAGTCTATCAATCTAAAGTTGATTCTTTAAAATTGCGAGTTTCCTTGGCCAAGGGAGCCAGATAAATAATAGCTAATATTAATCATTGTTGGAAAATGCTTAAAAAGTATGTCTGGATGTAAGATAAATGGGTTGTTTTCAGCTGGTTTTGTAATATTTACATTTTGTGCACAAATCTTGCAGATATCTTGTTCTGTCATATAAATTCAGACTCTATCTGTTCATCTCTTCTATGTTCCTTACAGATCTGCGCCGTTCATGTACATCAGTCGTAATTCTCAATGATTTGCATAAAGAGTACCGATAACCTTTCTGTTTTTCTAATTCCACAACCTCTGCTAAATCTGCCGTGACTCAGATAGGTTATCGAGAACTTGAAGAAATTTTTCTCTTTCTTTCTCCCAGGGAAGCATATGTAGATGCAAAACAGCCCCTACAGGAGCCAGGAAGCCCACCTACGCAGGGGAGCTCCGGGATCAGCAAGAGCCAGACTGTTGATGCCTTCAGGACAGGCCCAGCAGCCAGGCAGACCGGGCCAGGAAGGAGTCCTTCTTCTGTCAGCCTTTTAGAGTCCCGATCTAGGCTGCGAGGGAAAGAGGAGCCCAGGAAAAGCATGTTTTCATCTAATTTCCTGAGTGGGGCCAACCCCCTTAGTGCGGTGTCCTCTGCAGTGAATAAATTCAGCCTTTTTGGGGATGAGGCTGCAGCAGAGGAGGCGGCATCGTCCTCGCTGTCTTCTTCCTCTGAGGAGGAGGACGAAGGAGCGAAGAAGCAAAAACCGCTTAAGCAGCTGGGAGGAAAGGCATCGGCACCCGGCAAAGCCCCTCAACGACAGCAACAGCAGGGCCCCCCCAGGCAGGGTCAAGGATCCCCTCAGCAAAGGGGTCCCCCTCAGCAAGCCTCTACAAAACCAGGACCCCAAAAGCAGGGCCCATTGGGGCCACAGTCCCAGGGTGTTCCAAAATCAGGAGGGCAGCCGCAGCACGGACCCACTAAAGGTGGACCACAGCAGCAGGCACCCGGAAAGCCAGGACCTGAGACAGGACCCGCCAAGGCTGGGCCACCTCCTCCCGGTCCTGGGAATGAAGTGCCCCCACGGTCACAGGGACCGACAATTAGGGCTCAGAAATCACTGTGTCCCCTTTGCAAGACTACTGAGTTGAACCTGCACACCAAGGAACAGCCAAACTACAGCACCTGCACCCAGTGTAAGAGTGTGGTGTGCAGCCTGTGTGGTTTCAGCCCCCCTGACTCCACGGTGAGAGAAACCTTCGTGTATCTGAATTTCCATTAGTCCTACATACCCAAATTTAGTTGGTCGTAATGGTATCCAGTACAGCTGTTCTTTTTGTTTTTGGAAAAAATGCAGTCCATTGGTGGAAATTATTTATATGGTGCATCTGACTACAAATTTGTCACAAATTTCCTGTGTAGAAAGTTTTGGGTTTTGCAGCGTAATTTTCAAGTGTATTGGACAGTTTAGGAAGCATGAATGCCTTTGTGCTGCAGTCAGTGCCTTGCAGTGATGTGAAGCAGAGGGGGATGGAGATCCCTGCTGCAGCAGGTAAGGAGCTGCCACATGGGATAAGCACTAATATCACACACAGCTGCTACTTACCAGTCCAGTGCTAGGAAGACGCTGTGTTATATGGGTCACAGTCTTTCACTGTCCACACTAATGTTACAGAGACAGGGCCCTAGGGGGGTTGATCTACTAATGACAACCAATTTTCAAAAGGCAATATATTGTGGTTTCTTTGTTTTTTTTTTTTTTTTTTTTTTTGCCTGTGGGCTTTTCAAGATTTGTGAGTCTTATTTCTGCAAATATCTGGCTATTTACTTCTTTAAATGAAGTAAAAGTCGGTGAGTGTGTGTTTTAGTATAAGAACCTCAGCTGAGTTCTGCAGATATTTCATGTAGGCCTTCAGTTGGTAGTACACTGATATGGGTGTCTCAGTTCATGCAATGCAGTTTCTTTTAGCAGCAACTCATGGATACATGTTCTGATTGAACTGTTCCACATCAAATTTATACTGTAATGAAAATTCAGCTTTACCAAAAACCTAAAGTGGTATGTATTGAGTTATGTTTCCATTTTGTTAATTGCTTAGATGGGAAGTTAGATGAACAGGTAGTGGGATGGTTTATATGATGGAAAGATGGATTTCCAGTCCAGAACCAGTTTAGAAAACACATATTCTGTACAGGATAAATAAAATGTGATTTGCCAGGACCTACTAATCCTATCAGTGCTCTCCAGTCACTGCAGACATAATGAGATCATGAATTCATAATAAGAGCAGTTAAGCTGTCCAACCGATAAGAAATAATACAATATTAGTACAATGTATCCATGAGGATCACATTTTATTAAAATGTTTCTAAGACCTGATTATGAGATGAAAATGTTACAGTGTTTACTTAGCCAATATGTTTAAACAAAGCATTTTATTTTATTTTATTTTATTCATTTGCACAGGAGTGATTCAGGTTAAGTCCCTAGTTCATATTTTCAGCAGCAGAATGTCTTATAGGAAAAGTGTTTGTTTAGTCTTTTCCCTGTTTAATTAGCATACTACATTGTGCTAATGTTGACTATATGCAACAGTCATAGATGTTTTCTGAAATAAAACTGTCGGAAACTATTGCAGGTGAAGGAGTGGCTTTGTCTGAACTGTCAGATGCAGCGAGCACTTGGTGGTATGGACCCTCCTGGACCACCAGTGATGAAGCCTCAGCCTCAGCCTCAGTCCAGCAAACAGGCCCCCAAGCAGGGCCCTACACCAGGTCCGCTGCAAACCAAACAAGCCCCTGGACAGGCTTCTGCTCCAAGTTCCCCTCAAACCAAGAAAGCCCCTGGGCAGGATTCTGCACCAAGTTCTCCTCAGACTAAGAAAGTTCCAGGACAAGATTCTACACCAAGTTCACCTCAAACCAAGCAAGCCCCACTGGCAGAGCTGTCTTCCAACCCTGGGACTGGTAAGCCTATTGAAGGCAGGAAGCCTTCACCACTGACCAAACAAGAGTCTGTTACAGATGCTGGGCTGCCAGTAGCCCCACCAGCTGTACAAAAGGCTCCTGCTTCTCCTACACCACACCAGCCCAAGTCAGAGGAACTGCAGGTTGAGAAACCTGTTCAAACCCCAGCTGAGGGCAAGCTGGCCATAACAGAGCCTAGAGTGCCACCCCTAGCTTCGACGAAAGACCCTTCAGCACAGCAGCAGCAGCCACCTATCAAACAGCTGCCAGGCCAGTCTACATCACAAGAGGCCCCAAGTGGGTCGCCAAAACTAGATCCCAAAACAAAACGCCCTTTGCAAGACCTGGGAAGACCTACACAACAGATGCCAAAGGGTGGCACGGGTCCCCCTTCTGCCAAATCTTCCCTGCCGCCACAGGTTCAGCCCCCCAAGCAGGAGTCCAGTTTCTTTGGCTTGAGCTTTGGAGGTTTGCCTGAGGTAGCCAAACCTCAGTCTACCGACCCTCAGTCGGCCGCAGAGTCAGTCACCGGGAAGTTGTTTGGGTTCAGTGGTTTCACAGAGCCACCCAAACCTCAGCCCACTGGCCCACAGCCGGCTGCAGAGTCAGTCACTGGGAAGCTGTTTGGGTTTGCTGGTTTGACCGAGGCGGCTAAACCTCAGCCTAGTGCTCCACAGCAAGCCACGGAGTCAGTCACTGGGAAGCTGTTCGGGTTTGGTGGTTTAACTGAGGCTGCTAAACCTCAGGCCTCTGCTCCCCAGCCTCCTGATTCCGTAACTGGGAAGATGTTTGGGTTCAGCTCCTCAATCTTCAGCTCAGCATCCAACCTGATTACATCTGCAGTTCAGGAGGAGCATCCAGCCCAGCCCTCTCCAAAAGTACCTGTGGCACCTCAGCAGGGTAAGGCTGCACCCTCCCAGGAGAAAAGGGCAGTCCCAGAGAAAGCAGAGAAACATCCTACTGAGCCTCCAAGAGGAACAGAAACCACTGCCCCATCTCCCAAAGTGTCCCAACCCAACTGCCCGCTCTGCAAAGTGGAGCTGAACGTGGGCTCCAAGGACCCCCCAAACTACAACACCTGCACTGAATGCAAGAACACAGTCTGCAACCTCTGTGGATTTAATCCCATGCCTCATCTCCGTGAGGTAAGAAAACTCGATTACTTAATTACAGACGGCAAATGTGTTACATGTTTGTGCACTTAATAAAAATAGAGTTGGAACAAGATGCAATGTAGATGTTTTGACTGACTTAGAAGACTTATGGAGTAACCAACACAGGCTTTGGCTAAAATTACAATGGACAAAGGTATTCAGTTTCTTTTAGATTACAGTAATAGCCTTTTCCCAAAGTTTTGGTTTTATTAATACATTTTAGTTATTTTTATTCTATATAGTTAGCTCTTCTGGAGTTCTTGCTGATGTGTGAAAAGTTGTTGCATCACAGATTGGTGCTTAAGGGGGAAAGGCGTTTGATGCATTTGTCCCCTGTGCCCTCATCTGACCTCGGCTCTGCCAGTCAACTGGTCTGGTCACAGGCGCCAAGATAACGTTCAGCGCGTGTCTCTTGTTCAAGGTCCTGCCAGGAAGAAAAGCGTGACACTTGATTCTTGTAATTTGACCCGAGTGGTACTTTTTTCCTCAGTAGGGCAACAGTGAGAACACTAAGTATCCTGGATATTTACGAAAAGCTTTGCATTTTAGGTGGTTTGCATCCCAGGGCACCTGTTGTCTGAAATCCCGAGGCACTTCGACATATATA
This sequence comes from Heterotis niloticus, assembly GCA_018136845.1. Lineage (NCBI taxonomy): Eukaryota > Metazoa > Chordata > Actinopteri > Osteoglossiformes > Osteoglossidae > Heterotis > Heterotis niloticus. The sequence goes on from CM030889.1 coordinate 15,419,124, forward strand.
GAGCTGAGTTTGTGATTTGTTGAAAACTACAGACTGTATTTCAACACATTCACTGTGATATATCTGGAGCTTGATTAAATCCCTGTGATTTATTTTCATAAGAACAATTCCTTTCTTCCACATATGTACAACTATTTTCATGATAATGCATGATAAGGTTGAACAAATTGTTACAGTCTCTGCATTGAGATTCATGCCTCACCCTGCATCAGAGGACAGAGGTGATGCTTTTAAGCTCATTATGTTGTTGTCACATATGGCCCATCCACCGCGTGGCAGGGTGGAGCGCATGTAATCCGCCCCCCAACCTCATGCAGAGGCTATTTTAAGTACGTTACATTGAAAGGATTATGTCATCCAGGTCTGGTTCCCAAACCAATGTCAGGAGGCGTAACTTTAACCTTCTACTGGGACAGGAAAAAAAACTGTACAACTCCAAGACATCCTCCAGCCCATCAGATTGAAGGTGGCAAGGAGCTGCTTGATACTATCCTCGTACAGACGCGCAACATCAAAGTGTTAGGGTTTCCCATTTTCTAATCTTCTGCAAGCGCTTTTCATGCGCTACAGAAGTGCAAAGGGATCCATATCTGTCGAAACCGTCCCCTAACAATCCAGCATTCGGTGAGCAGAGACAGCCTGCTAATCTTACTCCCAGCTATGAATTTGATAACCACTATCTGGAAATGGTTTTGCATTACATATCTGCCTGTTCAGTCACACTTTGTTTGCCAGCGATATCTTCACATTAATGCAGCGTATCCAGAACGCAGGGGTTCTTCTTCAAGCTAATGAAGGGCTATGGAAGCAAGTTGTTATTCTCCAAGCATCATTAGGTAGTCCTGGTAAATGTGTCCAGCCAGACTTCTAACTGCCTCTTTCTGTACTCTCTGACTCAGATGTCACAGACCTGCCTATTCGTCTGCTTGCGGGAAAGCTTTGGGAAAGACGCAATTACGCAAAGGGGGCAGCTACATCGTGTCGCATGTTTACGCCAGAATGCAACTCCACTTAGCTGCAGATTAAGAACGTAATGATTCAGTAAACCGTCCACAACTGTTGCTCTTGAACCCTGCAGGGCTTCTAAATGGGAACACAATTGATCAAATCAGATGTACTTAAGCAAGGTTTATTTTCTTAAGCCAGATAAGTGATTTCTTTTGCTCGAGACGTCAACAAGGTTAGATAAATTAATCAATTAATATAAGCTCTTCTTGCACAAGAATTCCGAAAATCCTGCTTATCTGGGGGGGGGGGGGCAATAAAACGAGGGAATTGTGCTTAAAATGTGTGGTCTGTGCTTTCTCATAGAAACTGAAGCAGCAGAAAGCAATTATTGCTTGACTAGATTTACTTTAGCTCTTCAAATGTCCAGCAGTAGTTTTTGAGTGTCTCTTGTTATACTGAAGGAAAACCATGCATGGTTTTATTGCTATTCCACTGATACCTAGGCTATTTTCACCCTATCCCCTGCTGAGCCCATTTCTTTTTTTTTAAGAGTTCAAGCTGAGCTTCTTGTTCTCCAAATCACATCCCTACTCAGCACCTATTAGTTTAGGTGTTGGCAAAAAGAATAAATTCCTTGATGTGATATAAGAAGTGATGACCGCTGTTGTCTTTTGGCTCATTTTACCTCACTACTCAATCACAGGTAATAGTTATTCCCATTTAAATAAAAAAACATTGTACTAATAATGGTAACTCAGGCACCTGCACTGAATGTAAGAACACCATAGTGAGGAATGCAGTGACTGGGTTCACCACCTGACTTATGTCAGGGGGAGTGGAACGTGAACCAGGTACCTGGGATCCTGCAGTATAAAGTATTGCCTCGCTGCCTCTATCTGATTCCAGGACACTCCCATGCATTCCACCCCCTGACCCTCACATCTGACTTGCTAACTAGAAACAAGAAGAACAGCGCTTATGATGGATAGGAAAATTCACTCTGTCACCCGTGGTTATGTCTCAGTGTTCTGAAATGAGAACATTTAGATTTACCCGTCTGCATTGACCTATTTATTGAGCCCCTAAGTTTGTTTTGTAGTCGAGTGTTTGACAGTGCTTTCCATTCTGTAAAACTAAATGAATTCAAATCACAGTGCTTCATTTTTCATCTAGCGAAACAACATTTCAGATTAAACTTCTAGTAATTTATGTTAACCAAGTGATTTTGCAGTCAGTAAAAATAGCATAGATAAAAGTGTGTCCTATCAATTTCTTTCTTTTTGTGGTCGTACAAAATGTGTACAATGAGCAGGGCTTTGGTTTTTGTTAAGGGTCAGCAATGGAAAATGTTATAGTTTGTACAAATTGAAGAATAGCGTCATTCTATCTAATGATTGATAGCATTAGTTAATGTAATATTAATAGCAGAATCCTGTGTAAATCAAGAGTGTTTTGAGAATATGTACTAGACCCAACTATCGAATGTATAACATCTCTTTGTGACTTTGAAAGGAGGATGTATTTCCTTATTTTTCATTCTCCCTCCTAAGTAAACAGCCCTCAAAGTGGCTCTGTCACTTCCAGTGGCTCTGATCACAGTGGGCCCAATGACAGCTGACAGGCCTTGGGTTGCTTGCTTGGAGAGCCTATAGTTGCTCAGATGGCATTAAGCAAACGTGGCCTTGTGAAAAACCTGACAGCCTGTGGTCAGTCGTTGCCCTTCACAGTCCATAGACTGTGTTGTAGTAGTGTAAATCCAGCCAGTGCTCAGAGTAAAAGTCCTTTTTATTGGGGGGGTGAAGTGGGTTCTTTTTGATTGATTGAGATATTGACAAGCCAGTGAAGGCACCTTGCTGCAGAGGTAAATGAATCCAAAGAGTTAGGATTCCTAAATCACATATTAGACTTAAAATGCTGCAATGGAATCTGAAAACTTGAATCTGTGAATACAGGAATTCGCTCTGCTCTAATACTGTATCTTTTCATTGTTTGGATAACTGCTTGCAGAAAATGGATAAACACCAACTTTTGAGTCTGATATCTGGCATTTACGCTACATCAGCAGTGGTCTCTAGCTCACTCCCTTTTACAGGAGAATTTGCTTTTTTTTCTGCTGCAGTATATAAAAATATTTAGCTTGATACATGCTTAGGTAAGGTAGATAAGTTTAGTTTGAGCAAATGCTGTATTGTGTAACAGTCAATGCGTAGAATTGCGTACAAAAAAATGCATAAGTGTTTGCGTGACTGAAGTTGTGCAACAGCATTATGGACTGTGGAAGCTGACTGTCCTCACCAGGCAAAATGATAGGACATAAACCAATTGCATAAGGAACCAAGAAACACAGGATTTATCGGATTATTCACCGATGGTACAGATCAAGCGTTTTCCCTTGGGCCATCTGGGCTTGAGCCAGTGGTAGTTCCTGCTCCTATACTGCGAGTGGGCGGCTGCTGTTGAGCTCTGTGATTTAAGTGATCCCTGGCTGATCCTCTGATCTGACAAGTGAATATGCAGAGTGCACTGTTTGAAACACAAAGCAGGGTCTCCCTAAAGGCTATCCCATTTTTGCATTCTCTCTGGGCCTGGACTAGCTGATTGCCTTATTGGAGATCATATTCTCGTGGACTGTGCAGATATTACAGCTAATATTAACAGTAATCCATGATATTAGCTGTATTTAACTTTTGTTTTCTGACTCAAAAATACCGTAAGTAGCATACTCCATTCCTAGGTGGAATTTGAAGTTTAGCCCCACTAGGCCTTGCTATAATAACGGAATGCCAGTTGTGTAGTGCCCTTACATAATCATGGCCACTAAAGTATTGCATCAGCAGCCCCAGTCAAACAGCGGAATTCCGTCTCCAGGGCGGATGGGATTAAAACAGTCCAAACAGCTGAGTAACAAAGGATGACAGATCTAAATGACACTGTTTACTACAGCAGAGACAGATATATAGCTACAACTATCTAATGTTTTTGTTTTTCTATTGTGTTTTTTGGAGTGTGGCTATTGCTTATCATAAGTCACTTGGTGTTTCCTGAAACCTAGCAGCCACAGGGTTTACTAAGGGCTTGGAGTGCTGTCTTCACAACACTGTCAGCAAGTCTATTTGTTTAATTTACATTTAATGGCAGTGTCACCATTGCGTCTGTGCTCTTGCATTGGTTTTCATAGCCTTGTGGGGACATTTTTCCAGTAAGCCCTAAAAACCTGATCCTGTCACATTTAAAATGCGTTTTTTTTTGTTTTTTTTTTTGTTTTGTTTTTTTTAAAGTGGAACATTTGTGTATTTATATATTGTATATTTCTGTTTTTTTTTTTTTTTACAGCTTTCACTGTTACATGTTCACTGGTGGGTTAGAAATCATAAGCTGCATTAAGATGAAAAACAGTGTGATATCCCCTCAATAATAATTCAGCAAAGTTTTTGTTTTTATGTGTGATTGGTAACATTTATAATGAATTCACTAGAAATGCTGAAAACCAATGTTTGCCACAGGCTAGGAAAGCATACTGTAAATGGCTTTCTCCTTTATGGGATCTGTCACAGTTAAGCAATTTTATGTGTTTACTGTTGTTTTTTTATTTGATGTCATACATTTTTTCTCTCCTAATTAGTACTGACAAAAATTTAATAGTCAAATATATGTAAAAAATTAAGAAATCAAAACTCTAAAATATAAAAAGCAATACAACATACCTACTGTAATGATACTGTTACTGGGGTACTTACCCACTGAACAGAAGTGAATGAAATCACAAAAGTGGGAAGTGCATTTGAACTCGGGCCACATGGAGCAAAGGCTGAGAAGGGAGATGCTGTCGGCCCTTACGTTGTTCCTAGGAAGCAGAAGGTGTTGCATGCAGCGCTGTTGGTCTGCTACAGAAGAAACATGCAAACAGCACTTAGAAAGGTAGAACAGATAAGTTCTCAGGCACAGCTTCAGCAGTATTTTTCTCCAGCTGTTTTTCTTGTTTTTTGGTGAGGTTACTGCAAGTTTCATGGAAATGAGGCTTTGCATCTGCAGCATATGTGAATGAACTGTTGTAATTAGCTGACCCAAAACAAAAACCATAGCCCTGAATTCATGCCAATAAAAATAAAATAAAAGTAAAAATAAATGAAAAGCTGATGGAAAAGTCCTTTTTTTAAAGTTTTTTTTAAGTTAATTTTTAATTATGAGTACAGAAAAGCATTGTCATTTAGACATGTATAATGTAATGTTCCTGTACTCTGAGCATAAAATTTATCAGACCATCTAAGTGGGGTTTCCTGGTAGAGGAGACATCAAAAGGAGTATCTTCACCTTGAAGCAAGGCCTTGGCAGCGTTCCACAGAAGTCTTTTTATCCCTCACTGTCGCAAGCTTCAGCGATGTGCTCTTTATCACACCAACAATCTCAGGCCCCCACTTATTTTAGCCAAAGGCTCTTATTACAGTTTAGTGGGTGGAGATGCTCCATTATCATAGGGCCTGATTTACGAGGAAAGACGAAGGGTTTGGCGATAGCGTTGAAAGGGCACTGTTGTTGCCAGCAAAGGCTACTGCCTAGGACAGCAGGCAGAAAATCAATGTGGTACCAGCCAAAGTTCTGCAAAAGTGTTGTCAGGACATTTTTTTTATTTAATGTGCTTTTCAGATTCGATCAGATGCAGTGTTGGTGATTTGTGTGAACATGTATCAGTTTCTAATATTGTTTGTTTCTCATAATAATGGTAGCATGAACAAATATTTATAGCCTTCTATTCCAAAACAAGCCATAAGTTATATTTAGCTGAAATATAGCTTAATAGCATGGTTTTACAATTCATTTACTAATTATTTTGGTTAGTTTATTGTTTATTTTGGAGTTTGTAGGTATGCTTCATTTGAAATCAAAGTAATGCTGCCTGAATTCTCACCAATTGTTTTGAACATTGCTGTGTTTGAATTAGATTCTTTGTCTTTATCAGGGATTTACACAGATTAGGCCTTAGACCAGTAAGGAAGAAAGGTGCTGCAAAATGTCGATAGCAGATAAACAATGAAAACACTCGATGGTTCGCTTTACGGCAGCTGCTGCCTGCCGCAGTTGCTCAAGATTTGCCCATTATAACTCTTCCACATGAGAACTGGAGATAATAGCAGCATAAATCGCGGCACACTGGTTACATAGACCAGATGAGAAGATTGGCTTGTTATCTTTTCTTGAACTAGGAACTAATGGCCCTCATCTGAAGTTGTTAGTCTTTCTGTAAGGTATGTAGAAGCTGCCAGAAAGTCTTTCTTGTCTTTAAATAGGAACACTATAAAAGCCAAAGTACTGTAGACCACTAAAGCACTGAACTAATCAGGGATGCGAAAACACATTTCTTATTACTTTACTGCACCTACAGCTGACATCAGTCTAATGCTGCAGATTCTTTAAAGTGTAGAGGCCTTGGAACACAGTAAGGACCAGCTAGGAGTTACAAACATGTTCCCTTCCTAAAAGGGAAGATATGATGAGATTATGAATCCTTTGAATATTCTGTATATTATGTATAATATATGTGTAGAAATCGTAATGGATTTAAATAAAAACTAGTTATACCTTTGCATGCTCTATATTTATTAAACAACTCAAACTTGTCTCAGAGAGGCAACAATAAGCTCACTAATTTAAATGTTTTTCCATTTATAGTCAAATGTGACTTTTTGGCAATGCCTGAAAAAAATTAAGCATTGTTTTTTTTTTCTAATAGCTTCATATCTCATTGATATGCATTTCTAAATTCTAAAAAATTCTGCAAAATCATTGTCAGACATTGAACAAAAGCAAATAAAACAGTTTGATCTGTTTCATGTCATGAAGGGTTACTTGTAAGAGGCCTGAATGGTTTCTTTTGAATTTTCTACAAGGTTGCCTTGTGCTTCTATTTGCAGTATTTTTTTAAACGTGTAACAATTTGTGGGTTCAGTGCTTGTGATATAACTTTAAAAATGCTGTTGTTCACAACTGCATTGAAAAGGTCTGCAGGTCATTTATTGACAGGTTTGTATTTGTATTTTTATCTCTTTGACCGTACTTAAGACTTGTAAATACTTGTACCATACTTAATGCTTGTTTATTTAAATTAATTTTCATTGTGTCTCTATACAGAAATATGTAAATGCAGGCATTTTGTAGACAACCTTTTTTCAACTTTGCTTTGCTGCTGTAGATACGCATATTGTGACATTCCACCAAGTACATTAAAATGGTATGTACAGTAAATGGGCATCGCTATATGATGTTGTTGTCAGTGTCAATATGCTTTGAAAATAGGCCACACCGCAGAAGGTTAGAGCTGTCTACCCCCATCCATAGCCCATTTCAGACATCTGATCGACTGACTCATAGGATGAGTGAGTGAGTGATTCATGCTTTAGCCTGTGGCGACGTTCTCACATGTCAGCTTATTCTAGTGCTGTAGAGACTGCACAGTCTCAGGTAAGCAGTGTCACGCCTTTTACTGTACACTCCTTCACAAAACTGGAAGAAAACCCCTGAAAGCCTAACACCAAATAAGACTGCTTTGTCCAGTCTCTCAATGACAAAATAGGACTGTTACCTTTAATTTTGCTTAAGCAAATGTTTATATTTCAGTAAAATGACATACTATGCATACTGCTAGAAGTACTGCTTGTACACTGAGGTTGTACTGAAGGAAATGAGCGCTGTTCCGTTTTGTTTTCATGCTGTGACGATCACTTGGAATTGCTGATTCAGGCTTCTGCGCTTTGGTCTGCCGTATGTGTCGAGCAAAGTGGCCTTGTATATCTTCAGCTTTAATGTGAGTTCCTGGCAGTGGCTCACCATCCAGAATCCAAATGTGCAAAGTCCAAGTTCTAAGTGACAGAACAGCAAATGAAAGAGGTTTTTTTTTTTTTTTGAGAGTACCAATTTTAAAATCGGACAAAACAGAGTATATACTGTAGATTGTTTTAATGACTGATCTCGCAGTAATATGTGTTCATGTTTGCTAGTGTAAATGAAAATGAAAAGGAATCATACATAAATATTTTATATTCATAAATGAATGTTATTAAGTTTAGCTATTTTTTAGTATCTTGTAACTGATAGCATTGTATTAGTTTGAAATATAGGAGGCAGTATCCTCTACAACTTGTTAGAAACTATCGGACATAGAACATTATTAGAATCGAATTAGTATATTTATCGGCTGTGTGACATTTGAGTATGATTATGTGACTGCTTGTGTGAAAAACAATTCACATTCATCAAAGTCAGTATTTCCCTGAACCAGGAACATATGCTGTAAAAGAATAAAACATAATTATATCAAGCAGAAATACAGCCTATAGTTTCTTTGCCACTGGCCATACTTGGGCATTTAAACTAGTAAAGTATCATAATTTTTTCTTCCTTCCTTTCAAGTCAAATAAATTCAATCTTCAGGCTGAACAGTGACGTCTGTTTTTCACAGTTGAATAATTTGTTTTTTTCTATCCACTTCTGCATTAATTTAGGAAATAATTGCTCAGAATTATGTTCTCAGTATTTAGCTTGTAAAAGAAGAAAAAAACTACAGGGCCTGACATAAGCAGAACAATCCCTCTGCTTTCACCACTTTGCAGTAAAGCATATTGTTATATAAACGTGCACGTTTTCTGGAAAGCAGATGTTGTGTGTTTCAACATAGCTTTTTTTTAAATAAAGGATAACTTCCAATTGATATCAACTGATATTTCACGAGTTTGTAATTTCCGATGGATTCCAGTTGTATTGGATGTTTATCATAAGCAGTATTAGTTCAGTGGAGCTGCAGAAGTTTAACCTAGAGTGTCTCGATCTAACATACTAGGATGTCAGCACTGAAGATGCCCTTTGTGAGTCAAATGCTCATTGACTTTTTGATTATTCCTTATTTATCTGATCACTTTTTTCAAGGCCTAAAGCAAACATAGATAAAGGTTACAAGAAAATAATCAGATGACAGTTCATGATGAAATATTGTGCTGCAACAAATGCTGCTAGACTAGGTCCAATAATTGGGACCAAGCAAAAACATCAAAAATTATAGACAATAGCCAGAACAACAGTTTATAGGTAAAATAAAGCACTTACAGAGAAACTGGGGTTAAGAGCATCCTAAGATACAGTGAGAAAGATCATGAGTAAGATGTTAGAGAAGTTGATGATCGGCTTGGCTCAGCTGAGATGTGAATACCTATCCGTTTTTAAATAAGCCACTGTCCACCACCATTTCATAGCTAAATCGATGTGTCTGACCCTCTTTATAATCATAGTAAAGCTTATTATGCTTATGATGATGTAGCAAAACAGATGCCTTTAATAAATGCTGTGGCACTGAAGTACTGGCTCTTAGCCTTCCTCCTGATCACCACCCACATCCCCCACCTGCAAACGTGTTGCTGCACAGCACCGTGCCACTAAGTGCCTGTCACGCGCAACCCATTTTAGCCCTGGGCAAAGCGGGATCCCTGGCTTCTCCAGAAATGGGATTAAATTCTTCCTGCAAAACTGCAAGCAGCAGGCCGGTTACATCACAGGGCTCGGCCTGCACACGTGCCACTCGAATGCCATGTGCCACTGACCATCCCAGGCACGGAATCTGGCCTGACCTTCCCTTTTCATGACCACAAGGCAGTATGCAGCACAGCCTTGATGGGCACGACTAACTTACCAGTGACTCTAGTTTGTGAACAGCTATGGCCATCTGTTGATATACAAGAACCTTCAGAGTCAGCAGAAGAGAATTAAAGTAAAACTAGACCATGGGTGAAAAGTATTGCAGAGTCAGTTGCTTTTGAACTTCTTCAATGTTGTTTTCCTCCCAGAATGTGCTAGCAGTACTGTGTTTGCAGCTGTATGGTGAGCTCACAGATGCTCTAGAAATAAAACTAAATGTTTTAAGGTAAGATAACTGTAGAGCAGTGTAGAAATGCCATTTGGTTTAAAAAGCTGTATGCTTTCTTGTGTAAAGTGAATGGTGTTCAAATTTTTTTTAGATATATTATTGCATAATCTATTTTGCTCACCATTTTGAGGGCAGATGGTGGAGGACAGAGTGCATAGTGGTTAGGATTATTATCCCGGAATAAAAAGAACCAGGCATATAATCCCTGTCCTTAATCAAGATACTTACCCTGAAATTAATAAATCACTGTAAGGCACCTAATGTACAACCCTAAAATTGTAAATGTACCTAAGTCATTAAGCAAAATAATTGTTAAAATAATGGTTAAAAAGGTACTTTGGATAATAGTCTATATTGCTTTTGAATTTCATTTTATCTGTTGCTATGCATACTATGTGTTAATGTGTGAGCTTTTAAAATTTTTAAAGATGATCTGTTTCACAGGAATCATCTTAATTACTGATAATCTGCCACCTGCTGTAATAGCTTGATATGAAACGACTTTCATTCTACCTTTACAGGTTCATTCTTTTCCTTTGGTAAAGAAATATAGGAGGAACTTAATCTTCTTAACACTGCAGTAAGGGATAAACTACAATGAAATTATTGTAGCTCCAGTTCCAACAATGCTAAATAAAAAGTCTGCAAATGGATGCAAGTCTTGTAATTCGCTGTACGTTAGACAAAGCCATGCTTTTTTCTGAAAATGTATGGGTGTTGAGCAGCTAGGGAAACATTTAAAGTCAGACTGATCATATTTTTGTGTTCTAATGTCTGTTAATTGCATTATTTACTAATATGTGCTAATAGCTCTTCCTTCTTCTCCTGTTCTGTTTTGCAGAATGAATGGCTTTGCTTAACTTGCCAGACACAGCGTGCTTTAGCGGGGCAACTTGGAGATATGGGGAGGATGCCACCACCAGCGCCTGCCCCATCAAAGCCAGTGGGTCAGCAGACTACCGTATCCACAAGTCACACTACCCCTGTAAAAGAGACAACGCAGGCAGCAGATTCAGTTCCCATGGAACCTGTCCCTACCAAACCTCAAGAAAAGATGGAGGTAGTAACAGTGAAGGCACCAACTACCGATGCTTCGAAATTTGTTGATACGCGTGAACCTGTTGCTGCTCCAGATGGCTCTGTGTCTTATCCTGAGGCTGCCATTGATCTTGAAGTTGCTTCTTCTGAAACCCTTTCTGCTCCTCTTGAAGAAGTTGCTGCTCCTGAGCTGACATCTCTATCTGCAGATATGAATGCTATTCCTGAGGCTACAATTCAATCTGAAGTTGCTGTTACAAAAGATAATACAACTCCTGTTGAGCTTACTTCTCCACTTATGGAAGAAAGTGATGCTTCTGTTCAGTCTTCAGAATCTGAAGCTGCCTGCCTGAAGCCAAAAAGTATTCCTGAATCTGCATTTGGCCTGCCAAAATCCACACCTCCCTATGAAGCTGTTGATGCTTCTCCTGAACCTTCAGCTCTGGAGATATCTAAATTTGTTACTCATCCTGACTCTAAAGTTGCCCATCCTATAGAATCTACTGATGATTTGAATAATGACAATAAATCTTCTGAAGCAGTCACTAATCATTTTGATTCTACTGAAGCTAGTGTTTCTCTTCAAGAACCTAGCTGTTTTTCTGAAACTGTCAGAGACAACGTCACTTCATCTGAGCCTGCAACTCCATCTGATGGCAAAACCTTTTCTCCAGAGGGTACAAATACTACCGAAGCTGTTTATGTTGCTCCAGAACCAGAAACGAGTCCTCATGGAGTCATTATTCCCTCTCTAAAATATGAAACTACTTCTGATGAAACCCTTTCTCCTGAAACTATGACTGCAGAACCCGAAGCCATACCTTCTGAGCCCGTTGTTGTCCCAGATAATGCTACCTTACCTTCATCTGCAGCTGCTAAAGGAGCTGTTTTTGTTTGTTCAGAACCAGAGACAATTACTCCTTCTTCAGAAGATATAACTCCTGATGATAACTCTTTTCCAAAAACTGTCTCTTCCCCTACACAAGCTGAAGCTGGAGCTCTTGATTATACTTATCCTAAGCCTACTCACCCTTCTGAACCAGTGACTGCTCCTACAGAGGCTAAAACTGTACATTGTGACTCTGTTGTTACCCGTGTAGATGGAGTTGATCCTCCTGAATGTACTGAAACAGTACTTCCTGAAGTTTTTACTGCTGTTCATCATGATGTTGCTCTGCCTGAACCTATTCCTCCTGCTAAAGTAGAGACAGCACATGCAGAATTTTTGCCTCATGAGCCTACTGCTACCAGTGAAGTGGAAGTTACTCTTATATGTGAAAGAGTAACATCTTCTGAAGAATCTGAAGCCGTGTCTCCTGAACCTACTGTCATCCCTGAAGGTACCACTCCTGAGACCACTATTCTTACTGAAGTTATCAGTACTCATCAAGAACCTGAAGTTGTTCCACTTGAAGCTGTTGTCCCTGTTCCTAGGTCAACTTTTTCTTCAGAAGCTGTTTCTGCTTCATTAAAATCTGAAGCTCCTCCTAAGCCTGCTTCTCCTCCTGAAATTGTTGCTGTGCATTCTGAGCTTACTCTTTCTCCTGAGGCTTTTGTTGCACCTGTTGAGTTAGAAGCTGTTCCTCCTAAGCCTGCTGGTTCTCCAGAATTTGTAACTATTGATCCAGATAGTGCAACTCCACCTTCTGGAAAAACAGTTGGTTCTGTGTCTGAACATGCTGCTGCTCCCCCTCAGTCAGTCAGTTTTGCAAGTCCTCCTGCAATGGGACTATCAAGAATGAAGACTGTGGAAGAGACAGAAGAGCATATTGCAGCTTCTTCTCCAGAGAAGACATCACTTCCTCGACCTGTTACTGCTCCTCTTCAGTTAATCAGTGCTAATAGTCCTCCAACAAAGGGACTGTCAAGAATGAAAACTGTGGAAGCAATGGAAGAAGATATCATTCATGTTGTAAAGGAAGAAAAAGAAACATCTGTAGAAGCTATTATATCAGTAAGTAACATTTTCACAGAAAAAAAATCTTTATATATTTAAATATAATATGCCTTTCATCAGACATGTCTGCTTGATGCTACTTCTGTAAATGTGCCTTTATGTTCACTATAATAGAGACATATACATACACAAGAGTAGTTTCACTAATTTATGCTAAAATTGAATTAGTTTTTGTGTTGTCTGAATGTTAAAATGGTTTGTTTTGCAGGACGAAAATATTGCATCAGATTCTGCAGGTTCATCTCAGAAGTATCTTCAAGATATTACTGATTCCAGTTGTATATCAGTTTCTCTGGGTGAAGATCTCACTTTTAAGGAGGAGCTGTTGGACGAATTGACAGCAAATGCTACATCACCTCTAGTGACACGTTCATCTCCTTTAGACCTGGCAAAATTAGAGAGCAGACAAGAAGTGAAGGCAACTTCAGATATATGTAATTTTAATGATCTGGAAAAAGATATTCATAGACCAAAGACATTATCAGTATCCCCTAAATCACATGATGCTAGTGATGGGGTGCCTGGAGAGATTCAAATAAAGGATGAATCACCTTGTTTAAATGCTCCAGGGACACAGCCTTATCATTTTGAGGAGGATAGTGAAGTAAAAACACTCTCCCTACCAGTGCAGGAAAGAGATAAAGTTGCCAAAGACCATCCACCTGATAACCTGAACTCTGGAGATGATGAGGAATTCATACGGAAAGAGATAATGGATATGCGGAGAGATGAGAATGTGGCTGAATGCACACAGGACCAAAAACCAAGGCAAGATGAGAGCAAGAAGAAAAGTACCTCAGGGCAATCCAAACTGCTTTTTGAAAAGAGTACTATCACCAAAGAAGAGGGCAACACTGACGCTGGAATTAAGGAAGAGATTTTCTGTAGAAGAGGCATTCAAGATTTTAAGATTGACATTGAGAACACAACCACTACACCATACAAAACATTAGGCTCGACACAAGCTTCAGCTGATGGGGAGCTAGAAATGGAGAGTCTCGCTAACTCTCCTGAAGACAGGTCAAGGGGAGAGGGTTCATCTAGTTTGCATGCATCCAGTTTTACACCTGGGACATCCCCGACCTCTGTTTCTTCAATGGATGAGGATAGTGACAGCAGTCCAAGTCATAAGAGGTTAGGTGAGGAAGGCAAACAGAGAAAGGCTCGGCACAGGCAGCATGTGCTCCCAACTATTGAAGACTCTTCTGAGGAGGAGGAATTAAGAGAAGAAGAAGAACTACTTCGAGAGCAAGACAAGCAGCAAGAGGCTGATGAACAGCACATGGAGAAAAGGAGTTCCAGCAGAAAGTCAAAGAGAGGTAAAGATGAACTCAGAGCACAATGGAGACGTGAAAATCCAATTACACCAACAAGAAACCTTTCTCCCATTGAGGATGCTTCACCGACAGAAGAGTTGCGACAAGCCGTGGAAATGGAAGAGCTGCACAAATCATCTGCAAATTCCCCATGTGCTGAGTCCGCACCAGAAGGGTTTGAGACTAATGCAGAGCAGTTTGCCACTTTTCAGAAAATGTATGAGCCGCCATCATCAGTCTCTCTCTATTCGCAATCTGATGAGAAGAATCCAGCTCTTATCGAGGACATGCATAACCAAACAGTGGATTTGTACAGAAAATCTAATAAGACTTCAGTGCAAGAACCTGTGAAGAAACTGAGGTCAGCAGATGAGGCATATGAAGATATAATGCAGAAAAGGACTGAATTTCTTAAACACAAGGAGATTCACCAATCTGAACTGGCAAATGAAACATTTCAACAGCAGAATGTGTTACGCGCTGTCAATGAAACCTGCTACGTAACAATTTCCTCAGGTGACACAGTTAATCTAGGAAGGGATAAAAATACAGTGACCGATGCAGCAGCAAATGCAGAGCAAATGAAGCAAGAAAGAACTAGTGCAATACCTGGAATGAACTTTAACCAGGCAACACAGGTTTTGCACGATTCACCTGAAGTAATTGTATTTCCCTCTCAAGATGGTATGGAAGGCAGCACTGCAACAGCGGTGACTGTTAGTAGTAAAAAATCTGAGCCTGAGTTAGTAGTTTCTTCAGATGTTCCACTTATCAGAACTCTCCATCCCATACCTGACCTGAAAATAACACAGTGTTCATCTGGAGAGGAGGATTTGGAAGATGAGGCCATTTCCTCACCAGATATTCCACAAATTGAGCAGAGTATCTTTAAAATCCAAGAAGAATCGGTGACAAGTGATACCCCTACAGCTACACCTGCTATCAGTACTGTGGAAGTGGAGCCAGTATCGGTTATTTGTGAAACTCCTCAGCCTAAAATTATACGGACTGAACTTCCAGATTCTGACATGGCAACAGTTCAGGCATCAACAGAAATAGAGCCAATATCTGTTGTTTGTGAAGTTCCACAGCCAATGACCATTGTATCTCTACTTGAGGCGCAGGGCCTTCAAGCAACTTCTGTTTCAGCTGTACCTCTAGCTCCTCCTTCCGATACAACTCAAGTTCTAACTCCTGATGAAATGCAGCCAGCGTCACCTACTTGTAAAATCTCAGGAACAGAAGTTAGTCCTCCCCCTGTTTCAAAACTAGCTTCAGTTTTACCACCTGCTACAACAAAACAAATACCAATTATTTCTGAAGTCTCACAACCAACAACTCACATTTCTCCTCCAGCTGAAGCTCCCCTTCATAAACCCGGTTCAGCTTCAGATCTCAGTGAAATAACAGTTGTTTGTGAAATCCCACAAGCAAAGTATACTCTAGCTTTTGCTTCAGTGACAGCTTTGGCTCCAGAACAAGATTCAACTCCAGAACCAGGCTCAGCTCTAGCACCATTATTAACACCAGCAGTAAAATCAGTTTCTGCTGTAGATCGAGGTGAAACTCAAGCTCCATTTGTTTGCCCTATTAAAAAGGAACAACCTCCTCCAAGTGTAGCACAGCTTCCTTTGACTGCACAGGTAGAGTCTGTGATTGTGGACATGCAACACAGTGCCGATAATTCTAACACAATAAGAGGCTCGGTTGTTGAAAGCACATCTGTTCCTCCCCATCCCAAGGTTGTCTCACACATTGTAGCAACTCCAGCAAATTATGTTATATCACCTGTTACACTTTCTGGACCAGAGCAGATAATAATATCAGCACGTAATAGTGATAATATTTTATTGGTTGATCATTCAACAAAAGAAGTAGATGTAAGGTCAGTGGAAATGACCACTCCCTCTCTTACAGTTGTAGCTGCAAGTCAGGATTATTCAGCTGTTTCTGCAGTTGCTTCTTCACTTTCTAGCCCCATACCTGCTGCAGTTGTCAGTGCTTCACCTTTAACCACTATACCACAGCACACTGAACACCCCAGCACTGTCTCAGCTGTTAACTCTGGAGCTGTGCATTCAGCACTGACCTCTGTCCCAATGTCAGCCCCTTATCACACAGCTTTGCCCAGTTGTTCATCTCACGAGTTTGGCATGTTCTTCAAAACCCCTTCTCCCTCATTACCACCTACTCAGTTACCTCCTCCCCCTACTCAGCCTGAGCCATCTGTCTGCCCCAAAGGCAAAGCACCTGCGAGCACAACATCAGTAATTCCATCTGCTGCAACAGTACCAGTTTCGACTGTGGTCACAATGGCATACGCCACCATAACAACTACTGGCCCAAGTGCAATGGGTCCAACCTACATGCCACAGGTTTCCCCCTCAGTATCATTCAGTCCTCAAACCAGTGAGATGGTTCCTTGTGTTTTTCCAAAACCTGTAGCTACACATCCGGAAATAGCAAGTCAAAATATTAAGACTATTCAGCCAGAAGCTATAGCTCCCCACAGTGTTGATGTCATGACATTAAATCTGAGCACACCAGCTGAGTGCAAGATTACCGCATCATCACCCAAGTCTCCTTTGTCTCCAAGGTTTGGAAACTCTCTACATGAAACCTATGTAGTTATCACATTACCGTCTGAACCTGGAAGTCCTTGCGAAAGCATAATTACTCAGGCGCCCATTAGTCAAGTTACGGCAGCACCATCAAAAGCTGTCGATGCAACAGTGCCTGTTGCAGTTACTCAATACACAAAGTCTGTGGAAAATCAAGAAATTTGGGGACCTGATACAATTGTTTCAGGCACGAGTCACAGATTTTCCTCCGTTTCCACGTCTGGTCAGTCTTCTACTCTGCCTACCCTTTTTACCAAAGTGCTAACTACAGAGGTCCAAAGAACAACAGTGTCTGTTGTCTGTGAAAGAATATTACCATCCCCTGTCTCGAAAACCTCTAGCATTGCCATCAGCATTCCATCAGAAGCAAAAGTGAAACTGAAGCCAAAAGAAAATGGCAAGGTCCACTATTCAGGAGATGTTGTGGATCTTCGTACTTTGAAGCTCAGTGTTGCCATGACAGAAAAAGGGATGGATTTGACTTCCCCAGATTCCAGACGGCAGTCATTCTCAAGCGACAGCAGTGGACGTCAGACAAGTGCAGTGCAGCCTTCAGTGGTCAATCTGAGTGCAGAGACACCTGCTTCCACCTTGTCCTTTGTTACTGACACCATCACTATTGTTACCTGCACAGCTACCATAGCATACAAGAGTAGTGGAGACAGACCTATGACTAAAGGACCTCCTATGCCAACTCCTCTTCAGCTGACAACAACCAAGACGTTTGAGCCTGTTGCCCAGATCATATACAGACCAGTAAATTCAAAACCTGTAAACAGTTCTACTACTGATGTTCCCATCAATCTTTCTTTTGGAGCTATGCCAGGTATAGAAACGCCCAAGTCATCTGTGAGTGAATCTTCACCAAGTCCAACTAACAGCATCAATGGTTTTCCCATACGCACAGAGACCGGAGTTGTGGGTGCAGTGGACTTAACTACTACAAAACCAGCACAAATGGTAGCTTCAGTCAAGGAGTCTACCTCAAATGTGATCACCTCTGTCCTTGAGGAAGATGGCAAGCCTGTGGATCTCACAGGTGGGAGGCGGGTAGTCTGCTGTGATGTGGTGTATAAGCTTCCATTTGCCAGCATCTGCACAGCACCACAACCAGCTACTACGCTGCCAGAAGATCGTTTTGGATATCGAGATGATCATTATCAGTACAGTCGTGCCAGACTCAATGGCACAAAAGGTTTTAGTGGTTTGAAACCCTCCATGTCTGACACCAACTTAGCAGAAGCTGGCTTGTTCTTATATAAAAGTAAAAATAGTTATGATTATCATAATGGAGCAACAGAGGGTGCTGTGGATTTAACATCAGGAAAAATGTCTAAAGGTCAGTATGAGGACATTGCAGCAGACCTTTCCCTGAAATATAATTTTGAACTGCCTCCACTAATTCCAGGCTGATATTTTCTTTTTTATTTTTGTTTTTGTTTTTCCTCCTGCATTTTTAAAGCTGTTTGTTATGTCCCTTGTTCATTTTTGCTTTTTTCCCCTCTACACTTTTATGCACAGACGCATGCGTGTGCCTGCAAGCTGACCACAAACTGGCAAAGCTGGACATTTCTGCATGTTTTTCTGGTTTGCTTTTCTTCCATCTGAGTGGACAAAATTGGCTTTCTATTTGCAGTAGCAGAAAGGTCTTGCATTTAAAGTCTGGTACAGATAATTGTTCATTTATTTTTACAGGTGAATTGACATGCTACTCAAGTGAAGATGCAGGGCGATATTCTGGGATGACTATTCCTCAGTATTCCCAAACAATTCCAACAGTTGGACCACACTTTGGTGTTAATAGTATTTTAAAATATTCAGATGGAGTAGTGTATTCTTCTATCGCAGCACCGCTTCCATCCACCTTTGCAATAACAACCCAGCCAGTGTCAATATTTAGTTCAACCTGTAAGGATTTTTCAGGAATGGATTCCAGCAGCATGATGCAGTCCATACAGACTGTACAAGACCAGATGCATCCACAGTCATATAATTTTTTATCTACATCACCAACCAAAGGGGGCCTTCAGTCAGATGCAGTTACGCCCAACAAGACCCTCTCTTCCCCATTCCCTTCAGCTATTCCTACAGCTACTGAAATTCAAAGTTTATACATAGATGGGTCACTTGAGACCATTGCAGCACCAATGCAGGTCTTGCCTACTTCAGTCCTTCTTGGTCCAGAAAGTAGCAAGGATCAACAGTATGAAATGGAGCGTGAACTCCTTGAACTTGAGAAGGTGAAGCAGCTGCGCATGGCTGAGGAGATTGAGTGGGAGCGGCAGGAGATAAAAAGGTTCCGTGAACAGGAGCAACTTATTGTCCAGCAAGAACTGGAGAAACTACAAACAATGAAGCACCAGCTTCTGTTCCAGCAAGAAGAAGAGCGTCAGGCCCATCTGATAATGCAACAGGAGACCTATGCTCAACATCAACTGCAGCTGGAGCAGATCCATCAGCTCCAGCAGCAGTTGCAAGTGCATCTGGAAGAGCAGAAGATGAGACAAATCTATGGCTATGATCCCTCTGATGCCATCCCTCCATTATCTAGTTCAGAGCAGATTTTGCAAGACCAGCAGTTCTTGGACTGTAACAATGGTCAGTTGTGGCCTGTGCAGGATAAATCTGTAATGCCATCTGTTTTCGCTGGTTTTGACCTTTCACAGCAAAAAGCCTGGCTACCAGTGCCAACTCATGGTGTCAGCCCACACACCCCAAGTGTGCCAGGCTATGAACAGCCCATTAAGGAGTCAAACGGGCAAAATCTACAGCTCAGCAACCAAGTACAAACTGTGACAGGGCAACACAATGGACACAAGAAAATAGACAGTGGGGTTCAAACTGATGGTGAGGACATTGTAGACAGGGCTTACTCAGGGCGGAGACGGAGGAGCAGGAAGAGTGTGGACAGCAGTGTTCAGACAGATGATGAAGACCAAGATGTGTGGGACGTTCCTGCCAGGAGTAGGCGCCGGTCACGCTCCAGCAGGTACACTGATGGAGAGAAAGGGAAACAGGCTTCCAAGCTGTCTAGCATTGCTATCCAGACGGTGGCTGAGATCTCAGTGCAGACAGACCCCTCAGGATCTTTGAAGCGACCTTCAGTCAGGGCTCATGTGGACACAAAGGTAGAATTGTCTTCACCAGAAAAGCCTCACAGAGGAAGCAGCTTGAGCTCTGAGAGGAGGTCTCCTCAAAGAGATAAGAAGCGCCCAACTCCACTTGAAATAACTTACACTACGCACCTGAAAGCAGATTCTCCCTCTCTTCAAGTTGCTCCCTCCCCTCCCAAGTCCCCCAAAGTTCTCTACTCACCAGTGTCTCCCCTGTTCCCAAGGAAATTGCTAGAATATGCATCATATGAGAAGTCCATTAGCGATCCAAACCCACAGAAAATTCCAGCCCTGGACCCTTCAAAGGTTCCTCCAGAAAGTCCACAAGTGGTGAAGAGTATGCAACACTCCACACTGGAATCCAAGACATCCAGCTCAACTGCAGAAGAGCAGGAAGGATCTAAGTTGGAATACTCTGATGCCCATTTGGTAAGCACCATTTATTAAAATAATTACTGATCAGACTTCATTATAGTCACTGAAGAAATCACAGATTTGTAAAACCATATTGGACCAAACATTCAAAATAACTTGCAAATGGCCAATTTTCTAAGGTGTGTTGCATCAAATTGTGTTTTCATGTCAAGCTAAAAAAACCAGTGTTTTCCCTTGAAGAATTTACTATTGTATTAGGCAGCACAATAGCGTAAAAAATTGAACATTTGGCATTGTTTCTTGTTTCGAAAGGACAGGTTCCTGCATTCATTGCCAGTTTGCCACATAAATTCTTAATTTTTTTTATTAAGTTTTTAATATTAAGTATTAAGGGAAATTTTTTGACTGGTAAATTGAGGAATTCCTCAGCATAGCTTACTACACATAAAAACACACATCCCAAGTCAGTCATGTAGTGTGTTTTGAAAAACTTTTTTTGTAATGATCAAATATACATGTACACATTTACAAACACCGGTCTCGTCTGCAGTTTCTGCATTATTTTGTTTGTTTTATTGATTTAATAACTCTTAGTTTTTTATCCTTTAATTCAAGGTTTAATCAAAACTGTGGTTCTTCATTGAACTCTTTGGCTATACAAATTTTTTTATTCCTTTTTAGCATATTTTATTCTACACCGAGTTATTATTTCGTCTTTTCATGAGCATCATTAGTGCACCTCAATGTAATTTGTCAGTTGAGAAAATATTTGGAAAATATGTGGGCATACTTTGGTAAATTAGACTTCTTTGTTACCTTTAGTCATTACCTTTAGAGCTGTATTTATAGCAGCTGGCATCATCATTAGTTTTTTTTTTTTGCTTGATTGATTTAAGCTTCAGACTAATTTTTCCTGTGTGCGCAGTGCAGTAAAAAGGCAAAGCTGAGCTTGCCGAAAGATATCTACTCTCAAATGATCTATAGAATCTTAATGTGAATAAATTGCTATTGTCCAAAGCTGCCCATATCAAGGTAGCCGTTAGTTTGCAATCTGTCAGGCTGTGAATACATAGATCCTTTTAAGATTTTTTCAGTAAAGATAACATTTATTGTTGGGCTTTTATTCACAACCTTACACTTAACTCACATTCATTATACATGCTGAAAGAAAGCTGTATGCTGAAAAAAGCAGAAAAAAAGCAGTTTGCTAAGAATTTTTGGATAGTTGCATTTCGCATTGCACCTAAAGAGATGTAAACATTGAAATCAGAGACATTTACTATCAAAATAGCTTGAAGGAATCTAATCCCCTTGGATGTTGTTTCCCCAGGGCAAAGCCTCACAGACCAGTATTCCTTCTGCCGCTCAAAAGAAAGTGAAACGCACCCTTCCAAACCCACCTCAAGATGAAGAGGCAGCCAGCAGTCAGACTAGTTATAGCACTGGTTCTGCTCGCCGGCGCCTCTGTCGCAATATCACCGTGGCTAGGGCCAAAATCCTGCAAGACATTGACAGAGAACTTGATCTTGTCGAGCGTGAGTCCTCCAAACTTCGGCAAAAGCAGGCAGAGCTGGATGAGGAGGAAAAGGAGATTGATGCTAGGCTTAGATATCTGGAAATGGGCATTAACCGAAGGAGGGATGCACTGCTCAAGGAGCGGGAAAAGAGAGAGAGGGACTATCTACAGGGGGTTGCAGAAGAACGAGATTACATGTCAGATAGTGAAGTCAGCAATCTCCGGGAGAAGAGGAGGGATAGCCATGGGTTAGAAAGACCAAAAACTGCTCCCCAATCAGAGCTTAATAAGTTCATTCCACCACAGACTGAACCTACAAGCCCATACGCACAGTACCAGTATGCCTCGCCAACACAAGCACCTCAACAAACTCGGTACCAACAGTCATCCTTCTATGAATGTCAGCAAACATCTCCATATCAGTCCATTTACTCATCTGTTCCTACCCCATCCTTTCCCCAAAGCTCACACCAGCGCTCTCAGCCACGGGGTTATCAGCATGCTTCTCAGACCCAGCTGATGCACCAAAAACCTAGGCAGACTGTACTGACTGACTTGGAGCCAAAGATCACGACGAACTACGAAGTTATACGCAACCAACCGGTCATGATTGGCCCATCTTCTGCAGACACCACGTATGGTTTGCCCCATCTGGGGAGCAAGTATAACAACCTTAGTTTAAGGATGGGTCTGGATGAAAGGAGTAGTGTAGCTAGCAGCCCCATGTCCAGTATCTCAGCTGATTCCTTCTATGCAGATATTGATCACCACACTCCCAAGAATTACCTCCTGTTTAATGACCTAGGTGACATCACAAAGGGCTCAGCTGGACTTTCCTCTAACTTCAGCATTCCTGACAAGGACATAGCAAAGGCTGACCGTCTCCTACGTGCAGCTGAGATGAGGGATTACCTGGGACCGATGCAGGCATCCTCAAGACTCCATCCTTGCATGAAGGTCCAGGAAGATGCAATGGAGGAACCCTATGAGCTGAAGCTTCTAAAGCAGCAAATAAAGCAGGAATTCCGTCGAAGTGCAGATGGCCTGGACCCTCTAACAGGTCTTCATCACTACTACCCCAGTGACAGCAGTTACAGGCACTTCCACAAGGCAGAAAAATATAGCATTGGCAGACTGACACTGGAAAAGCAAGCAGCCAAGCAGCTTCCTGCTTCGGTGCTGTACCAGAAACAGGCTAAGTACAGAAGATCATTCATAGATCCTAAAATCACAAAGTTTTCTCCCATCCAAGAATGCAGAGACATTGGACTAGATTACAGTAGCTATGTGACACCAAGCACTTCCCATGTAAGTGGTCTTGCCTCAAGAACAAGGCTGCTACAGGACGATATTTCATATGGGTTGAGAAAGAGCATTACTGAGCAACAAAAATACCTTGGTTCAACCCTCGCGCAGTCTCTTAATCTGGGTCACAGTCTAAATCAAAGTCCACACTTAAGACCCTCTCTTCAAGATGACACCGTGTATCCCAGCGGTAGCCGATCAAGACCTTCTTCCAGGCCATCCTCTGTCTACGGTCTTGACCTTTCCATTAAAAGGGACCTGTCCAGCTCTTCTCTGCGGTTAAAGATGGAGAATGACGGAACCTCTTTGGTGAGGACCAAACCTTCCAATCTTCCCATCAGCCAAAGCAGGGGACGCATTCCAATTGTGGCGCAGAACTCTGAGGAGGAGAGTCCCCTGAGTCCAGTTGGTCAGCCGATGGGCATGGCTCGGGCTTCCGCCGGGCCCCTTCCACCCATATCAGCTGACTTAAGAGACCAGTTTGGCTCAAGCCACTCCCTCCCAGAGGTTCAGCAGCACATGAGAGAGGAGTCCAGGACACGGGCCTATGACCGAGACACAGCCTTTCTAATGGATGACATGCAGGGACTCATGTTGGATACTGAAGGTAAACTGGACCTCAAGCTCTTGATGCATTTTAATTCGGTCGGTCTGTGTCAGATGCATGTATCTGGTGGTAGTTATGTTTCTGTATGTAACTTTTAATTTATCTTTGGTATTTTTTCCTGCTTACTGTAACACTTTTTTCTTTTCGTTTGCTTATTACCATGTGTGCATGCCATTATCTTTCGCATTAATATTAAAGAGAAAGTTCATAAGCTTATATTTGCATTGTTTCAGCTTCTCTTTCACTCACTTTTTTAAGGCAAAATGGTTATATGATTAAGTCAGTCTAAAGGAAAGTGCAGCGTTATTGCTGGTTTTCTGAATCGCATGACTAACTCCCGCACTTTTTAAGAGCTGTGAGTTTTTAAACCGCGGTTTTTGAAAATGGTAAATGCCCAGCAGCAAATTGTTAATTCCTACACTGAATTTACATTTTAAGTACTATTTTAAAAATGCTGTTTTAGGCAATGTATTTAACGGCATGCTTGCTATGGATGACAAAAATAGGTTTTAAACTAAAGACAAAATATATCAGCACAACCCTAAAAGTATATTTGCCTAACTGACAAAAACTATTTTTTTACTGTCATATAAAGCAATGGCTTTCCCTTGCATTTAGCCTCCTGCTAATTGAAGTAGATACGCATTAGAAACAGTTTAACATGTAAAAGTGAGATTACATAATTTTGCATAACAAAAACAGAATACTAAGGGCTGTGTTCCCCTTGCTTTGTGTTGTTTTCTTTTCATCTTATGAGATTATAGAAGGAAGGATCAGTTTTAAATACATGCTTCTTCATTCTTCATGAAGGTGTTAGATAGATTAAACACATAAACTGCGTAAAAAGATAAACTGGCATAGTCACTGTCTATATTTTATACCTCTACTAAAAATGGATAATTTAAAATGGTTTTATTCTTACTAGGCTGAAGATGCGCTAGTTTAGCCTGATATTCTGTAAAAGGCACAGAACTGCTGCTAAAACAATAAAGACTTGTTATAATATTTTATGTATCCATGCTAAATACTATATAGAGTTTACAACATTTTTATCTATCATGTTATCCATTTCACAAATGTAGTACAATATAGATGTATAGCTCTATAATTTATTATTTACCTGCAGTGGTTGTTGTAACTGCATGTTGATTTTATGGACATGCCGTATGTGTTTGTCTCATCATAAATAAACTCATCATTTGCATGTTGTTGTCTTTGTGCTGTGACTGTGCATGACTTCCAACTCTTTGTTCATTCTGCAGTGTTATAACAATTGCTAGAAGAAGCAGACTATGTTAATACTGTTTGAACATGCAGGTATTATAGGTATATATTATTTTATACAGTGACATGGTCAAAATTGTCCTATCATTTTTCTCATCACAAATTGTATTTCGATAATGTATATATACACATGGATATTTTTACCATTTATTACACTGCCATATCCCAAGGATTTTTTCATATTTTCTTTTTTGTTCCACTTTTGGACCGAGAAATTACTTTGTTCTATGTAAAGGCCAAGACAACTTTCTATGCATTGTAGTGTATTATGATGAAACATATTTGGGTTTTGTTAATTTTCTTTTTTAAAATATTTAGAGATAAATTATTCATTTTAAGTAAATTGTTTGCTTACTGTTCAGAAGGTCATCACTGAAGGTAATATTTCAGTGCAAGTGCTGAACTGCTGGTCTGCACGATGCAGCTTGTTTTATATACCTACATGCATATACATTTCTTTGGGTAGTACAATTATCCATGGTTCCTAAATTCTGATGATGTCATAATGTCTAAAATACAACTTTGTGTTAGCAGTAGGCAGTAACTGGAATGTACCAGGTGAGAGTCAAAGTAATATATGTTCTCATATGACATATAAGTGTGACATAATTACCACTAGACAACTCATGGTGCGAGACAGCTATGGTCCCCTGACATCCATGTCACTTATCTTTGAGAATCACTCGATAGCAATAGCATCAGCCCTATGCATTTGCCTGCATCCACAGAGAGACACATCTGAATGTAAAATGCACTTGTGCTCAAGTACCCCCCTTAGCAGTTGCCATAGCAACCCACTAAAACCATTAGTCCATGCTTCACCTGATATATGCTCTTCCATTGTTACTGGATGCTAGCAAAGCTAGGCTACCAGGCACATGATATCTTCTTCACTAGTAGGACACCTTTTCACAGAAGCTGCATTTTGTCATTTGTAAAGAAATTTGTAAATCATTGGTAAGCTTTAGTTTGTGCAGTCATAATGAAGATCTTGTAAAAACCTATACTGGAAATGTAAAGTATTTCCAATGAAGGGCAAATTAAAGTACAGTCATTCTAAAGCTTGAATCTAGAAACCTCAATGTTTCATTTTTCCTGATATAATTCTGCGTTTAGAATTATCGAACCATTGAAAAGTTGATGTGCTGGGAGTATTTTTAAGATATTTTTGGTTACCAAGTTTGAAAGGGAAATGATCCCACATGACATCTGCAGCAGTTTCCAGAAATGCAGGATGCTTGTAGGTTGCTTTGCTGTCCAGCTCACCTCATAGCATCGTATTAGCCTGAATATAAGACAGTATTTTTTGAGAATTACATCTAAAAAAAGTTGGAGTTGTCCTATATTCAAGGACTGAACCTATAAAGGCCATATACCGTAAAACACCAGTAGGTAGGATCAATTAACCACAGAAATGATCAAGTGGAGCTAGCAAGTGTGAAAGATGCCGAAACCTCAAGATGATCTAGAAAAAAGTAGCTGCAAGTTAACCAAACTAACCAAGAACTGAAGAGAAATTGCCAGTTTTAGGATATCACAGAATGTTCTGTTTTAATACGGCGAGCCCAAAAAGACTGTCTTAAAATTGAAAATACAGTAAATATAAATAAATATGATTTTTATTTCTAAAGATACAATGTTCCAAAAACCTATTTGTTGAAAAAGAGCGGGTTGGGTTATAATCAGGATCGTCTTATATTCAGGCCAGTATGGTAATAGTTCTTTAGCTGCGCAGGTGCAGTCAAACTTTTGAATGCTACTGTGTTCCTAAAATGTTTCTGTTGCAATTTAATTTTGCTTCAAACAACACTGACAGACAAATACCAAGGGGTCTTTTAGTTATTTTCAGAGAACAAAAATCACACACTAGTTTTAGTGTATGGGGCAGCACAAAATATTTGTTTTATGTCAAAGATTATGCTCATTCTACAGTCTCCCAATAATTTATCTACTTCTTTTCACATCCAGCAAGTGCTGTCCTGTCAGTGATGGTGATGTCAATTTAATATAGCAATGGAAATCTTGCATTTTCTCACTACTATTTTTATTTTCTTGGCCCATTTTCCTCTGGACCTCATTTCTGTGTGCAAAAGAATTTGCAAACAGCCGCCTGTATACGTGTTGCATCCTGCATGCCCACACATGGTTTTTCAATTTTAAGTGAAGGGGGCGACTGACATTTGAACTTGGTTTCCTGAAGCACATCACCTGCGCCAAGAGGAGATGGACTGGTTCAACAAGCATCGTGAGGTGCACAGCACCAGTGGCTTCCTGCTGGACCACAGACAGGTTTCCCATAAGCAGATCCGTCAGCATGGAGAGGTAATGACACAGTATAGTATGGTAAACAGTACTCTGCACGACTGAGAGAGGTCATGTTGATGATGATGTCTACCATGATGCAAGAAAAAGAGTTCTGCTTCATGTGTATTTTGTAGACATGTTGGAGTTATTTCACTTGCACAATGGGCACTAGTTATTATTTCCAATTGAGACAACAAGTGAAGAATGATAAAAGTGTTTATTTTTGTTGTGATTTTTACTATAGATGAAGCCCAGTCTCTACCCCTTCCCTCATACTAGAGTCAAAATACAAAGGGATCCTAAGGACCATAGTGTGTCAGGTAAGAGTCTTTTGAAACCTAAACCTCTTGTCATATAAAGTGTGTATCTATAGGGTAGAGAAGACTTGGGCTGGTTGTCACATTTGTTATTCTTGTCAGGATTTCTCAGCTTCAGTTCATTGTCGATTTATTCCATCATTAGAGGAAAGCTTGAAAACTTAAAAACTGGCAGTTATTTTATCATTGCAACTGAGATCAGGGGATGTTATTAGCTGCAAAAGCTAATCATTAAATGCTAATGGAAAGTAAAATGAAGGACAAAGTCTTAGATATATTATTGCATTTTCTAAGGCTGTAGGCTTATGAACAAAAAATTTGTGCAAGGTAGGTAGTGCAGTGTGTGTGTATGTGTGTGTCTGTACTTGTTTCACAAGAAAGATATGTTCTACAGCCTCATTCAATTTTTCTTTTAAGATTTTTTAAAATATTTTTTCTGCCATAAAAAAAAAACATTTAGAAAACTTAATAACTGTAACTTAAAAGCTGCGATGTTGTGTGACAACCATATAATATGCATGCCACCTTCCAGCTAAACTGACTTGGAAACTTCAAAAATAAGCTTAAACTGAAGATCTTCTGTCTTCCTGGTATTGATGTATATTTATGTGCAAATGTGTATGATCACATTTTGCTGGGAAAAATAAATGTAGAAAGTTACTCTGAGTTCCTCCAGATTGCCTAAGAAATATTCTATTAGACACAAAGCTGAGAACTTTGTCACATCTACAGCCACACAGTCTGATCCTTTAAAGGTATCCGTGCATAAAAAATGGGCCCTCTTTATTATGAAACACATTATTGCCATTTGATGACTTGGTCACATTACTATTGTAGCAATTTCCATCAAATGCATTTCTATGGGATTTTGTATGTCTAAAAATAACAAAGAATATGCGACAGTGTATTTTTTGGTTATATAGTCCAGTAGAAAAATTATGAGCAATGAGGAGTGAGAAGGCATGAATGTGTATGGCCAAATGCTGCCACATTTCAGTGGAGAAGCAGAATATGAGGCAGGATGTTCTGCCTCAAGAGTCAAGCTAATTCAGCTACTTAATGGGTCCGGATATTTTCTGCTATTGCTGCTTCTCTGGCTGCTGTGCATATTGCAGCTGCTCAGTTCTCAGCTCTCAGATTTATATGTCAACAAGTCATTGACAGTTATAAATCACATGCCTTTATATATAGTATATCTATCCATCCATCCATCCATGCATATTCATTAACCTCTGCATCCTGGTCAAGGTCGCAGAGGACTTCAACCTATCTCAAAATCATTGGTCACCAAGCTATGAAACTGCTCCTGGTTGGAACACCAATCTGTTTTTTAAAGTATAGTTTAACAAAAAGAAAAAGAATAAACTGAAAAGCTGAAAATGTCCAGCCTAAAAATAAAGAAACTGGCAGCTGAATAAATAAACTTAACTGTAATGCTCTCTTTTCCTAACCCTAACCCTAAAAGCTTATTCTTTTAAATAGGCAACGGACTTGGAATGCGAGTGGTTGGTGGAAAGGAGATCCCAGGGAACACCAGAGAAATCGGAGCCTACGTGGCCAGTGTTACACCCGGAAGTGCTGCAGAACAGACCAGAAAGATAGTCGAGGGTAAGACCCCTGTGCCCACTTAAAACTGGTGCACATTGATGCCATTTTGAAAGCATAACTTTTCTTGTGAGGAAAATAAGTAGTCTTTCATAGACAGAGAAGACAGGGTGAGGATTTGATGTCCAGTTTAATTAACACTGTATTAAATGGTGCTTGGGATGGATGGTCACATAATATGAAACTGCTCTTATATAAGTTGTATGTGAACATTATCAGTGCTTCTCCAGAAGTTTGGAGCACAATATAAGTGACAAAGTACACTTCTGTTGCTCACCATAATACTACCTATCCCAGAGTGAGATGCTGTGTCACAGATAAATTTGTTTATGTGGTGCTGTGATAGAGCATGTTCATTTGCCCTGTTGTTTGATGCAGCTCATGAATTGCTCCAAAAACAAAAGCCATACCTGAAGACCCATTTGCACTTGTGTAAGTGATGGCCATTGAGTGGTGGGTGTTGGCTGTGTGTTTGGTGTTTGCCGTGATCTTCTCTCACACATCTGGCATGGAGTTAATTGCTCTTATACGTACAGTCCTTCTTGATAATTTTCCCATGAAGTCAAAAACTTGACTGAGATAAGTTATGCATAATAAAAAATGTAAGGCAAGGATGCTTTGAGACAAGAGTTACACATCTTAATGAGAAATTCTGTGGCCCTCAGAAATAAGCCACAGTTTAATCTAAACTAGCTGCTAATTTTTGAGCTCTCATATTGCCCAATTTCACTGCAATGTTCAAGACTAGGGTCAAGAGAAATTGTTTCTATCGATCACTTTTTCAAATAAAGTTATCATGAAGTGATTATTTATTGACATTCACCATAAAATCACCTATAATTTTTTAAGCCACAGAAATGGTTAACTGTAAAAGTATTTGATATTCTACATTTAAAAATCCAAGAAGCCTTTATAAAATGCTACTTCAGATACATAGTCTAAAAATTGAATACTCTCAAAAAGGGAAGTCATATTCACATTAACTGGCAGTGTGCGCTGTGTATCAGGCATGTAGAATAAGGAATTATGGTAGGTAAAGTTTAAGACTTGGCATCTCAAAAAGTACTGAGTTATGTGTTGTGTCTTGGAAAAGAAAAGACAAATAAATGAAAGCAAATGAACTCATTTTTCCTGAGGAAGTTGAAATCATTTCTTTTCGGAGATCTGTGAATCCAGTGAGATGCAGTTACGAAGATGTGAAGAACTTTAAAAGACAGTGATGACAAGCTTGTCATTTTCTCAACCTTCTGCCTAAGCTCATCTTGACTATCCTGCTCCTGATGTGGTTTCTCACCAATTATGAATGTTTATGGTATTTGAAATCCATTTGGTGTCTGAATTAATCAACAACATGTAGTTTAAAGTAGGTTGTGATAAGATCTATAATATCGTGCAAATAACCTTTTTTGAACTGCCTGGTGGACATCTCATTCCCTTACATTAAAAAGAGAACTAGAGCCATTGGCCGTGGACCCAAACTCTTCATATCATCTTACAGGAATGCAGATCCTGGAATGGAATGGAGTTTCTCTGACTGGTAAAACCTACGAAGAAGTCCAGGGCATTGTGAGTCAACCATGCGGGGAAACAGAAATCTGTGTTCGACTGTGAGTCACACCTTCCTTTCTCCAGTCCACTGCTTACATTCATTTGTCCTCTTACTTAATCACCTGAATGAGTCAGAAATTGTAAATATGGAACAAGCGCACAAAGCTCAAAACAACACGGCTGTTACGTAAAGCATGAACACTGTTGAAATATATTTGAAAAAGCATGTGCAAGAAAATTCTACGTGGCCGAATATATTGGTAGAATGGCAGAATACAACTGACTCAATAATGTGTAATAATGTACCCCAGGACATAACTTCCGGTCGTGTTGAATGAAAGAGGGACAATGTCAGTTACCGCCAACACATCCGTTTCTGTTTCTAAGGGATTTAAACATGCTCTCAGACCACGATCACCCCCAGTGCCTGGAGCTCCAACACCAATCAAAGCCTGGTAGGTGAAGCATTATTATTATTATTATTATTATTATTATTATTATTATTATTATTATTATTATTATTATTATTATTATGGTCACTTTCCTCCAACGCTACAGTGTTTGGTCTGTATACAAAGATATTGTCGATGTACTCTTTCATTTTATTTACTAGTTTATACAGCTAGGTGATTATACTAGTGCAGTTCAGGGTAATTACCTTGCTCAAGGGTGCTACAGCAAGAGATGGGATTTAAACCCCAGACCTGTAATGCCAGCAGTTGGCTTAGGGCAGAGAGCAGTTAAGTTCAAATTCTACTTCTGCCGTTGAACCCTTGATCAAAGTGCTTATCATAGGTTGCTCCAATAAGAACACTCTGCTGTGTAAATGGACAAATTAGTGTAAGGTTACTGATGTGGTGTTGGGCTGCAGAGGCCACCATTGCAGCCCTGTGCAGTGGTGTAACTCAAGCTGATTCCTGGCCTGGTGCTGTCTTTAGTTTTCTCTATCTTTTCCCAGCAAAAATGTGCTGAAGCTTGGGTGCTGCCTGGAGGCCTCATTGTCATTCCTAACGTTACTCTGTGGGAAAAGTGGAAGCCCGACAATCTGTTCTCTGATCACGCAGCACCAGCTGAGCATCGTGACGGAGCATTGTGACGCTTTTGCAAAGGATCAAACCTGTTATGGCTCTCTTTCTTGTAGACCAACTGGAGGACCAGCCTCTTTCTATTCTAAAGTGAAGCAGTGCGTCGTTGGGTTTCTTCGGCAGGTGCTGCAGGAGACAGGCAGAGGTCCCCGGGAGTGGACCCCAACCAGCTCTCCAATGAACTGCAGAATGTCTCTCAGCAGCAGGCACCTTCGGCATTGCCCTCCGGTGTCCCTGAGAAAGGAGCCCACGTTCAGCCAGGAGCTACATCGGTCACCTCAAGCGCCGTCCACAGCCCAGGTCGACCAGGATCCCCCTCTGTCAACAAGAAGCGACAGAGCAGCAAGGCAAGGCACATGAGTCTCAGTTCTTTTGACCCCTGTGTCAAGCATTATGAAGTCACCTGCAACCTGTGTCAGAGGTTGCTACCTAGCAACTGCATGACACATAGTAGAAAAGCATGCTGTGAGCAAGGAGCTGTCAGTTCTGAGACCACGGATTAAATAACAAATGGTACATTGTTGGGGTATTCTGGCTTACGGGGAAACCCTTGAGTAATGTTTTAGTCTGAATGTTTTATATAGATTCAACATTCTTACTAAATAAATGATCTGTTTTAAATTTTAACTACAATAAATATATAATGTTTGGAATTTTTAAGGATTGCCTAAGTCCAAGTCGAAGCTAAGTCTTGTTTTAGATTCATGAACCCCTGTAAAAAATATGGGAACATGACCAGAGTTTTATGCCAGCGTTCTGAGCCTTATAAGTAATGAAGCACACAGAGCAAATGGAGGACTTGGCTGAGGAGCTCTTCAGCAGTTGCACTCTGGAAGAAGGATGGTTTTTTTGCTGACTAGTCTGTGTGTGTGTGTGTGTGTGTGTGTGTGTGTGTGTGTGTGTGTGTGTGTGTGTGTGTGTGTGTGTGAGTCCCATATATGAAAATTTAAAGTGTGCAAAAAGTGCCAAAATTTTTCCCACAGACTCCTTCTCCATAAACTGCCCATCACAAAACCTAAACACATCACTTCCAAGTTCATTTTGCCATTTGAGACCAGAAGCATTTCTTAATTTTTCTAGCTCTAAGAAAAAAGGTTTCTTTGGTGTCTGCAAAAGTGTTACTCCAGAGTCATGCATATTTCGACAGTGGTCACATTTATATTTATATACTTGTTTATTTTTACTTTAAACCTCCTACAGGATCTTGTGTCGTGTTTTGAGTGCTATCAAAGTGTGTATTTAATTTATCTGTGTCACACATGTCACAAACATGATCCTGACTTTGAGTAACTGGATTACTCTTGTTTTGCTCAGATGGAAGCACAGTGGACTCCTGTAAATAGAGATAAACAGTATCTACCTACTTACATGCCACTCTCCTGTTTAAATATGTCACATATACACCCACTGGTGCCTTGGGGTGTCATTTATTGCTGTGATCTCGGTTTGCTCATATCACCATTAATAATGCTCATTATTATTATTATTATTTTTATTTATTTTTTTTTGACTACATTTGAATTGTGTATTTAATTTGGTTTTCGTTGTCTTTCTGGGGGGTTTCAAAGCAATTCTCAAATACATTTCAGAAGTGTTAAGTGGTGCTGTTGAGATGGATGGTCACATAACTGCATTGTTATTGTCCATCTTCTTTCCAGCCTGCAGAAGCAGCAAAGACCCAGACCCATCCAATAACAGGAGATATCCAGGTACCATCTGTAAAATGTATATATTTAAATATTATTTAAACAGTGTGCTACAGTAGAGTAACAGGATATTTTCTGGGGAATGCTACTGCTTCCCCTGGACAGTTACCCACCTGATCTAAGTTGCTGCCCCAACTGAACACTTTAAACTAACTTTCCACTCTCATAGTAGAATAAGGAGTACAGAAATCCTCCTGAATAGCTTTGCCCAGCTAAATTTTTTTCATCTTCCATTCCTGTATCCAGCAGAAATTGGTCAAACATTCGCCAAAGATTTCCATTAACTTTTTATTCTGCAATCATTTCCCAGCTTCAACTCAACTATGACAGGAATGTTGGCAATCTAATCGTCCACGTGCTACAGGCGAGAAACCTAGCCCCCAGGGACAACAATGGCTACTCGGACCCCTTTGTCAAAGTTTACCTGCTACCAGGGAGAAGGTGAGTTCAGATGAGGCAGAAAAATCCAAAACTTTAGCAAAAGTTTTAGTGAAGGCCTCTTTAAATGCATGAAATTATCTGAAAAAAAATCCACAGTGTAACCTCAGTTTCAACTGAGTGCCAAATATTTTAAATGTGCACAGAACATCTCCCTAAAAAGTATGCCTTTATTCTGGATATAGCTGTAAGCAGCAGTTCTCTTTGATCTTGACTGCAGCTCAACAACTCTGATATTTTATTCACTGCTATACTTAGATATGTCAGTTTCCCTATTTATTTATATATTTATTATTCATTTATACATGCTCTCATTACTCCAAATTACAGTATATGTGGCATCTGGGCTATTTTAAATTCTTGTACTACTTGTAAATTGTGCGGCTGGCACTTTTTCATTTTTGTATATTAGTTTCAAGTTTCAAGGTTTATTTGTCATGGGTGCACTAACAGCAGCATAGCAGTGTTGTGACCATGAAAAGTGTTGCTTCCAGGCATCCTCAGCAAATAAATATATAAGTAAGATATAAGAAAATTAAATAACAAATAATGAAATTAAGAAAAATAAATAAATAAGGAAAATAAATAAATAAGGAATAAGATGTAAAAATATACATAGAAGTTATAAATATATATAGAAGTTAAAAGTTGGTAAACAAGAAATAGCAAACAAAAAACAAGAATTAGCAAACAAGAAATGAACAACAACAACAGTCAAACCAACAAACACACAAACTGATAAGGGCATACAAGGCATGCAAGGCATACAGACAGACTCTGATCGACACTGTCTCGCTGTCCAAGGGAGGGGTCAGTGGTTCAACAGTCTTATTGTGTGGGGGGAAAAAACTGTCCCGGAACCTGCTTGTTCTTGTCCGAATGCTTCTCAAGCGTTTTCCGGACGGGAGCAAGGAAAGTAGTTTGTGGCTGGGTGATTGCGGTCCTTCAAGATGTTATGGGCCTTCTTCTTACACTGCTGGGTGTAGAAGTCCTGCAGGGCTGGCAGATCAGTCCTGGTAATGCTCTATGCTGTCTTGACCACTCTGTAGAGTTTTACAGTCTGGCACACCGCAGTTGCCATACCAGGCCGTGAAACAGCCAGTCAAGATACTTTCAGTGGTACATCTGTAGAAGTTGACAAGGATCCTGTTGTCCATGCCGAACCTCCTCAGCCGACGGAGGAAGAAGAGGCGTTGTGTTGCTGCCTTGATGATAAAGCTGGTGTGCCGTGTCTTCCCTTGTAGTTTTGCAAACTTATAGTTATCCAGAAGGAAAGTTGCTCATTTAGCACAAATGTTCATTTGAGTGAATACAAGAGGCAATGTTTAGTCTGTCTGTACAGATAAATTACCCAACATTTTCCTGACATGACGCTTTTGTTTGTTTTCTTGTTCTTAATCTGCAATTTGCACAAACCCTTGATGTCCTTCAGCCAAGTCATGGTGGTCCAGAATGCAAGGTAGAGAGATCGATGTTTCCCTTGCTTTGTTTTCTGTCTCATTTCATGTGTGCAATTGCAGATCACATATTCAGTGCCCAGCAGGTGGCATAATAGTTAAAGCTACCACCTTTGGTATTGGAGCGTCTGAATCCATCCCCTTTTTGTAGTAAACGTGAGCAAGGTACTTAGTATCCTTAATGCTTCTAGTAAAAATGACCTTTCTGTATAAATGGATAAATCACTGCATGCAGTTGAGCACAGTAAGTTGCTTTAGAGAAAAGTATCAGCTGAATATACAAGTGCAAATCTAATAGTTTCCTGTGTGTGTGTGTGTGTGTGTGTGTGTGTGTGTGTGTGTGTGTGTGTGCGCGTGTGTGTCAGTGCTGAGAACAAGAGAAGAAGCAAGTCCTCGCAGAGGAGCTTGAATCCAGAGTGGAACCAGACGGTCATTTACAAAAACATCCACCTGGAACAGGTACATACTGTATCTTCTGCAAATGATGCATTATTACCTGCACAAGTCAAGGGTAATTTTCCCTTTCACTGCTTATTGACATGTTATTGTGCATTTAAAACCGGGAGGCTCAAAACAAAATATGTGCGCAGTTTATGCATCCGATGCTATTTCGCGACTGTCACCTGAAAAAATGAAGAACTTGGAATGCAGATAATTTGTCCCCCGTGATTCTTTTTATGTTGCATTGGCCCCGTGCGTTTTATGTTGTGTTTTAGGACACTAAAAGAAGGTGACTGGGGTTGGTCATTTAGTTGTTTGTATGATTTAAATGCAGCTATTAGGAATGACTGAGCCCCCCTTGCTACCTTGTCTGCTAGGGTCTGTCAGTTATTCCAATACCTCTGGAGGTTACCATCACACCTGGTTGCATGATCAGCTACCCACACTTTCCCTGTGTTTTTGACCCCAGCTCAAGAAGAAAACTCTGGAAGTAACCGTGTGGGACTATGACAGATTCTCCTCCAATGACTTTCTGGGAGAAGTGAGTATTGTCTGATGTTTGCTGTTGAGCACGTGCTACTCATAGGTGTACAGCAGAACTTATGATACAGTAACTTCATATTTATGAAACAACATTTGTCGGCTTTAA
This sequence comes from Heterotis niloticus, assembly GCA_018136845.1. Taxonomy (NCBI): domain Eukaryota; kingdom Metazoa; phylum Chordata; class Actinopteri; order Osteoglossiformes; family Osteoglossidae; genus Heterotis; species Heterotis niloticus. Next base: position 15,455,662 of record CM030889.1, read on the forward strand.
TTTAACCCTTGAGTCATGTTCCAATAAAATCTCACCCATTTGCTAACTTTGTCTATCATAAATGTTTTTTTAATCTGTTTTTCATAAACACAATAAGGCTTTATATCATCCTCCACCCATCTATTGTTATTCACTCTTCATCCTGGTCAGAGTGGTGGTGTTCTAGCGCCAATCCCAGAAATGCCCTGGAAGGAATGCCATTTCCACTGCAAAAATTGAAAGCATATTTTTCCTGTTGTTTTTTCACATAGTAACTTCAACTGAAAATACTGATCTTCATTATCCTTACAATAATGTAATCCCTTGTTTTATGCAGTAGAGTTTTTTTGGTCACTACTAATTGTAGTATTGCTGGGGTTGTCCTGCAATATGTTACAAATAATGTTTTATTCGATGTTTTTTTATTTTTTATTTTTTTTTAAATCAAAGGCGGTATTTGTGGTACATTCAAGAATTAAAATGCAAGTTCAGGGATTTGTGCACACGTGCGCACACACATACTGTACAAGTGGTATTACTTCAGAAGTAAATGAGGAATACAATTTTTTTAAATTATTAGACTTGTGATACTGACTATGAATGAAGTCATAACAACATTTTAATCTATGATATTGAAATGCATGATATTGAATCTATGAAAATGAGCCACCCAATTTTGGACAGGAACACTAAAACAAAAAGTAGTCTCAACCAAAACCCAAGAGTTAAAAAGGGTGTTTTTAGATAAGCAAAGAGTAACTGAAATATCCTAAGCAGTTTTCCATTGTGATGTACATACAGTGTGTGCATGACACATGGAGACGTGTGCTGTGCTTCCAGGTGCTGATCGACTTGTCCAACACAGCACAGCTGGACAACATGCCCCGCTGGCTACCCCTGAAGGAGCAGAGCGAGACCCTTGATCATGGGCGACCCCGCTCAGGTCAGGGCATTCCACAGCCACCCAAGCCCTCTGTCATCAAGAGCCGCAGCCACGGCGTCTTTCCTGATCCTTCCAAGGGTAGGAGAGGCCACACCCACCCAACAACCTGTGCACTGCTAACTGCTCAGAAACACCTTTACATTTAGATTTTTAATAAATGTCACACTTGTAATGCATCATGTAATATTTAATGCGGTACTCCATGGGCAGTGAATGCCACCTGACATTCTCTCTTTGCTGTACACAGGCAAAGTATACAAGGTGCTAAAAAATTATAACTGTTAGAGAAAAGAATTACATCTTTCATACCACAGTCGTTTATTGCGTGTACCCAGTTTCCTCCAGTTGATGGACACGCTGATAGAACCACGATGATACCTTTTTCTGCTGAGGTCTTGTGGCAAACTTGGTTTGACAGGCATCCGGGAGTGTCTGCTCCTTTCTTCCATTTGCTCATTCTTTCCGATGCCAGTTTTAGCTTTTCATGCCATTGCTTTTGGGAAGATAAACATGGAAAATGACAAGTTGTCTCACACAGCTCTGAACACCTGGTAAAAATGATAAAGGGCCAGCACTAAAAGCTGCATAGTTAAGGAACTGGCAATTTGGTATGTTCAGATTGACATGGGGACATTGATAGGGGAGAGTCTTTCTATTGTGAAGTAAAAAACACACAAAAATATATACTTGTACACTCAATGGGCAAAAGTATCACCCCCATATGTGCTTGTTGAACTTCCCATTGCAAACCCATGAGCGTTAAAACAGGATCGTTCCTCCTTTGCTGCTGTAACAGCCTCCATTTTCTGGAAGGGCTTTCCACCAGATTTTGGAGTACAGCTGTAGGAATTTGTGCCCATTCAATCACAAGAGTGCCAGTGAAGTCGGGCACGAAGGCTTGGCTCACGGTTGGCGTTCCAGTTCATCCCAAAGGTGTTCGGTGGGGTTGAGGTCAGAGTACTGTGCAGTTACTCAGGCTCTTCCACACTACATGGGCAAACCATGTATTTACGGAGCTTGCTTTATGCATGCGAGCAGAGTGCATGGGAGAGAGCTTCTTCCCCAAACTGTGGCCACAAAGTTGGAAACACACAATTGTCCAGAATGTGTTTGTATGCTGTGTGGGTGCGACTGAAACTGCTCAATTCAATAATTAGAAGGGGTGTCCACATACTTTTGACAATATAGTATAAGTATCTGTATATAAAACCTCAAACTGCTGTTGCAGACATGCAGCTTCCCACCATTGAGAAGTCACACAGTAGCCCGGGTAGCTCCAAGTCCTCCTCCGAGAGTCACCTTCGCTCCCACGGACCATCCCGCAGTCAGAGTAAGAGCAGCGTCACTCAGGCACACCTGGAAGACGCAGGTGTTGCCATAGCAGCCGCCGAGGCAGCCGTCCAACAGCTCCGCTACCAGCCAAGTAAGCTCCGGATCTCCTCAGCATGTCCTGCTTGTGTCTCTTCTATCTTCTCCTCCCATTTGCTTTTCTTCAAGCAACCTCTTTTGCCCCCCTCCAGGCGACTGTGTGTACGGTTTACTTATGGCTTTCAGTCCTACTGGATGCCAAATGTTGCACTGCTGAGTCCTCAGAGGGGCACTGCTGTTCAGATCGTCCTTGTCCTTTTGTAAAGCAAAACATCAAGCTAAGAACTTAAGCTATAAGTCATGTTTAATGAAGGGATTCTGCAACTAATACCTAAATTTGAAACAGTTGGACATTTTTCACAGCAACTTCTTTCTCAAGCCATTTACCATCATTTAAAATTTCATTAAACAGCAAAATTAATGAAGATGGCCAGAATCTCTGTCATACCGGCTGCCATATATCACAGATTCACATACAATGAAAATATATATTTTAACATTTTGTACTTCAGCACTAAACCATGGGCCAAAAAGGTTAAAGAATATTCTCAGTTTAACGCTACATTCCTTACTTTTAAGGTAACTTATTCTCTTCAGTAAGCTGCAGACAGGTGTGGGCTCGTACATTTGGTCCTCTCAGTATTCTCAGTCCAAACGGAAACCAGATGGAGGAGCTGCAACTTCCTCCAACTTATACATCCCGTAAATTTAATTAGATTTCTTCCTTTTATAGTCGCTGTGATCCGACAAGCCTGCCGGTGATGAAGGGATCTCTCTGATGTTACAGTGTATGCACCTCTCTCTTTTCCATGTATGGTCCGCAGAGCAGGTCATTGGAGAGGTTAAGTTGCTATTGTGTGTGTGTGTGCTGAGCATGTGAGTATGGTGGGAAATAGTGCAGGGATACTGTAGTGGGAGACACTGGGATGAAACAGTCTGTGGGTCATTAAACATACTTGTTAATCTTTGGTGGTCCTGTATGGCTGTTTAGGGCTGGGAATGGATACCACGCACATAAACTCTAGGCGACATGACTAACAAACAAGTGTTATATGTTTGGTTGTGTAGCAATAAGAAAAAATGTCTGTTTATTGCTGAGGGTCCTGTATGCATCGCTATGTAACGGACACTTGGGCTTGGCTCTCTCGCCTGCGCAGCAAGGCCTGGCCATAGGCCAACGGAAGCACCCGTGAAAACAGTCCCTGCCGTCACCAACTTGATCCTGGAGGAGGAGGGCGGCGCCGACGCGGTCGACAGCGCCATTTTCCAAATTCCTCAGATGTGAGTCCGAGGCCTGTTTCCAATCACGTTTTCTCTAGCGGCGGCTCCACCCGAAGGCTTATTAGTTCCTGCAATGGAAAAAGAAAAACATAAAAACTTAGCCAAGCCACATGCCTATATTTTTTTTTTACAGAGATCAACACAAGCATTCCAGTCTGTTCATATGGCTTGAAAAGTTCTGATTTATTATATTTGCATTTACATTTATATTACATTTGTACTTTTGAACAGTGGAAAGACAATCCCCAACGGTACAGACAAAATACGAGGACTGGACCCTGCTGACAACGAAGGTGAGACCATGGAGCATATACCATCAGCCTGGAACATTCCCTGTATGGTAGGCCAGTTTATTTGGAAGCCATTTATAAAGCTCAGTAATTTTCGCTAAGTACCTTGTTCAAGGGTACTGTAACTGGAGGTGGGATTTAGTCTGGGTCCTTCAAGTTCAAAGGTGGCAACTCTTCCCGCAATTCATTTTCAGCCCCCACTTCACTAATATTCTGGTGGCTTTTTACTTTTTACTCAGAAAGCTCCCAAACAGTAGAAATGCTTGCAACAAGTTCCATCTACCTTATTTTTCTTGTTACTTATATATTATTTTTGTTTCTATTTATAATAGAAATAGCTCGAAGGGGAACTTTGAGTATGTTTACAAATTGGAGACCCATGTTAACTGGAGTGTGTGTGTGTGTGTGTGTGTGTGTGTGTGTGTGTGTGTGTGTGTGTGTGTGTGTGTGTGCGTGCCTCTGGATGATGTCTTTACATGGGAGCACTCTATGCCTAAGACCAGTGGGCAAAGATGGCGGGGGTCTACAGGGGGCCTTGCATTTGGTAATTAGGCACAGCAAGCTTTTGCAGATGGCCCTGTTGGGGGGGCCCTCCATGGACATGATTTAGGAAATGAGCTCCCTGCTGTCTCTGTGTGCACAGTCAAGTGCTGAACTTGCTGACTCAGCTAACTGTCTGTGACAGATAAACATGTGGTTCACCGCTCTGTCTGCTAAATCAATGCTGATATTGCAGCACATTTTTTTGTAACACAGTCATGGTGTAGGGCAACCGTAAAATAACACAATTTCTTTGCCGACTTGGGTATGATTTCTTTTTTTGATAAAGAAAGCCGGCATACCATCAAATCAAATCTACCAAAGCCTCACCCGATTGTCTGCCAGACAGTTTGCGCCAATAGTGAGCTATACCTTCTCTTCCTTGAGTTTTTCATCCCCTGCTGTTGAGCTCTGCTCAAGGTTCTCTACTGTGCTTTCTTATTTACAATATGTCACACATACCATTGCCAAGGAACTCGGAACATGCAGGCGTGTGAACATGAGGTCCCGGCTCCTAAAAGGGACAGGCTATCATCTGCTAACCTGGTCTCCGCAAGCTACTCAGACGGAGAGAGAGAGACAGACAGAGATGTTAGTCTCTGAAAAAACCCCACTGCTGCCCCCAGCCCATGACGCTGTTCCAGTTGTTGACATTTTCAGCACATTGACGTTCATATTCATTTATTTTGAAAATGCTTTTCTCCAAAGTGAAGTAAAACTCAGTAAGCAAAAGTGAATTTCACTAACTGATGGAGAGGTACGGATACAGACATGATTCTCAATGTACAGTCACATTGTCCAACATGGCTGTTTTTGCCAGCACACACCGGTATATCAGTATCTGCATACAGAATTGAGGAGGCCCCCTATGTGTCACATTCAATTAACAAAGCGATGAGCAACAAACCAGTCGTCAGTCCCAGTGAAATTTATAACTGTGAGAACTGTGGGAACTGTGAGAGCTGCACTGGTTCATAGGACAAGATGAGTCACGGCTGCTGCTTTCCGGGATTTCGGTGCTTTATTTGGAACTCATAGATCAGGATGAACAGTAGTCAGGACAGATCTGTATGCTTGTTTCAAGGTAAAAGTTCTCAATCTGTGGACAACAAGAGCTTAAGCGGGGATGTCCTGGCATCTGTGTGAATGCTGATGGTAACTAGGCATATGTGTTAAGGTTGGCCTGGTGTTCAGGTATGGGTTGTGTACTGTACTGACCAGCAGTAAACTATGAATGAACTATAATGATCTGTGAAGACCTGTGTCATCTGCCTTTTCTAGTGTGCCACAGGCATGTGAACATGAGGTCCCGGCTCCTAAAAGGGACAAGCTATCATCTGCTAAGCTGGTCTCCGCAAGCTACTCAGACGGAGAGAGAGAGACAGATATATATAAAAAGGGTAATGTTCAGGGTCAAATGGTAGTGTTCAAATGCTTCCTGATGGTTGCTGCCTCTTTTACTCCAATTACCCTGTATTTACACTGCTCATTGTGAAGATGTCACTAATTCAGATATCTTTGGGACAGCTGCATCTACACTTCCTCCTACTTGTGGTTGGGTTCAAGATGAGAGCTGGTCCCATGCATTAACAACACAGCCATTAAAGAGACCGTGCACTTTGACAGAAACCCTTTATTTTGTTGATCTTTATGCCCTACTTTAGACAGTTTCCGCTGACTGTTAATATATTCTCCAGATACTGTATTTCTGCAGATTCAGTGCAGTGCCGGAAGCCCCTCTTATTGCACATGGGCGCTTAGAGCCACTGCTAATTTGACCAGGTCATCAATACAGTCTAACGCTCATATTAAGCAGCAGCAGGTGGTATAGGGGTTGAGAACATTGCCTTTTGCCTGAAGGACCCGGGCTTAAATTCCACTTTCTGCTGTAGTACTCTTAAGCAAAGTAAAAGGAAAAGTAAACCAGTTGTATCAATGGATAAATCACAGTATGTCAATTTGGACAAAGGCGTCAAATAAATGTAAAGATAAGCATGTTGGCTTAAGAGCTAGGTGTGCTTTTCGGGGGTTCAGGGTTCTGGCTAACCATGGGGTCATGATCTTCCATGCTGTGGATGTGTTGAGCTTCTGATGATGCTCTTCAAAGCGATGGCCGTAGCACGGGTGAAAGTGCCGCCAAGGGTTACAGTCGCTCAGGTTCAGCAGTTCCCCCCGTCCGGAAGAGCCCAGTTTGTGCCCTGTCGGCTTTCGTTTGCGTCCAGGGCGTTTAGAGGATTATGGTGCGGCCGGTCAGCTCATTAGTAGCTATTGGTCTGAGTACAGTGCTTATCTCCCTGTGACCGACCACAACATGGAGCTATCTGTTACATCAGGAGAAGCTCGCATTCGGTTTGGTTGCAACCTGTTACACCATAAGATGGACTCCAGTTCCCGAACTGGATTCTCGGTTCGCTTTTCCTACACTCGTGCAGCATCTACTGTATCTAATGTCCCGGATTAATGGCTAAACTCAAAAATCCGTACAATTCAATTCATTTTACCGCAGTACTACCAGCTTCATTTCAATTGAGAGATTAAAAGAATTATTGTTGTTTCACTTGTGTGGAAAATTAATATCCTGACTTTAAGTGAAACACAAAACAGGCTTTGGTGCTGAAGGTGACACTTGAGTGTTAAAAAAACATTAGTCGCTCATTATACTGCCATTACAGTTGGGGCCGCAAACCAGAGCTGGCAAAATTTTCAGAGGTTTATATTAATATGTAATGGTTTTGAATAAAATGCAGAAAAACACATCACTATTATGAGCATAAAGGCAGGGGTTGTTCCACTGTGACTAAACAAGCCACTGCTGATGGCTGCCAGTGAGAAATCAATAAGATTTAGATATCGTGATCGTTTCCGTATGCATGGGAGTTATCGGATGTCACAGGACTCGATCCTTTCCTGTGAAACTTTACCAAAGAGATGAGAAACAAATGAGAACTGAGGGTGTTTGTGTTTATTTGATTTGCTGTCCGTATTTTTAAATATGACCACAAGGGGGCAGTGACGGGCAGAATTCACAATTACAGCAAAACAGTGTGAAATACACCTGAACTTACTTTCATTAATATTTGTCCAATTTTTCAGACGTACACACGGGTTTCTGGATTTATTCTACTGTCTTTATGGAGTTCGAGCACAGCCCAATGATATGAATGTATTATATTTGAATGCAAACAGAGGAAAGTCCACCTGCATGTTACCATGAGCTTTTCATTTGGCACACAAAGTATTCTTTTCCCAGAGACACGTGTAGTGCAACCTTTGTAATCATTTCTTGTATGTTTCATGAGTTTGTGAAGTGACTTTTAGTCAAGGTTTCCAGCCAAAAGAGATGTGTGAACACCTAAAAATATGCAGAAATATTAACAAACGTTCTTTATTGAGAGGACCTCCCCTCCTATAGTATGAGGGTGCCTGCGTCTACCTCTATTTTAGAAAAATATGCCAGACAAGGACTAGAACTGCTATATTACACACATTTATCCTTATAATGTTCTAAAGGAAAGGAAATTGTACAAATGATTATAAATTAGGTACCAAAAGGAAATTTTTAATTGGTGTAAAAACTGTCCTGTCATCTTGTCTGTGCACCAGGTAAGACACAGATGATGGGGGAAATTAAGATAGCACTGAAGAAGGAGACCAAGACAGAGGGGGAGCAACTCATCGTGGAGATTCTGCAGTGCAGGAACATCACCTACAAGTTTAAATCCCCGGACCACCTCCCAGGCAGGTGACCTCTGCTTAGAATTACCGCGGTGTAGCTTTAGCTCTCTCCATGTGCTTTGTATTCCCATGGTATTCAAGGAGCAGCACACCAAAGTGGCAGGATGAACCAGCATGATCCAGATCAACAGATACCTCACGGGGGCTTTCAGGTTCCCCATCTCTATTGTGCAAGTTGCAGTACCTGTATTTTACCGCAGTGTACCTGTTTGCCTTAATGTACTCTGCTCTGTTTCATCATCCTGACCGAGCGCTGTTCTGAAATGACCGTCCCGCCACAGACCTGTACGTCAAACTGTACGTGGTCAACGTGGCAACACAGAAGAAGCTAATAAAGAAGAAGACAAGGGTGTGTCGGCACGACCGTGAGCCATCCTTCAACGAGACCTTCCGCTTCACCCTCAATCCCACGGGACACTCCCTCCAGGTAACTCCAGCAGGGCCATCCCGAATGCTTTGTTTCTCAGCAGAGGGTTTATACACCAGGACAGTAACCCATCTCTCCATTTGGGTATTTCACTAGAGTAAGTCTACTTTAAGGTAATGTTCATTTACAATTTCTAATATCAAATGCCCGATTCAAGACCATAAATTACAATAACAGTGTAGAATGAAGGTAATTTAACCAGGTACTCACACACACCCACACACACGTGCACGAGCACGCACACGCACACAAACATACATATGAATGTTAACTTTTCAGGTGAATGAGGTCTATAGACTACAAAAAACAGTGTAGAATGAGGTTAATATAACCGGGCAGCCACACATGACATGCTATGGGCAATTGTACAGTGACAAATTATTCTGAAACACAAATCTTTAGACTGTGGGAGGAAAAAGGAGCTTCAAAAATCAAGAATCACAACTCATTTAAATGTGGTGGTGGTAGTGGCGCTTGGGCCTGAGTTGTTACACCTCTTTAAATGATTTTGTGAACCGTTTTATAATATCTTTAGAGAAAGTTATAATGGGTCGCCCAAATTTGATCGGGAATGCCCAAAATAGTGAACCGTTTCAAAACGACCCAAGGGTCATGAGACGCAATGGCCGACCGGGGTCCATCCTGGAGCTCAAACTGTCGTGACTTCGTTGCATCGTCTTCAACTGGGAAATTCGGTGCTGCGTTTCTCATTATGACTGCAATGCCGTTCTTATACCTTTGTTGTGAACTTTTTGGAGAAAAGTTGCACAGCTTCACCCACCGTGAGCACTAAATACAGATGTTAGTTTAGCGTTTGACCTCGACTGTGACTTAAAGCTGAAATCAATAAAGGAGGTGGAGTGAAGCGCTTCGCTTTGGAAGAGATCCTGTGCAAATGTGGCTGTATAATTTACAGCAAGTACTGATGTTGTCCTGTTTGTGAGTCATAAAACAGAATCAGAAATGGCTTTAATGAGTCATGAGTCTGGCATGAGTGTTGCTCTTTGTGTGTTTATGCTTAAATCTCAGGCCAGCACCGACTCTGCCGTGCTTCCTAGTCCCAGTACGAGTTCAGTTCAATATTTCATTATTCATGTTTTTTTTGACACACTCCTTGAATTTCGACAGTTTTAATCTGCGGTCGTTCTCGTGCAGCTGTTCCTGGTGTCCAACGGGGGCAAGTTTGTGAAGAAGACGCTGGTGGGAGAGGCCTACGTATGGTTGGACAAGGTGGACCTGAGGAAGAGGACCACCAGCTGGCACAAGCTGTTGGCGAGCTCCCCTCAGAGTCACCCATAGTTCTCCACCCCGACTGGCCAGAAGGGGGCAGAATCATGCGCTCGCTAACCATCAGTCTCACAATCGGGTTCCTTGGGTGAGGGAAAGGGGATGCTGGGGTCCAGCGTGGCCTTGTGTGTCAGGAGGAGGGTGGGAACGGGAACCGACAGTCTGAACAAATCGCTGTCGCCTATCCCAGTGAGACGTGTGCGGAACGGACGAGAAACATGCAGGAAGGAGGCAGATGGAGATGGATGCGACGAGAATTAGAAGGCAATGGGTCCAAGGAAGCGCTGGACTTGTCAGTCTGTCTCAGCTCAGAGAGGAACCGCAGGGGACTCATTGTGTGCTTGCACTGCAAACCCAGCAGGAAATCCAGGAACCAAGTCTACAGGGGCTGGAAACTGAATCCATCTGACTGGTCGCCAGTCTGCGGGGCCCTGGCAACTACGTGAGGCTGTGAACACAGCGCCGCCGGACGAGAAGAGCCTGTGTGCACCGCCTGTGTGTGATGTTTCATGCCTACCTTTTTTGCTGGCTTGACCTGCAGCTTTGTGCTTCCAGCCTTTGCGTCGCCGCATCTGCTGCAGCCACAGATTTGCCAACCACCTGTACAATTGAGCTGTTTTTTTAAATCCTTCAGTTTATAACTTTTAATGTAACCCAGGTCAAAACAGTCATTTGCACAAGTGTGTCCTCATCTCCATATAGTTCTATACTGTGAACTGGGATACAACAGACATAAATAATGAAAATAAAAATAAAACATAAATAAATGTGCAGGCAACTGGCAACTGTGGGAGGCAAACCGAGTTCGCTCTGGATGCGAGATCAGCGGACGGCTGCAATTGTTTGTTGTGTTTATTATCCTCAGAACGCTGGGATGTTTCCGGAACGCACGCGGTCAGGAAACACGCTCAAGGAGAAGCGTAAGCATCCCTCGTGCAAAATCGCAAGGAGATGCTCAGCTTATATGAGCTGTTTGAGCACATCGTTCCTTTAACCTGGAATCAGTGACGTAAATTTGAAGCAGGTGGTTTAATGACACAAATGACATTTTTGCTGCTAAACCCCATCCTTGTTACAGATGATATGTTTACTTGCAACGAATATGGTGAAAATACAAGAGTTTAGATGTACAGTCCTCCGCACATGCTAAATAGGAATGATATTCCATTCTGTAGACACAATTCACTTCCAGTGTAGAAGCATCATGGTTAATAATATGTATGTCCTGTAAAAGACAATCTGTTAAATACACTTTAGGTGTTTTTTCCAAAAATTTAAAAAAAAAAAAACTCAAATGAAACATTGAGCACAAAGTATTTATTTACCAAAATTAATTTGCACTACGTACGCACCTATTTATTTTCAGACGTACTACTGTGAATTGTGGTTATCATTGTAGACAAAAAAAATACAATAAAACCACTATCTTTATTTTATTTAATGAATTATTTATTTTTAACAAATCGTCCCTTTTTGTGTAGGCACATATCAATAAGAGCTTTGCAAAGCATTGCTTCAATGAGCATATTCGGCCGCATCCTTAAAGGCCTTCGGTCACTCTGCAGTTAACCCCCGTCGCTGTTGTTACGGTAACCCGACGCGCGGAGTCACGTTCCAGAAAAGGGGGTTTCTTTTTCATTTTCTCTCAGCCAAGGTGGTGTCTAATGTACCATAGCTAATGATTGTCACATGGATCCTGTTGTAAAAGATATCTATATAAATATATTCATATATGGATACTTGTGTGTCGATCGTAGACCATCGATCTGTGTCTTAAAAAAGATGGCAGGAGAACAAACTCGAGCTAGAATTGTAGGGGTCAACTTCAGGTCCGTCGAGTTACAATCCGTGAGCTTTTCCTTGTCTCGTTTGTACAAAAATGTCCTTTCGGTTCCCGTGGCTGAGGGTTCAACCCCTGCCCGTGTGGCTGAGGTGCCACTTGAAAGCATGTGATTATTAATGTAAACATCTGCGTCATTCTTTCGGTGTTTTATCGGCGCTATATAAATATATTTAGTTATGAGGAATGAGCAGCACATCCGGGGGGAAAACAAGCGTCACGTAGCGGTCGCGTCCTCGCATCTTCCAACTCGCAGCTATGATTTCGGTTACGTTTGCGAAAAAGCCTTACAAGTTATTTTGCTTGCACGATGTCGCGCGACCCGGCACGAGGGTTGAGTCCGCGCGTGCCAACCTGAGTTTGTAAACCAAATCCATAGGCTCATTTCAAGTAATCCTCAATTCTTCTATGCAACATGGACTTTATGCTTTGAATGCCTTTTCTTAAACATACGAGGAATAAAAGGACATAAATGGAGATGGTTGTACTCTCTGTGTATCAGCTGGAAAGAAATGCTTGCAACGTCTTACATGTTTACCTCTAACTGGCTGTGGGTCTATAACCTGGCGGAGTCGGTGCACTTACATTTTATTTTTCATCCGCAAGAAGAAAGAAATGAGCTCAAGGCGTAGGATGGACAAAGGCACAATGAGCAGTGTTTGTTTACACAATATTATAAATATACATGTTTCTTCCTCGCTATGCTTTACGGGCACAGTTTAATTTTCCCTCATAACCTTAAGGAAACCTACGTGAAAAGTGACCCTGTCGTCAGTCCAAAGGGCATTTTTTAAACCATTTGTTTTATTGCATCGCACGCAAAGTGGTAATTTGCAAAGATGCGAATGCTCGACTGATGTTCTTAAGCTTCGCAAACATTGACCGACTTCCTTCCCTTCTAACAGGACCCCCCGCGTTCGGGCGCCGTCCTGTTGAATGTCTGCTTCTGCGTTTCCGTTGTCGTTTGACCATCGGCCTGATGTTTACCGGTGAAGGAGAAACCGCGGACAGTGACGATGATGACGATGACAATGAGAATTATTATCACCTTTATGACACCCTTCGTTCTTTAACCGTTTTCTTACATTTAATGCTGTAAATACATCGCATAGTCGTTTCTTCTTTTTTTAAATACAAGAGGTTGAAATATGTGTTCTGAGCACGTGAATGTGACAACTTTTCTTTGTTAAACCTTATGTTTTGTTTTAGTTTCTTGCGCGGCTGTCCAGCGGCCTGAACGCGCACCATGTCGGGGGCGGACTAAGTGTCAGCCCTCGAGGAACTGCGTGGCTGCTCTGCAGGGTAAAGATGCCATCGGCTTGTGTGTCTGCAAGAGCTCCATGTCTTCTCCACGCTGGATGTTGCATGTGTCCGTGATGGTTTGTTACGAGTTCTTCCTTCCACAAACCTATTTATAGCTGAAGCAGAATGGTGGAGGGGGGGGTGTGTAAATGTATGTAAAGTGGCATTCTAACTGTACAAAAAGTATGCTTGTATAATTTGTCCGGGGTTTTGCTAGTTGTAAAATGGTGAAGAAAAAAGAAAAAAAAAAAAACAAGTCATGGTTTTGTGGTCGTCCACAGGATGTATTGAGATTTTATGCAAACTGTGCTGTAAAAACAGCTGTTTCTCATGAGTCTAAATAATAAATATCGATATATATTAAATATTTTGTGGCCTAAATGTGCATGACTAGAGTGCCATCGTAGGTCTTACAACTTGTCACGAAGTCCACCCAAAACGTTTGTGTACATTCTAACCAATGCCACGTTATGTATCTTTGCCAGGGGTGCAGCAGTGTTGTCCAGTTTTGGACCGACATTCGTATTTGTGAAAAATAAATGGACAAAGGAGGAACAAAGACAAATTGTTTGTGCGGTGTGCGATAGGCTGAAAGCACGGCTTTGTGTCGCGCCAGTCTTGCGTCACTCACTGAGGGCAGGGGCGCCAAACAGAACCTCAAGCCCACAGATTTCTGGGATGGCAAGCTAGTTGATGCCAGAATATGACTGAGGTGCAAAGCTCTGATACTCCAGCGATGCTGGAGATGTGCGATCAAAATGACACCGGTTTTATAGTAACAAAAAGCACCTTAAAATGGCGACATGGGAGGATTATAGACGTTAAAAAAATTATGGGGTGAGAGGGTAGAAGACGATAGATATCCAAATTTACAAAACTTGATAAAAACAATGGCAGCCAAAGGTTCAAACGTATATTTTGGTTAGAGATGTTAGCGATGTGGTTGAGAGCCGCTTTAACGTCACTTTCCTTCTCATTGTAGTTCTTTCCATAGGGACACCTCTGCCCCTGAATAACCCTTTCCTTATAGTTGTTGACCACTGGCTGTCGTAACTCCATGACACACACACACATACACGTGCGGTACAGCTGAGCCCATTCTTTCAATCATCCAGCTGCTCTGTTACCCAATTTAACAATCGAGGCTTAAAAAGGAGTCGGTGAGCAGCAGCACTGTCCTTAGGGTTCCTGCCTGATTCCGATGTGGGCTGCTGGTGTTGATCCAGAACCCTGGCTGTTTTGTAAGTATTCCCTGTGTCAACCAAGTGTTCAGTTACCATGTTTTCCTGTTAAATTTTACTTTGTGCTCTTGCTTGTTTTCCTCCAAAACATTGCTCAGTCACCACATCTGACATTTGTAGTTACCACCCGGTCCTGGTATTCCAGCCTCACTGTTGGCTGTTGAGCCTCTCCTTTCATTAAAATGTTATACTTATTGCTTGCAGCAACTGTGCTGTTGACTCTTGCTTTGAGTTTAATGACAAAAGGAGCTGCTTTTATACTACAATAGGGTAGACTTTCTCCATAGTGACATGAGGTCCTAAAATTAAAAAAAAAAAAATCATTCAGTCTCACCATAGCAGCATGCTGTAGCCCATAGGGTGGTGGCTGCACTCAGTGGTGAGTAATGTGCACCTTGGCTGAGTCAGAGAGTTTTGTTTATAAGAAAAATGTTTTGCCACCCTTGGGCCTCCGAGCAAACGTTATCGAGCAGAGTCATTTGTATGTGCAGTCTGCTACACATTGCTGATGCTGACAGCATGACGTCACTCGCATGCGCGATGCCTTCCAGTTGGAAATTCTGGGGAAGTCACGCTTGCGGCTTTTGCAAACATTTGGGCAATAATGGTTTTAGCTGCTTGCTAACAATGAAATGTTTAGCTTTAAATTGTTTTTTCAAGTAAATCTGAACTTCTCCCAGGGATCACCAAAAGTTGTGCCTTGAAATTCAAGGATACACCCCACCTTTTAGACATTTGTGGCATGACAAAATGATGGCTTTTCCTACACTGCCATTAAGACTCTTGAACAACAACACACAGTGATCAAAATGCCCCCTCGGTGCAGTCTGACCGGCTCTTTATTATGAGTTCTTGTTGAGCTGGAAACTGAGTGCATGATGAAGGAGTTGTTCATCTTTAAGTAACGGTGGCTCTTTTATAGCCGTAGCGATCTGTGTCCATTTATGCTGTTTAAGGTGGATGAACCTCATTGTTGATGACTGTGGTTTGTACAGGGATTTTTTTGGTTCAAATATAAATTTATAATCGCCAAGCCAGATGGAAGGCACCATTGTGACGCAACAGGTAGCTCTGGTGCTTCCCACTTACTGATCCAGACACAGGTTTGAGTTCAGGTAAGCTCCACCCTGATTGTGTTCTCTCTATGGGTTTCCTCCCGCAGTTGGTTGTTTCAGGTGGACTGGACAACCGAGTCATCAGTCCATCACCTGATGTGAGATGGACTGTGGTTCTGTCCAGGGTTTACCCTGCCTGACATCTCATGTTTCAAAGATGGGCTGTGGACCACTACAACTCTGCCTAGGACAAGCAATTCCTTAACTTTTTGCAGCTTATACCTTTGGCCAAGGGAAACTGTTCCACGCATATTCAATACTAAACTTCATATGCATAAGAGGACAAAATAATTCCAATGTCGAAACGTGTAAATGATGGCTTGTAAAGCAGTGCTTCGCCAGCAGGGGGCGGGAGCAGCACACGTTGAGCTGCCCGGGGAAACTTTTGCGGTCCAGGCGTGAAGTGGGAGTCCTCAGTGGACTCACAGAAAAAATAAGTAATTTATACTAAAATGAAAATGGTCACTTTGGATCTTAAATGATCTAGTACAGTAAATAAAGGGATTAAACAGGCCATCACTTTCCTAAAATGCATCCCTCAAATGAATATTCAGTTGATCTAGGGGGTAAACTAGGTTTCTACATATTTGGGTTATTTAAAGGATAAACTTATGTACAATGTAACTAAAAAATTTAAACATTTATGTCCCCCAACACATAGGTATAGCAAATGTATAACTCTGCATGGGGTGGGGCCTAGCAGTTGTGAAGTCAAAATAAACGCATTTCCTTGTGTCGTATCTTTTTTTTTTTTCCCCATTCTGATCTCAAACTAATGGATTTTTTATTTTATTTTAAGGCCACCTTTCCAAAAACATGGCTGCTTTAACGGTCACTGCTGCCTTATGAATGACACAGCATCCATCTGCTGAGTGGTGCTCTGAGCAAAAAATGCAGGTTTGACTCTCCTGTGTGGAGATTTGGAGGCGGAGGCAAGTGTGCAGAACATCTGTGATGGTGAGCGCACCACCGAGCTCCTTTCTGATGTGCGTAATTGTGACTCGTGGGTCAGGGGTAGTGACGCCAGGGTTGGGCTGTTCCAGTTTTTGGGGCGGCAGGTGGCACCGTGGTTGCTGTCACGCAGGAGCCAAGTCCAAGGTTCGTGAGTGCCACACAGATGTCGGTGAGCTTTAGCAGCCGCCAGGTGAATAAAGAGCGCCTCTAAATAATTGGGCAGATGTACAGGCCCTGTTGCACAATAACGGATCACAACTTGCAGTTATTTTTGCCCAACATTCTGGCAGCAGACTTTCGGGTGTTTTTGTGGGAAATTAATGGCTGTGACTGGACCAACTCCTTAGTCCAAGATGACGGCAACTGAAGCTCAGTAGAACTTCTTTACATATGGGTAAATGCTTTACGTACTATAAGATTTTGACAAAATGTGATTCAAACTTATTTGCTGCTAGTATGTTCATTTGGGCAATGAATGAAATGAAAAGGCATTTAGGCATTAAAAGCAAAAATCTAAATTTCACAGGGGTTTAACACTGGTCCCACATTTAGATATTATGGTTATTTTTGGAGTTCTGCCCTCATACTCCCTGCAGTGATGTAGTCATGCGTAAGACATTGTGTTTCTTTCAAGAGCCACCTAATCCAATAACTAACTGAAATGCTAGGTAATTTCTCTAAATTGCTTAAATATTTAACTTGTAACTGGAAAACTTTTTTTGATTTTTGCAGTTTAAAAGCTGTATCACAGGCAAATCATTTAAAAGGAATTTTATTCTACGCTGATACTTGACTTTGCTGACAAATGTAAAGTATGAACTAAAAATAAATACCGCTGACATAAGCACCCCATTCCTAACGCTACTTAAATTTTACTATTTTTGTAGCATTCTGTGTTTAACAAGCTGCGTTCTTACAAAAGTGGTAAAAACCAATATTTCCAAATTTAGTTAACATTTTACTTGGCTTGCTCTTTAAAACACACCAATTCATCTTGATGCACATAATGGTTTTGTCAATTCTTTTCATCAGATGAGGTGCAAGTAAAATGGTTTTACACTAAACCAAATGTGCAACGATGCAGGTCACCCTAAGGTCGCTCTAGACCACAACCGTACGATGTCCATGATCAGAAGAGCCTGGGTGACCAGGATTAGTTTACGTATTATAATGTTCTTTGTTTTGCATTAAACATCCTGTAATAAACCTTGGGCTGAAGTGCGACCAAAAAATATGCCGGCTGCTCTGAAGAGGCTGCGCTCAGTTAATGATCAACATCCCGTTTTGGCTGCTGGAACCCCATCTGGGCAGCCTATTTTGGGAAGTGAATCCAAACTGCGCCAGAAGAGGCTGCTGAGCAACGGGCCCACCTGAGTTTAACACTCAAATCGTGCTTTCTCACTTAACGGCAAATGTGCAGCCAGCTTTTTTTTCCTGTTTTTATGGGAACTGTTGCATAGCTGCTGCTGTTATTTAAAAAATGGTGGCAAGGAGTGAGGTAAATTGTTGAACTTGAATTGTTTGTATTCAGTGATCTGGTTTGTATGAAATGCATCCAGGGCTGCCCACTCACTATCACGTGATGCGCTGTGGGTTGCATAAGCAACGCTTTCCCACAATGCGCCAGTTCAGCGCCTTGTGCTCCCTTTACGCTTTCGCCTGCACTGGTGGACTGATGCCTGGTGAGCGGAAGGCAGCGCTGCACACAGTAATGTAAACCAGGCCACACAACAGTGGTGGTGGCGCTGCAGTTTCTGCTGGGGAGGGGTAGTGTCAACCACATGGCAGTGGCCTAGGAAACCTTCCCATCATGCTTTGTGTGAGAGGGCTGAGCACGAGCTGGCCATCAGCTGCTGGTGTTTTATTCCCCATGCGTTTCCTGCTTCGTCCGAGGATCTCGCAGCCCAACACTGGAAGCCTTTCCTCTCCAAAATGGCAGGGGCTCCCGTTTCTAATGGTTCTGAGATTCGGAGGCCCCCATCGCTCGGCCTGCTGCTAAAGGGCACCTTTCACCCACGCTGTTACTAACCATAGCGGATGCGAAAGAAGGTCACGTCCACACAGTCCCTCTGCTTTCCACACCATTACTTTCTAGAAAACATCTGTTGTGGCTCCTTAGTAGCGCAGGACCTGTGTCTAAGAGGCATTACTGGTTAATAACCGTGGCAAATATGCCCAAATCGCAGTTAATTTGCCAGAAACCTAAAATTGTACTTTTTGAACCTCATCGGTCATGTTACATGTTGAAGCTGCTAATGCAGGTGGCCAATAAATCACATGACTATTTGTGTATTTAAATTAATGGGGGGGGGGGGGTATAAATCTGCAGTAAAAATGTTGGTGTAAAATTTTGCAGAAATTATGCTCTGAACGTGGAACTCATGGGCCATGCAAGGGTGGGCTGGGTGGGGGTAGAACAGAAAGGGGTTTAAAAGTTGGGGGCCCTTAACTGCTATGCCTCTTAGATGTCATCTCTCGCGCCAAATATGCAATGAACATGGAATGAAATTCTTATGGAAAAAATTAAATGAGAGCTGAACAAGAGAACATCTGGTGACCAATGTGAACAGTTGTCTGTCTGGAGGGGCCCAGTTAGGTCAGTTGGATAAAACATGTGATTGGGAACAACAAGGTTGTGGGTTTGATCTTCATCCATACTACAAGAGGAACAAAAAGATGAGTCCATGTTGAGGTAAAAAAAAAAAAATTCACGCTCTGGATAGTGGGGATCTTTCCATGTACCCAGGTGGGGACGATGCGTCTCCTAGAACTGCTTGTTCAGTCAGGGGGAGATGTGTAAGATGTGAAGAGCAAAAAGCCTAGTCGATTCGTTCACCTTGGCAACTTCCGTTCTAACTCTTCAATCACGTTTTCATTCCACCAACTTGGAAAAGGCATCCCAGTGTTGCAGTGGGCTTTCCGCTGCTCTCGAGAGATCTGGTGCCTTCTTCCTCACCGCACATCTCTGCTCTTCCATGTCTTTCTATCCAGTTTTTATTTTATTTTTTTGTGTGCAGAAGCAAAGGGATGCCTTGTATTCCCTTTCATTTGACTGTGAGAACTTCTCACTCATGGTAAATCATTCTTAACCAGCTGAACGGGAGGAGGGGGGATACACCTTCAGTCCACCTGAAATAGCTGATCAGTCTGTTTCCGTGGATATAATTTTACATATATCTCCCATTCTACTTTTCTCCAGCACACAGGGTCTCCGTTTGCAAATTCTAGCCATTGCATGTCTGTCCCACTCGCTCAAATTTGTGCATAAAGTTTTACAAACTTGTAAATCCAATAAAACATTACGCATCCCTGAGGTCTGCATAGCAAAGTTTTTGAATCAGGTCTTCATTTTCTGCTTAGTCTGGGAACAGAAAACAAAGTTTTGAATTTTTTTTTTTTTTTTTTTTTTAAATCAACATAAGCTTTACTCTGTAATGCATTGAACATAATATTCTCACGTTATCTAATGTTCAGATATGCTAGAAAGTGTTCTCCAAAGTTGTGCGAGGAGAGATGCTCTTTTGTTTTGACCACATGGCTCCCGAAGATGAACGTAATGCATCTCTAGCGACTCTAAAACACCTTTCAGACTTTTTATCAACCCTTGTCCTTTAATCTCCCGCCACGCATTCTTCCTCGCATCTCCATCCCTCTCCTTGAACATTTCTCATTTTTTCGGAAATAACAACCCCCGCCCCCCCCCGCCGCTGGAACAATGTTTATGTCAAGGTGCTAATGGAGCCCGCAAAATGGGATCCTACAGCCATTAGTTTAGTGGATCTACTGGAACAGGAAGGCCTGGGTTTGGACCATTGTTCCACTCAAGGCCTTTTCTTTTGTTCGTGCCTTTTTTTTTTTTTTTTTTTTTAACACTTTCCCGTTTCATTTCTCATTCCAACTGTGGTCGTACTCAGAGTCTCCAAGGTGCGTATGCCTGCTGAATACCCACTCATGCCATCGCGAGGAGAGTGGGGTTGCTAGGTAACGGCTGAAAACCAAATCCCTCCGGCAGCCTTGGTCCGGCACCCCACCTGCCTCTATGTTTGCTATATGTTCCTGCTATTGATTCCGCTTGCATCTCAAACCACCGTCGGACCTAATGAGGAGGGGAAAACGGGTTTTGAAATGACGTTATGCACCAACTTTAAATTGAGCCCAATAACACACAACACGCCAGCCGAGACAACGAGAACGATCCGAGGCAGCTCGAAAAATCACATGTGGTACTGCAGAACATTTCAGTTGCGCACCCCCCCAACAAAAAAAAACTAAATGTTATGCAAACAAAGACCTGTTTGGCTTCCAAGTGCACATTCCTTCTCTTGGAAGAAGGAAACGATTAAAGGCAGCGATGGGCGTGTGACTCAGAGCTCTGGCACTTATTTAGAGGAGATGTAAAAGGAGACAAGTGTTCATGCTGGACATCCTGTATGTTCTGCAGTCCTTATTTTTTATTCAGTCTGCACAGGAGCTGAATAAACTCGGAGAATTTGAATTTCTCTTCTAATATGGGTCTGAATGAACCACAGAGCCGCCTCCTGTGCTGAGACTGAGATCCTCAAACAGCATTTTGTCAGCCTTTGCAAAACAGGATACAGTGTTATACGTGTATGTATGTGTGTGTATACACACACAAGTATAACACTACAGTATAACATGTATAAATATATGTATTAAAAAGTAGCGGAAGGCATATATGGACATTTATAGACTTATTGGGTATTGGATTGAAGTCCTGGATTTGTTTCAAAATCAGGTTCAACAATTACTGACTTTTTCTAGCCTGTGGTTTGTCTTTTTTTCTTTTTTTAATTACTGTTATTCATTTGGCAACCACTTTCCTATATTTTTAATATAAATAGACTGTGGCCATTAGCAAAAGTTGTAAAACAAAAATTTGCAAACCTCTAATAAATTAAAAATTCACATTGCTTAATAACTTACTGTGTATGTTTCTCTTATCATCTCTTACCTTTGAATTTTCCACTCATTTGATTAATTCAGAATGTCTTTAGCTGTTTAAAATATCCTTTTAACATTAAAAATGCACTCCAGTGCAGATACATATTAATGTATGCCCTTATCTGAAATGCTTTCAGGGATTCATATATTCCAGATTAAAATCGCACTATTTTTATATTACACTCAAAAATGGTTAACCAGACCGAAATCTGTGGTGAAAAATATCCTTGCGGTTATGTTTACTTTTATTTTATTTTTACTTTTATTAACTCAACACAGGTATTGCATCTTGCATTGTTGGGCTGTCATGTTGTTTTCTTCCCATTCGTGATATTTAAAACCCGTTTTAAGATTTTATTTAGGCTCGTAAGGCGTGAGTCACGTAGTGAGAAAGTATCAGGCATCCCCTGTAATGCATTCTTATAAATCGACTCCAAAAGTGAAATCTCATAAATTGGAGACGGATTTCCCATCATGCCCCAGTCGGCCCCTGTTCCCCATAAGTACAAAAAATTGGCCTTGTGTTTCAGCCTAGCTTGGTAACGGGTGTGAAATTATTTCGCTCGTAGATACGAAAACCCGTAAGTTAGATACTCGTGTCAACTTGAGGCACATCCCGTGAACTCATTGCAATGTAGTTTATGGGCTTAAAAAATAATTGTAAGATAAGATTGAACTTTACTGATCCCTAGGAAAACTCCTATGCCTACCACATGCTCGGTGCCACAAAAATAAAATAGCAAAGATGATCGATACATAAATAATTCAATTAAATTATATAAGTAACTCCTCAACAGGTAGTCAACTCTGGCCCTTTAAACAGTGTCCGTGTTCCTGGACCAATCAAGTCTGTCTATGTATACTCCCAGGTACTTATAATCTTATAATATGATTATACTTGATTACATCTGGAGATATTTGGGCAAAATATGAACTTTTTTTGGGGACCCACGCTGTACCCTTGTGGGGAAAAATAGGTGTGCACGCTTATAAATTAACCTTATTGGTCATTGTGAGCATTAGTTGAAGGGTCCTAGTATGAGCAGAACCCTTTTTTAACCCAGCTGGCTGTGTTTTACCTCGTATTGACCTGGTTTTAAATTTCATTAATCTGTTACCTGTGGAGGACACCCAGACTCAAGCTGGACTCCCTGGGACGCTTTCCTTTTCCTCCAGACTGCGACAGGACTCACATGGCTCTGCTAATTGCTTCCTCTGAATGGCGCTGGACGTATCTGGATTAGACGGTCATTAACGTTCGCTTGACTCTGCACAGGAAACAGACAAGCTCAGTGTCTGCATGGATGTGCTTTGATGGAAGAGCATAGAGTACAGAAAAAGCAGAATTTGACTGCAGGTTGGTTTGCAGATATGTATGGGATCCAGAAACACTTTTCCTGTATTTATCACATAGGCACAACAAGGGATTGGGGGACATGTTCTGTGGGTCTGATTTTTTTTTTTCTCTTCAACACAACACAGAACTTCTGCTAGTATTTATTTGTGTGCGTGTGTGTGATGTTTAATAATATATATATATTTTTTGAATTCCAATACTTGAGAAGTTATGATGACACTGAACTGTGTGCATCTTTTTACAAATTGGGGTTTCCTGCCATTGCTGCTTCAAATGCCCAGCAGGAAAACCAAGTGTCCTTTTTGTGACTAATACCCTCATAGTGGAAACAAATGGCATAAAAAGTTGAATTACAGCACGTATACAAGTGCATCTACCCGATGCTGGACTCTGCTTGTTTGAATATCGCGCCCATTTGAAATTTTTGCACTCCAACCCGGTTCTTGGCAGATCCTCACTACGGTACCAGCAGTACCAGTGAATCACGTCCGGGGAGATTATTTAGCAGCGCTGGAGGGCTTAATATGATATTTGCTCAGCTCTGGGCACAGAACATTGCTACTGAACCTGTGTACCTGGTGCATCTCTGGTTGGAAAGAAAAAATTGATTGCACTTCTGAGGTGCTTGTGCCATTTACGAAGGATGTAGCAAAAGGTTGTTCATTCAAGTCCCCAGATTGACCCTGTTGTAAAATGCATGTGGCTCAATATGTATGGGGAAAATTGTTTCTTTGGGTACAAGGGAGTAAAATGTATTTATTTATTTTGATCAACCCTCATATCTTAGTTGTAATTAATGGTTGAGGTATTGGGCAATATAGTGTTTAGGGTTTGTGTTGCAGTCAGAAGGTCCTTGGTTTAATCCCAACCCTGCTATGCTTCCCCTTAATTGATGCAGTAGGAATACCCTATGATATGAGTAAATGACTGTAAAGTTGGTCATTATAACAATAAAAGTTGCCTTGATTTAAGGTGTCCCCCTATTTACCAGTGTAATACTACTCCCCGCACCCCCAGCGCAGTTATTACTTATGAGCACAAAAAAGACCAACTTACATCTGGTCATAAGTCAGTAAAGGGCACTTAATTATTTTATTATTTGGAGAGATGCCTTTATTAAAAATAATAAAGTGTGTGAAGCTCATATCTGGGCACCAGGATGAACTGAACTGTTCCTTTGACATGGAAAAAGGTCTCCTGTTCAGTCCAGCTCCCACCCTCTTTTGAGACAATTACCCTCAACCAAGATGGTAAGAATACCTTGGTGCATAAATGGGTAAATTGTTGTAAAGTTTATTTAACTCAGTTTCTAGTCAAAGGCGTCCGTTCCTAATAGAGAGCCACAGCATCAGCCGCTTTCTGTTCTGTTGGCTGAGGAGAACTTGGTTCGGAAAGGCCGTGTTTATATTGGTGGGGGTAACTTGTAACTGGATGGTGATGGGGTCCAAACCTGTTCTCGGCACAGGAGCCTCTAACAAGGTGCATGGCTTGAGCTGTCAGTGTGAAAAGTGGGTAAATACTTTGTCTAACGGTGTAAGTCGTCTGGGAGGGAGAAAGGGAGGTGAATGAGCTGTGTGTCGTGTTGTTGTGTGTGGATGCGGCGAATCGTTTCTTCCTTCTAAGGCAACTCTCTCCGGGCGGCAGGAGGGAGGCGGAGGCGGGGAGGGGGGAACGGCTCCCACGGCCTCTTTAAACGGGCTGCTCACGGCCGAGCGGCGGAGAGCGGAGCCGCGCCGCAACCGCAGCACCGGCACCAGCGCTCGGGACTGCGGGCCAGCAGGGTATGGCTACGGAGCGGCGCGCATAGCCGGGGTTGTCTAGGCTCTCAGCTCTCGGACTGTTCGCTCGGACCCGGGATCGCGCACAATGGACGCGCACAGGATACCTGTGGCCGTGCTGGTGCTCGTGCTGTGCGGGCTCTCGTCGGCGCAGTTCCCCACGCAGCTGCAGTGAGTACGCGGGGCTCGGCCGGCCGTGCGTGCGTGTGTGTTTGTGCGTGGGGGGTCCTGTCACTTTCCGTCGTGGGTGTCCGTGGCCCGAAGCCCGGCTGCACCAGTGCGCGCATGTGGCCCATTGGGGGAAGGAAGCCAGAATAACGGCGTGCAGCGGTCCTCCCTGCTCCCTATTGCGGTCTCCCTAGCACGGAAGCAGATGAAACAGTTTGAAACTTAACGCTTTTATCACTTATTAACTCGAACGCTTCATATTGGTATAGTAGAGGACTTAACTTTAGGGCTCCGCTTAAAGTTTGCAAAAAAAAATAAAAATAATAAATATAGCTGTCAAGAAACCCGGGTCCAGATATTTGGTGAGCAACGTCGAAACGCGTGTGACAAACCTGCCTCCCCCGTGTAACTGCCGGCGAGCTCTCCAGTTTGCTTACTAAGAGCAAAGATCTGACGGGAAAGGCGCTTCTTTTCGGACGTTTAACTTCGCCATTTTTTTCCACTTAAGTGAATTGTTATAACATCTGTGGTGGATGTGTTAGCAGAGGACCGAAATACTCACACGGTCACAGCAGCTTCACGTGAGAAAATGCCAGCGAGTCCTTTTCAAATAGTTTTAGAAACTGTTTACACAGAAAACTGAACTTTTTGGGCCAAAAGCAATCCGTTGCTGATGCGGAAAATTTAACATATTGCTCACAAGAATTTAATAAGGCAGCTGCCTCAGACTGAGCCGGTATGTTAACGTAATTCTAAACTTTTTTTTTTTTTGTCAAATACTCAAGTGCTTTTAATTCCTTTTTGACAAATTCTGCAACAAAGTCAGCGCTTTTGTGGAAAATTTAAAGGCAAACTCGTTTTTTTTTTTTTGTTTTTTTTATACCGAATTTGCGCAGAGTGGAGGTCAGTTGGGTCGCGTGCCGAAATTAGCCGCCAATTGATGCCACCCCCCCACAAAAGGTAAAACTGTGTGAATTTACCTTAAACCTGTGCGTAAAGCTTCAGTATGCATTGAGGAGGAAAGAGATGGAGGCGAAGTACAGTGTCCTTACGGTGACAAAATGTAGATCGATTAAAATATTGCTGGTGGAAACAAAACTCCAATGGGAAGGGAGGTAAAATTTTTAACCCGTAGTTTAGGCCCAGTTGTTTACCAGCAGGAGCCTGGCTTGTTGGAGGGCAGCTTGGCCGCAAAAATGTGGAACGAAAGCGACACGGCTGCTTAAATTAGAGAGCTCTGCGTCTGCAGGCTGCCGAATAAAGTGTGTTTCTCTTATGCATCAGCTTTGAAGGATGCATCTGAGTCATCGCTTTTTGCTCGCGTGCGTGTGCTTCAGAATAAAATCCCCGTCCCTTTCCTTCATGTCAGAGCTGTTTTGTTAAAAAGCTGCTGGAAGCCAGTGCTGTAACCACAGCTTTAACAGGTGAGCCCCGTTTAATGCGCCTCCTACCTTGTTGTCTTAAGGAGAGGTGCGGTGATTCTTGAGAACAAGGACAGAAACGTCCTTCACCTCTTTGGCTCCAGTAAACTTTAAAGCTTAGTCATCAAACAAGAAGTTGCTTTTGCTCCTTATTTTTGCTGGCTAAGCACACGCAGTAATAAAAAAAAAACTATGCTCTGGCTCTAGGTGTGTGAATTTATTTTTACCTGTTTGGTAAGTTCAGTGGAGAGGAAAAAATGGAGAACCTGCAGCTACTGAGTTTGGTTTTGTGTGCCTCTTTGGGGTGTTTGTTGGGCAGCCGCGATGCTGCGGAGTCCAACGATTCACTTCCAAGGGTGAAAACCCACTTCGCTCTACATGAATCTCCTTGTTATGTTGGTGATAGCTGTGCGAGTGTGTTTCACAGGCAAGGAGGAAAAGGCTAAAACATGAAAATGCTCAGACAAGTCGTTTGCTTCGCCAGGGACCTTCATGTTGATGGTGTTGCTGCAGCCACATCCAGGCTTTCTGGCTTCCAGGAAATGGGCAGCAGTACCACCCAGTCTCCAGATGGCCTTAAGATGCTCTCTGTGTCTGTGGGTTGTTGCTGCAAACCCATGTATGTCCTTGAGGTTATTTTAATTTCAGGTCCGTTGTACTAGAAGTACTTGTTTATTCTGAATGGGATGCGACCCACCTCTGGACCCATCCCTTGAATCCACATTTTAAATTGCAGCTCTATTTGAAAGTTTAATTTGTTTTTCAGCTCTGTAGCACACTTTCCCATCTATCTGGGATGCTTTGGTGGTGGTGGGTGTGCAGCCTTGTGGACCGTTAACCTGCCAAGGTGGGACACGGCCGACTTTGCACGCAGCAGGTTGCTGGTTGCTAGCAGCTGGACACAGCGTTGCTCCTACCACATCTGTGCGACTCCTTGGACGGCAACTGAAAGCTGGGATTTACTACTCGACCAGAAACACCAGTGATGTTAAGGCCTCTCTATTAAGCAGAATGTGTGTCCCTGACTAAGGATGTAACCCAGACTCGTGTTCTGGCTGTCTTTCCTCTCAGGGTGATTCAATAATTTCCATTGAATTTTCCTCTGTCCAAACGGGGTTTCCATTTCTACTCTTCTGTTGACAGGTTTAATACATTTATTTCCCTTTCGCAGTCCTGCACTTACTTTTATAATCACATTAACATTCTGTGATTTAAAGCACAACATGGCTTTCTTTTTTTATTATTAAAATGAAGGGTCCCTCAGTATCAGATGCAACCTGTTGAGATGGTTTGATGGAAGTGCAGTGTTTTGTTTTTTTTTTTTTTTTTTTTCCATTCTCTGCCGCATCCAACTGATTTTTGTGGGATGTGCAGCTGGTGCGCTTGGTAAACTGGGTGGAGACAAGCAGTTGACATTTGGAAGGGTGGAGGGATGGTGACAGCAGGGTGATGATTGGACCTTTGTCAAGATGCGTGCCATGCGTGCAGCCCCCAGACATGGCCTTTGTCTGTCCGCTGGTGTGACAGTCCGATGCAGGCTCTGAAATGGAGTAAAATGCGTTAAATGTCGCAAGGCTTTTAGCTGGAACTCCTCTTTTGTTCTTTGAGCTGCTTATATTGTGTGTTATTTCCTCAACTCTGCATTTATTTAACCTCTTAGTCTCTTTGGTCTCAGCAGAAAATATACAGAAGGGTGGCACATGATAATTTGTACCATTTATGAGTCATGTTTTCTGGAATTTGTAATTGGGTTTTAATGAAGTTCTCTCATGCATCCTTTACTTTTTTCCCATAGATGCAAAGTGTCTAATTGTTATTAATGTGTTTTATTTATTTATTTATTTATTTATTTATAACATACAATTCAAGCATTAACTTTGCCAGCCAAGTTTGCAAGCCTTTAGAACAGTGTTGCAATTATGTGCAAAATGTATTCTGATAACGCCGAGTTGGGTTTGATTTTGACAGAAGTTTCGTTTGAGTTTCTTTGAATTTGCAAAGGCGAAATTTGAATTTTGTGGTATAAAACACCTGAGTTGCCATAGTCGTCTTTGAAATTAAAACCTGGCTTGAGCTGTGTTAAGTTCTCAGCCTTCGTTTCTCCTTGTTT
The DNA here is from genome assembly GCA_018136845.1 of Heterotis niloticus. Classification (NCBI taxonomy): domain Eukaryota; kingdom Metazoa; phylum Chordata; class Actinopteri; order Osteoglossiformes; family Osteoglossidae; genus Heterotis; species Heterotis niloticus. The sequence goes on from CM030889.1 coordinate 15,483,760, forward strand.
GCTGGTTTCACCTGTTGAAATCTTAGTAATGGTGGACCGTGTGGCAACTGAACTGCCTAGTTTTGCTGTTTTGATAGTTAACACTAACTGTTAAACGTGCTGTGCCGGTTTTAATAGGATTTAGTGATATTTTAGTATAAACTGCTGTCGACTTAAGAACATGTAAACATTTGTGCAAATGAAACTAATGGTAATTATGACTTTTTTGAGAATTCACCTCACAAAGGGATTTTGATAAATTACTTTGATGTGGGGAAGCATTAATACTGTCTGAGCTTCATGAACCCCATATTGAGGTAGAACCGAATCGGGCTGCTCCGTAACCCAACCAGTACAGAATGCTGGTTCAGAATGGGGAACTGGGGGTGTATTTTAAGGCATAATGCTTGTCCCTGTGTGTGTGTGTGTGTGTGGGGGGGGGGGGGGGTTGGGTGTTATTTTAGCAGCCCCTCTGTGAGGATTTGGTGTCTGAGACGGGGTGGTAAGACCTCCAGTAACAGGTGTAGGGGGAGCACTATATTTAGCCAGCAGGCTGTGCATGGAGGGTGGGCTCTTGACTTGCTCACAGTCACGCTGGTGCCACCTCAGCACATACTGACACACAAATAAATCTGCCCCCCACCACTTTCTGAGTGCTTTTTGAGTCCACTTTCTGTGACCTGTTTGCCTGTTGCTTTTGTGTTACAGTTCAGTGCCACAGCACCAAAATTTTTACCCTGGTGTTGATTCAGCCTTGCACATTTATTTATTTATTTAGAATTTTTACTTGGGTACCATGTAGCATCTCAAAATTATCTTTCGCTTTAAAATGATTTATCATTCAGAGTGTGCACATTATAGATGCTATCGATCCCTCTATGGCTCCTGCAGCCTTATTTACAATTTGTTACTGTTTAATGAGTTTTTTTTTTTAACTTGTTTGCCTGAATGTTTTGTTTTCCTCTCCCTCATTTTGGCCCCCACTCCATACTTTATGTGGTTACTGCTAACCTATTTATAAAAAGGCATCTCAAAGTCAGAGCAATGGCTTTTGTCACCCCTCAGGCCCTTGGAGACAAGGTCAGCAGCTGGTTCAATGAAGGGCTTGCTGTGGACTCCTTTCCAAGCTCCACTGAGGTGATTTTTTATAAGATGGTAGTTTAAAAAAAAAAAAATATATATATAGTAATAATAATACAGGAGCTCCTTTGCTTCACTGTCAGATTAAGAAGGGCTTGAACTGCTGTGAGTCCTTATGTTATTTATGTTAAGTTGTCTTTCCTGAAAGATGTGTTAAGTGCCGATGGGGTGGGGGGTGGTATGGCACATGGAAAGCTGCACCAGCCACAAATGGATGCTGTACAACACACATTCCCGATCGTAACGTTAATGATATAATGCTTTGGATCCAAAATGTACTTTACGTGCATTAGTCTTGTTTAAAGCATCTTCACAAGCTTTATAAAGAATTAGCTCTCCTTCAGAAATGGGCCCGGTCAAATCCATCCATTGCACCAGAGAACTGCTACGCTGTGTGTGTGTGTGTGTGTGTGTGTGGATCAGTTGTTCTTCCCCACCAAAAATGACCTGATCTGTTTATAACCAGGACACAGTTTGTACTGTTTCGGCATCTCGGGGATACTGTGAGATTGGGGAGGGAGAAGAAGGCCTTTCCACTTGCGACTCAGGAACGGTTTGTCACTTTGACACGAGACTGAATCCCAGTTGTATTCTGTGAGGTTCTGAGAAAGGTATCCACGAACAGGCTTAAATGTCACGGGAGATATCTGTCATGTGAAGATGCCTTCTATTCAAAATGTGGAGAGAAAAAAAAAAAAAACGTAACCGCTACTCATTTTGGCCGGCTTTCTATTTTGACAGTGTTTTTCAGTCTGATCGACTGTCAGTTTTAACTGAGACTTTATTTTGGTGGATGTGTTCTTTTGATGGCTTTAACACAACAGGATCTGAGACAAATGGGTGTTAATTGGATTAAACTGTGAGGCCCTGGAGCCCCAAAGGGGTCGGGGAAAAATGATGTCTCCACACTTTTCAGGTGGTGTTCTGAAGAATCACAGTTGCTGTGCAGTTTCTGAAAAGCTGGCAGACCATCATGCAATGGATTTTCTTTTAAATTTTTTTTTTTTTTTTTTTTTTATGTTATGTAGCCTTAGAACATATATGTTGTGATAGATCTTCACATTCTATAGGGAAAATTTTACTCTGATCCCAAAGACACCCCCACTTTCCATCACCAGTTAAGTGGCCTTGCTGCTGCAGTGTAACTAGACTCCCTCCCCTTGGTTAGCACCGTTCTGTTAATTTTCATAATCTTCAGAATCCCAGGCTAGGTATCGTGGTAAAACAGGGTGTGGGCTCTTTATGAACACAATGCAGTAGTAATGCAGGGTTAACGTTGTTTATGGAGGGGGAAAAAACGTTAATTTCACTGCTCTTAAAATGGATGCGGCTGGAACAGACAGAAATGTACTATTTCACTCAGCACAACATCATTAGAAGCGAATCCATTTTGAGCAAAAATTAACGTTACCTTGGCCTGTATTTGTGGCGAAAGAAGCACACCAAGATCAGGCAGTTTTTCAGGGGAGAACAGCGTTAGTTGTTGGCCTCGTCTTTGAAGTTAATTTTGGTTTTCAGCCTCCGTTACCCCTTGTTTGCTGGTTTCACCCCTTCTAATCTTGGTAATTGTGGCCCCCTGGTTGTGTTCCTTTAGCCTTAGCAGTGTGTTTGTGATTGACGCCTCTAATGACCCTGTCACTCAACATCAGTGGGAATCATTTTTCCCTGTGCGTGATGGTCGGCTCAAGGGAATGATGGAAAGCCGCTTTAGCCATTGATTATCCCCTATTGCTCCTGTCAGGCTCATTGTTGGGGGTGGCTCTGTACAGTAACAGTACTCATCCTGTGTGACTTAATTAAACAGGCAGCTTCGGCTCCGTCTCTTTGCTCCTGTCCAATAATGTCAGCATAATTGCGTTTGCGGACCAGTAATTGATGAAGCGCATTACTTCCATTCAAAAGTTACAGAAAATCAAAACCCAAATTGAGTTTGGGTTTTTGGTTTTTTTTTTTTTTTTTTTTTTTTTATGGTGGAAGCACATGTTGCTGTTTTCTTATTTAGAATGATAGTACTGTGTGACCTTGAGTATTGTTGTTGTTCATTTTGCTGATGCTTTTCTTTAAACCAACAGAGGATGATGTACACGTTTGAATACATTTATTCCTCTATTTTTTTTTCCTTAGTTGAAGCAGTGCAGGGAAAGTTCCTTGCTCCAGGTGGTGGAGTTGAAATGCAGGTCCTTCAAGTACAAGACAGAAGCTGTAACCATTACTGGATCCGCTGCCTTCTGCATGATATGTTAAAAGGCCAAATTTTATTGTCCATTCTTGGACAACCACAGAAATCATCTCTCAGTGCATTATGGGTGAGCTATTTTTGTCAAGCTGCTGAGTTAAGAGTTTTGTTTTTTTTGTTCCCATCGACTTGTTTCAGATGGTTAATATTGCCTCGGTCAGTACAGCAGTGAGTAGGTTGGTGTGCACATGTCCTCCTTGAGCAAACAGAGGAAAAGCTCAAATGAGACATACTATTCTATGTCCTATGTTTTAGTTCATAAGCAAATTTGCCAAAGTACAGTATATAAAAATTTATATGTCTATGTATGTAATGTGTGTCGGATCCATTGTAACATCAGCCTAGCATCATAACATTAGCATCGCAAGCAGCCCCACCTCCACCAAGGTCACAGAAGATGGAATTACTTTCTGAGTTTGATACATTTTCTTTTCTTTATTTATTCATTTATTTATTTGCTCATATGCATGAATACAATATACCGTATTTTCTGCACCATAAGGCGCACCGGATTATAAGGCGCAGTCTCAATTACGGGGTCTATTTCTGTACTTTACCCATGCATAAGGCGCACCGGATTATAAGGCGCATGCTAAAACATACGGTCTACAAAAAAAAAAGGTAACGGAAGCAAAACAGTGAGTTTAGTTGAACTTTATTCTACTATTTAACAATACACACATTATTTTTTATCTTTGTAATCCGCTGGCAGTTGCTGCGCCACGGTAGTCCTTGCCTTTTCATAAAACGAAAGCACCAAGACAGACCTCCTTGTGCCTCGTAAGCATGTCTCTTCACTGGCGCCATTTTCGGAGGTCCTTAGACAAACAAATGTTGTTTTGCAGCATACCGGTAGTATACCTACCGGAGGCGTGGCAGAGGTAAGCGTACGTATCACGTCCTGTTCTCTGATTGGTTTATCGCTGCCAACGTACGTACTGTACGTATTACGTCTTGTTCTCTGATTGGTTTATCGCTGCCAGTGTACATATTACATCCCTGTGTCAGCGGGAAATGGTCCGACAGTCAGTCAAGCGGAGCGCTTATCAAAGTCGCACAACAACATTTTGACAGATTTTGGAACTCGGTGCACACATAAGGCGCACCGGATTATAAGGCGCACGGCCGATTTTTGAGAAAATTTAAGGCTCTTAGGTGCGCCTTATAGTGCGGAAAATACGGTAATGTTACCTTCATAAAGATTCGCTGAAGAGTGGCGTTGTGGTGCAGCAAGTCTTGTAACACCTGGGCTGTTTGGGTGTGGGTTTGAATCCCACTTAGTCTGTGTGGAGTTTGAATGGTCTCTCCATGTCTGTATGGCTTTCCTCCCAAAGAAATGCATTTCAGGATAATTGGGTGTGTGCGCATGTGTGTCTGGCCACCCTGCAATGACCTGGTGTCCCCTCCAGGGTGCAGTTTTATAGCCTATTGCCCAGGAATTCCAGGATTGGCTCTGAACTGTGTCCCTGCCCAGGATAAACCATGAGGCACTAGCTGTGCTTCTAGGTGAGGTTATATATAATAAATAGTTTTTAATGTGATTACACTTCCTGCCAAACATGTCACTTGTGAACGTTGTCGGTGTGATGTTGTCAGGCTATTTCCTGTTTTATACTGATTTTTATAGGTTATAGCTCAGCCTTGCTGCATGTGAAAAGTTGAGTTAGCCCAGTAACTATTTTTTTCGATTCATTTACATGTGCAGCGAGCAGCTTCATTTTCAGTGCCAGATACAGTATGGTCTTTCAGTGTATTTAAAACATTCCCCCCCTCCTTATTTCAAGCATGTGCCAGGGTTGTATACTGCTGCTTAGAAGGTTGGGTGCTGTTACAGGTTTTAAATCTCATTCTGTGGTAGTACCCTTGGCTAAGGCACTTACCCTAGGTTGACCAACTAAGAATACCCTGCTTTATACAGTAAATGGCTAAATCAGTTTAAAGTTGATTGTCTTGTAGTGTTAAAGATGTCATCTAAAGAAAAGGCAAAAAAGAAAAACAAATACAGTTAACAGCTAAGTGGTGCACTAGTGGTATGGGTACTAATAGATCTCTGCTCTTGGGTACTGGATATATGCCGAACAAGATAGCCTGGTGGTATGTGTTTGACTGTTCAGTGTTGGGTTTTCATGATAATTTACACTGCCTGGCCAAAAAAAAGTCATACACACTAATATTTCATTTCATTCACTGTGGCATCTTTTTGATAAGCTTATGCAATGTCACAACATTTATTTTCGTCCAGAGTCACATTAATTTTTCGCCAAGATGTTGTATTGATGATGGGAGAGTCGGATCGCTGTGTAAAGTCCTCTCCAGCACATCCCAAAGATTCTCAGTGGGGTTAAGATCTGAACTCTGTGGTGGCCAATCCATGTGTGAAAATGTCATCTCTCTCATGTTCCCTGAAGTGCTCGTTCACAATTTGAGCCCAGTGAATCCTGGCATCTTGGAATATGCCTGTGCCATCAGGGAAGAGAAAATCCATTGATGGAAAAACCTGGTCATTCAGTATATTCAGGTAGTCAGCTAAGCTTATTTTTTGGGCACATAACGTTGCTGAACCTAGACCTGAGAAACTGAAGCAACCCCAGATCATAACACTAAGTTAAATCCTGGTGGTGACCTTTTCCTTTTTTTTTTTTTTTTTTGGTCAGGCAGTGTATTTTCTGATGTCCTCACAAAGACATCATGCACTAACTTCAGTGATTCCTGTGTCATTTTGTGATCGTTGATACACTGTGATGTTCTTTGAAAACAAATTGACCTGATACAAGATGCAGTAAAACACCACAACAGTGCCCCTCTGCTGCTGTACCTGTATATCACACATTTAGGTGATTGACTCCTATCCTCCTGCTCCCTTTCCAGTCACCAACTTCATCTTCTCACAGTGGCGAATGTGCATTTATAGAAAATGATGTATGCCTGCGTAAAAGTTTCAATTTACAGAATTTACAGAATTACAGAAAGCATTGTTACAGGTATAATGGGGTAATAAAGCCCAAGCTTCTGTAACTTCAGGGCTGTTGGTTCGAGCCCTACTCATTTGCAGCAGCCTAGTCCACGTGTTCAAATGGCCTTGAATTGACACACAAAAGAATAAATTGCTGTAAAAGTAGGTCATAAAGAATTTTTATGTATTTTTATTAATTATTAACGGTGTGCTATTTTTATGCAAAGTCACAGATTATCCATCTTTCAGGGTAAAAGAAAAGTACACAGTTTGACTACTGACAACTGTGTATCATCTGTGTTTTAATTTCCTTGAATTTTTAATAATGATAATAATAATAATAATAATGGCGTACACCAGCAAACAAAGCTACTGGGAACGTTTGTTTTTTTTTTTTTTGTTTCAACGATGAGAAGTAACTGATTCAGTTGATGTAAGTAGTAATTATTAAGGGTTCTCTTGTAGCTCAGTATTATAGCTGCAGATAATAGCACCCTATTTCTGAAGGCAGCATCTATATTACATTATACCAGTTTGTGGAAAATAAATATTTGAAGACTGTTCCTTTTTCCTGAGAATATAATAAGTATTGGTCCTGGGAATGGGGACGCTGCATGCTCACAGTTTTCGAAAGCTTAATTGTGAGTGCTGAGAAGTGTTGCCTGTGTTTGTGTGGTCTCTTTACTGGCTTGCAGACACCCCCCCCCCCCAGCACCACCACCCCCTCCCACCCTCTGTTGCCGCCAGTTTAATTACAGTGCCTGCCAGGTTGGGCCCATTGGTAAGTCGTCTTGGACAGATTGTGTGACACTGCGGAGATGCTTTAGGCACTCTGTAGCCTCCCACCAACAGCACAACAGCAAAATTGCCTGCAGTGAATTCTTCTTGGACCACCACTTTGGAAGCTGATTTATTTATTCATTTATTTATTTTTGCATTGCAGTTTCATGGGTTTTGTGTTGAAAGCTATAGACATCTTGTAAGCAGCGTGATCTTTGTGAGTGTTAGACCTGTTGGTACAGTTGTCACCAGGAATGCTAACAACACTCAGCCTTGGCTGTATCCAACATATGTTTTTAAAAAAGCAGAAGTTCCCTTTTGGAGAAGTAACAACATGTAAGTATACGCATCGTGAAACACTTTTTTATTATTAGTGGAAAAGGTTGTGCTTGGAGCCATTGCCTTGCAGCGAAAGGACTTGGGTTCAGATCCCTGTTCCTGCTGTAGTACCCTTGGACAAAGTACTGAATTACTCCTGTAAAAGTTACCCAGCTGTACAAATGGATTAATGAATGTAATTTAGTGGAGGACACACAACTGACATTCTAAGTTGCTTTGAGTAAAGTCGACGGTCACATGGAGATGTGGTGACTTGGCTTATGAGAATTCAGCCATAGAGAGTTTCTCTCAATACCTCATCTTTGACGTACAAAGTAAATCTTTGCCTTTACAAGGAATAAATTTGGATTTTGTTTTTCTCCTGATAGCTGGGTGGCAAAAGACAAGCAATGTAGTGCAGCCCTTCTCTGCAGTTGGAGTTTGGCTTATGCTTTAAATTCTCAGCCTCCATTACCTCTTGCTTAATAGTCTCACCCAGTGTAATCTTAGTAATCGGGTCTTTTAATCTGTTATCTCGGTTGACATTTAGACTGTCCAAACAGTGTCAGTTAGTTAATGTGAATTAATTGTCAGCGTTCACTGGCAACTTTTCTCTTTCCCATTCTTTTCCTCCATTTAAGGTTGAATTGATACGTGAGAATTGTGTATTTTTGCATAATTTTTGTTTGTGAGTTTTTAGGTGTATAACACAAAATAACAAGCACAGTCAGCTAAACAGTATTAGACTAATAAAATTAAGCTGCATTGCTCGCTATGATGATTCATGTCAACTGTTGAAGTTTTGTCCATTTTAATGGAATTCGGTGACACGCTGGCATAAATGGATGTCGGTTTAGTGGTTTAGGAATGCATAAATTGTTCTGTTAACACTAATGGCAGTTTACAAATGGCTATGTATGAACAAAAAAAGAATTTAATAATTAATATGTAACCTTTTTATGATAAATCATTGTTAGAGTATGGAACCCGCATGAAGGGTGACCCTTCAGACACACCAGCAAAACGAGTGCAGTGTTTGTGCTTCCTGCAGTTTATCACTGGACTTGAGCTGTCTAGAGCATGATAATGTACTCGTGTCAAGCTGGTCTGCACCCGAGCAGCTGGCGCTTGTCTAAATATATGTAGCTTTAAACGAGAATGTTATTTAGCCTGGTAGAATTATATTGTGGGTTTTTTTTTTATTTATTAAATACACAGGGTTTTGTATTTTCTGTTGATGGACATAGAATTTTCTGTTTTTTCATGACCTATATTTGAAATGGCTGAATGGCATGTATAATGTTGTAAAATGAAAAAAGGTGTCTGGTATCATTTATTGCTACTGGTACTGGGCCACTACTAGGGTTAAACTACGGTTGTTTGGTGGTTAAAGCCTTAAGATGAAGGGTATAGGTTTGGTGCCCATCCCCTATTGTCGCACCCTGGAGCAAATGACCTACTCTTAATTGCTATAGTAAAGTTACCCTGCTGTGTAAATGGGTAAATCATTTCAATCTGCTCACCACTGTAAGTTGCTTTGAAGAACTGTATTACATGAGTAAATATACTGTTGTGCCTTTCAGAGCATCAAATGAAGCTGCAGGGTTTCATGCTTGAATCCCCCCCCCCTCCCCCCAACAGTTCTTCTGTGTGTCCTGATTTTCATATTGACCCAATCCTTTAAACCCACTGGTCAAAAAACTAAATTTCCATTTTGTCAATATGTTCATATCGTGAGTTCTGCACTGAGATCCTTTTGCTGAATATATGTTATAATTTTTAAGCAAATACCAGAATAACAGCTCTAAGGCAGGATATGGTAGTACATACCTGTTCATAGTCAGTAACTGGTTTCATTCATCTCAATGCCCTTGCTGGGTAATACTTGTTGTGCACTGGGACATCAAAACAATATTTATGGCTCCTTTGAAATAATACTCACTCACCCCTGCAATAAAGGGGCACTGGTGGGTGAAGGAAGCTGTCAGTTGGTTTTCTTCCTATTAACACTTTTGATGAGCACTTACAGAAATTGCTTTCTGGTCTTATACCCTGTATGTGTAAGGATGTTTTGCTGTTTTTCCACTACTGTAATTTATTTTGCTTGACAGAGTAGCTTAACACAATAATCAGGATTGGCTTGATTATATATTTTATTGGTTGGTGACAGTATTTGCAGTGTTGAGAGCATTACATGCGTTACAGTGTTTAATGCATATTTAACCCTTTGATATCAAAGTACAGGACTGATATGAAGCAGAAGTCTGGCCTTTGAGCTGTTAGTTATTCTGTATGTGTTGGTGTGATGTTCTTTCTAATTGATTGATGGCCTAGGACAACCATGGACTATTCCAGTCTGTGGACTGCATCCACCAGTTGCTGCTGCAGACTGACTGTTTTGATTTCAGCAAAAACCCTCAGACAGGTGTGGGGCAAGTGGAACATGTATAGGCTCTGATGTGAAGAAAGCACTACACCCTGTCAAGCCCTGTGTCCCATGCAGGGGCTCATGTCAGGCTGCGCCTCTGCCGTGCCGGTGTGTCAACTTTTCCATGATGTGGCAGCAAGGCATCAGAAAGCTCTGGCTGAGAAGGAGGACTGAAACATTCCTGAACGCTGGAGCTGGCAGTCCAAAGTTTCATGAGTTCACACTTTAATTAAACGCGCAGCCTCTGACACCAGTTAATTTTATAGGGATCAAAGTGCTTTTACATTTATTTTTCATTTAACAGACATTTTAACCAAAGTGTAAACAAAAATGCACTTTGCAGCAGACTGTTGCAGAGGCAGATGCGTGGTTGTTGAGGTCCAGTTTGTTCAACTTTGTCCACTTTTGCTGGTTCACATAACTAGTAGCTGCCTATACATTTGATGGGGAAAATACAATTGATGGGTAATGTCGTGCAAATTTATAGAGCACTTGGGAGCTGCCTTTTGACACCTTTGTTTAATACTAAAAGGGATTCAGTAGTTCTGAGGTAGTTAGGGTGGACATGCCACCATATTGGAGCCATTAGTGGAACCACCAAGAGGGCTCCACTCCTTCTGGGATGTAGTGAGTTGGTAATTTACATTTTATTGGTAATGAAATAAAATACTTTAAGTGTTATAAATATTAATACAGTAAAACCTCAAGATAAGGAGCCACATAAGACAAATTCAGATACAATGTGATTGATTCTCATTCTTCTGCTCGCTTTCCAGTCACCATCTTTAAATTGTGAATAATGTACAAGATTTACTGAAGATGATGTACATTTGGGTGTTGTTAGTGCTGCATTGGCAGCAGTGGTACGGGGAGTTGTGCCAATTCCATAATGCACTGCTGCTGCATATTTGCAAACAGTTGCTGAACATTGTATGGAGTAATAAGGGGATTGTGAACCCTCTCTGTGCTCACTGTCTTAGAGCTTTGGGGTGGGCATGTTGTTACTCAATATGAGTACTGTTGTTTAAATGCCCCATGAAGAAACAAACCTTAGTCCAATGGATTGGTACAGTGTTATTACTCAAGAGTATTTGTTACTTTGTCATGTACACATTTTGTTTGCAATATTCAGTCTGTTTCCTATACCTCTAATAAATAAACAACCACCCCACCCCCACACAGTGGAAGCCTGAATGAAAAACATTGGTTTTCATTAACCACAGAATCATTGCATTTTCCACTTATCATTTTATGAAGGAGTTTTACTGTATTGGTATATTTGTCACTATACATAATGTGTATCATATAAACGTTTAGGAAAGGTATGTGGGTTGAATAGAAAGGCTGGAAATGGTGATATTCTGGTGCCAATCTGGTTATGATTCTAAAATGTGCATTAGAGTATAAGTATCATCCTCCCAGTTATGGTGCTCAGCTTGGACTCCTGAATGAATTTGCACCTTTACTCAAAAGAGCTACACAGCCAGAGAAATAAGACTGGGAACCTCTGTGCGGATATGACCTGCTGACCCATGGTCCCAAGCACAGTCTGATCTCACTTCAGTCTGTGATTTTTTTTTTGCCTTTAAGGTGACACAGCAACACATGTTCCACTGACAGTGTCCAGTCTGTGGAATAAGACTTTTTAAATATTTTGTTTTGTTTATTTGTTCAGGTTAAAATTTTGTCCATTTACACCTCACTGCTTTACTTGATGTACCTGGATTAAGTACCTTTCTGATAAGTATAGCACTAAGGCCCCTCCAGAGACTTGAGCCAGCAACCTGCATGTCACATGTTCATTAATACTACCTGCTATGCTGAATTATGCTGAATTAAAAATTATATACTTTTCAGTTAAATTCAAATGCAGTTACATATTGGCTCAGACTACATTTTGCATGTGTCTGTCCTTGTCAGGAACACCATTTTGTTACTCAGGGTTTTCCCCTTTATTAGTGCATTACTAACAGAAATAGTATTATGTAGAAAAGCATGTTACAGTTTTAAAAATTGTCATGTAAGACTGCAAAGAATCTGCTCTTTGTGGTAATTGGATTGCAGACTTCTAAGCAGATAATGCAATAAATGTTTGAAATTTGCTCTGGATTAAAGTAAATCCTTTCAGGGAGCAGCATAGCGGGGGGACAGAAATCAGAAACATGCGCACTCCTGACACGGACATCACATGCATACATGCACAGCAAAAGCCACAAGGAATATACAGTGAGAATTGTCATTTCTGGACACGTATTTAAATATAGGTCTGGGTGAAATAATAGAAATGTATGAATATGAAGTAACCAGTAAGGAGCAGAGCCACCCTTGCAGTGCTGTATTGGACCTTTCTTCAAAAAGCAAAGCTTTGGGTTCTGTGATAGATGATGGAGGTCGAATTTTGTTCAGAACTACACTACAGAACTTCCCGTAAAGTCTCTGATTTGTAGAGCTAGTGATGGATGTCTTGGTGTATGGGAACACTGTGAGGAAACAGTATTTACAGCAAGTGCATCTTATATCTAAACCTGGTTTATGTTCCCTAGCCATGCAGGTCAGTTGTCCGTTCCAATGATGCTTATTAAACATCTGCCCATAAACCAACAAACCACCACCATGTTTAACAGCTGGCAACAGACAGTGTGGACTGAAGAGATTCTTCGACTTTGACATAAAAGGTCACTCCTTAGATCATCAAACTTTTCCATTCCTCCGGAGTTGAAGCTTTGTGCTTACTGCTTTGTTGTTCTGGAGAGCAGCCTTCGGTACAAGGTGTTTCTGAGTAGCAGTTGTTGCATAAATATCAGCTTTATAATGCTCACAATGTGGCTTTTGTCTTCTGGATTTTTGTGCTTATTTTCAATACTGTTTTGTAGTTTTTTTAATAACCATCCAGTTCAAACCATCCAATTGTCTGTGAGATTCAGTTTACAAGGTCAGTTCTTGTGAAAGTAGCCTTTCCTTGTTTAGCATTGACTATTGTGGTTTTTAACACTTTTCCTCTTGCCATATCAAAAAATTTTGGAGTTTTTGCACCTGCATTTCGAGGATTGCCTCATAGGCCTCTTTCAGACCCTGTTGGAGTATCATGTTGGCCTCTTTTATGCTGACATACAGAATTTTTTTTTTGCCTAAATATGACATCTGTACACCAGCCTGCATCTTAAAGTTTTTGTTTCCAGTGACTCCTCCAGCACATAGATCCTGTATTTAGCCTTTCCGGAATGAGTCTGAAGTTTCCTATAAGTACACAGTTATTGAAAACGGAGAATTTTCGTTCCACAGCCCCAATGGATGAGGTTGTTTCTTTGGTTCATTAACATCACCCAGCTGAGTTTCCATGGTGTCCGTCTTGCTTAGCTTAGCTTCTGTGCAGTCCATTTGATCAAACATTTGATGTGATTAATCTCTGTGCATTTAAACAGGGGTATGAGTTGGTGTGGCTAGAGGTGGAGTAGGTGGCTGGAGCTCCAATTTGTTCTTCTTTTATTGCATCTTCTATTCTTCTACCTTTTGCATCCACAGTAACTTTCTTTGGTTGTGTACTTTCAGTCAGACCTTTCTCTGTAGACTGTACTTTAAACTTTTTTTTTTTTTTAACCTTTTTGAGGGCTTGTTGATGTAGAAATTGGATGATCTGTCATCCTTAAAGCAAGCCATATTAGAACTTATCAGCTGTACCAACCTGAGATCATATAAAGGCAGAAAAAATATAAAAGGTGTGAGTTTTTGGATCAAAAATTTTGCAGCTATCTTAGATATTGGTCACATGACCTCCCACTTTGTGATTTTCATATCATTTTGTCCACCAGCATTTGTCATAATATGAATAAAAGATTATTAGATAAGTGTGTACACTATCGTCATTCTTGGCCCTCTCCAGTGTGTTTCTTTTGTGCAGTGATGTTGGCATCAGCCAAACTAGTAAGGTTCTTGTTTTTTCAATAGTCTCTCACTATGAAATATCTACTTATTTTAGAAAAGCCATGGCACAGTACCCTTTGATCCATGAATTGTATGCAATTTGACACACATCTGTGCGCAGATGATATAACTGGTTAACCGGTTCTTTTCTCTCCACAGAATTAAAGAATGGGTGGAACGCATGCAGCAGGATCTTGTCAAGTTGGCAGAGACGGCAAGCGGGGTTAACGACCTTGTTCAGGTGGGGCTCACACTTCTCAGAACCATGAGATCCAAAAACAAACCTCAATAAGTTTTCATGTCTATGACCATCTGTCTGCTGCACATAAAGCAGAATAAATACATTGCTTAGTTTTTTTGTGTGTGCGTGTTTGCAGTAAATGATACTTGCATCTTCGTGTTTAGCATGAAAGCCTCTATTTGTATTCACTTGGAAAAATGCTAAGCATTACAAAGATGAAGGTTAAAATAATCCAATAATTTTTCCATAAAAGCCCTTAGCCACCAAACACCTGCTTTTATAACCTTGTGTTTTTGCATGGCTTTTATCGCCGCCAGAGGTGGTAAATAACATTACTCAACACAGTCATTGAAGCATCCAGGCCTTTTGTGTAGAGAAAAGATAATATCCAGCCGTGTTATATGATAGTGCCATCACCAGGTGCATACATGTGGTATTAGGCTTCTAATGACAATGCTTAAAATTCAGATTTAAATTTTTTTTTTTTATTATTTATCTTATTTCCAAAGGATCTTGCAGGATTGTGTAACTTTTCATTTTTGGTCATTACTGTATTTTTTGAATACTTTTCCACTTTTATTGTGCCTTTGATCCAATGCATAGCAAATTTACTGCATAACACTATTATTTGAGTCCCTTTGACTGCGTGTGTAAAGAAACATGTAAATGAGGCCTTCAGACATCAGAAAACACGCCCGTGGGTTTCATTCAACAACACTGGTGGCCAGATGTGCCATCAGCACGCAAGAAACCTGCTAAGAATTGTCTTGGAGGATTGAGGGATCCATAGGTTTATAATGAGAGAACAGTTTGAGAGCAAAGATGGTGAAGTTTCTCTCATGTCAACCATGACTTTGTGTCCCGTGCAGATATTTTTGAGGCACAGGAATCGGTACCTTGTGGAGCCGAACAATGCTCGGCAACTTGTGGCCAGCGCCGCCAGGAACATCGAGATGCTGCTGCACAAACGATCAATGGCCCTCAAGGTAAACTCAGTTTTATATTTTCCACCCATTCCCACTTTGACTTGTATGCTGCCATTTTGAATGTGAATTGTTTCTCCAGAGTCCTGGTGGTTTAAGGTTAAACTCTCTCAGACATGGGGTGGGGGTTGGCTTCTATATATTTTGAGTTAGCTGCTCTGTTCATGCTTCTATTTTGAAGTGTGGTTTCTTAGCTTTGGTCTTGCAGTTTTGTCTCTTGACTAAAGTGTTTAAAGGGAAAATTTATGCCCAAATTGAACTTTGACTTAACTGACCAGGATGCTTGCAGGAATATGCACGTTTTATATGCTGTTAGGTAATCACTTTTTGAATCAGACTTATAACTGGAGGCACCCTTAACTAGAAATACTAGTTCAATTTTTCTAATTTGTGTTAAACTGTGGTATCTGACTGCCTGCAGTAGACTAGCATCCCATCCAGGGTGTGATTTCATTGCCTAGTGACCAGCAATTGCCAGATAGGATCCGGACCACCACAACCCTGACCAGGAGGGAAAGGTTAATCATAATGGTTTAAATAAATCCAGTCGACATGTAATTTGTTGGAGGACAGCTGTTGATATGATGTATGGCAGTCATTTTTGAACATACTTATGGTATACTACTTTTCCTTATTTATGCACAATATTAATAATTCAAAGTAAGAGGCAGGCCTCAAGTTCATGGGTTATATGGAACATAAAGAGGGAGGATAAAGTGGAAGGAATGACCAATGCACTTTTGGTAAAAGCAAGGACCGCAGCAATAATAATAGTTTAACATCCTGTGCTGTAATCTCTGGTGCAAACTGGTGTCAAGTTTGTGGGCTTGTCGGGGTGTGTGTGAGGAATGCACATCTTTTCCTCTTTACCTAATGGGTGGTTTGCAGGATCATCAAACCTAATTGCTCAATCTTGGCTTCATTTGAAGCCAGATGGGCATTTTCTCTGTTTTTCCGTGCGCTTTCGATTGTGGCTATTTGCAAAGAAAGCATCGCAGCACGACACATTCAGATTGTCTGCTTGTGTTATAATTTCTTTTCACCAAAGCAAAAAGTACCATTAAGTGCAACTTTTCAAAAATTTTTGGTAATAATTTATTTCCTTGCACAAACGGGGGAGAAACGCGAGAGGGTCATTTTGGGTGGCCAACGGCGTGACAGATGCTGCCTGGGTAATTTTTGAAAGTGTTCTGATAGCTTCTAGGCACGGGCACCCGCTACATCTGTGCTCGACGCCAGCCCATAAAATTGCACCCCCATCCCACCCCCGCAGAATAATTGGCAGTAAACCTCTCGTAGCTGGTGGTCAGGCATTATGGTGGGCTCAGTCTGCTCCCTTCCAATGCACAGCCTTTGGAAAGTTTCTTTTAAACTAATCAAATGTTCCGGCCATATCGTCTTGGAAAGATGCCACCATCAGTGTTCCAGTCATGTGGGGTCGATCTCCATAATAACATTAAGTCTCTGCCAGGAGACCAAGCTCCTTGAGATACCAAGCAGCACATTGAGGCATTGTCTTCTGTAATAGTATTAACTTTCCGGAAGATGATTTAAAGTGGCATTGGTTTTGATTTATTTGTACAGTGAGAGAAAGTACAAGGAATATGTTTTGGGAAGAGGACCTTGGGTTCTTCACCTTCTGACCCAGGAGATTTTGCAAGGTCATTCCTGCCAGAAGGTTTTTAGATTGCAACCCAACACAAACATCTCTGTACATCATTGGCCCAAGGGACATAGATCACCAATAACAGGAACTTCTGTTTGTCTTTATTTGCTTACTTACTTGCATCACTAATTTGGGGGTGGGGGGGGGGGCTTACAAGGCAGTCGCTGTACTGCTTAGGAGTATTGGAATTAAAATTATAGACAAGAACATTTTAAAAAGAAAGGATCAGAAGTGTCTCTTAATAAAATGACTTCATTTTGAAGTGTTTTGGAAGAGGAGATCTAACAGATCCATCCAGTGAGATACACCCCCCCTCTCCCCAACTAAAGAAGGGGGTCCACATTTTAATTGTCCCTCTAATATCCAGACGAAAGGCTTTCGTTCGAAAAAGATTCATCTTCTCTCCATAATCTGGATCTTTTGATATCGCAGATAAAACGGCCGATGAGTCACTGGGTTCTTTCTCCTGACAGCTAAATACCATTTCAGTTTTGTAACCTTAAGTATTCCTAGAGAATTTGCTTTTCACTGATCCGCCGGACAGGGTTTTTTTTTTTTTTTTTTTTGGAGCATTTCCTTATTCGCATGGATCTCATATTCATTCGTGCAAAGAAGCCTTTGGGGAGGAGGTCTATGCATAATAAAACATGACCCACATTTATGAAAGTTAAAAAAAAAAAAAAAAAAAAAAAACACTGGAAAGCACCAAACGCAGGTTTTTAGAAATTAAAATTTTAATTACGAACTCCACCTTGTATTTTACTTTCACGTCCACATTTTTTATTTATTTTTTTTGTCTAATTTACACCCCCCCCCCCCCCGATTAATGTAAAAACAAGCCACTTATGCTGTACAGATCAGACACGCTTCACCCGGCTGAACTCGTAGGATGTGAGGACCATTGCAAATCCCTGCCTCCTGTTTCCTTCTCTCTGCATTCAGAGCATCAATTATTCAGTCCTCTTCTCCAACACATGGCTGAGATCCTTGTATCTGCTCCTTTTGCTCGGATGACACCCTGCTGCCCCAGCCCCCGCCTCGTGTACAACAAGCAATGCTCCAGCGGGGGAACATCTGGAGAGGGTGGAGGATGCGGGCAGTGTTCTGTGCGCCGGAGCCCCTCCACTCCCAGTCAGGCGGAGCCTGTGGTGTTCATTATAACCATCAAAGGTGACGCAGGAGTGAGATCCAGACCTCAACACCTGCACCCTTTCATGTCGCACCCTGTTCATTAAATATGTAGGTGTGGTAAGAGCACCAGGTGCAGATGCTGGTGGATAAAATACAGATTATAGCCCTCACTGTACCCATGTTCAGATGATATCAACAGCACGTTCACCTCAGAGGGAACAGTGAATTACTGCTTAATGCACAGTTTTAAAAAGCACTGATTTTTGAAACTCCCTGTAGCCGTATGCTTACATGAAAGTATAATAATTTAGCTTTGCAAAGATGTCCCATTAAAGTAAAATAAGACATTTAAAAGTAAATGCTTGCTTTGGTGGTAGAAATATTATGGCTGTCCAAAATCTGTGGATAATGACAAGAAACTGGCACCAATTCCTGTCAGTCTCAATAAGTAATTTGTATATGTTTTCACTTATAGGTCTGCTGTAGTTGTGGAGTATCACTTCCAGCTGATTTGAATAAAGGTTGAGGACCACAGTGCTTCATGCTGTCCATCACCTCTTTAGTGATCGTAGCTGGGGTGTACTTCGCTGTTAATTTAAAACACTTTAAGAGAAACCCGCTAAGTGTCGTCTGCCTTTATTTTCATAAAAATGAGAGGCAGGGCTTGGGGGGATCCATTGTGGTGAAGTAGCATATATTTGATTGTGCCCTCATTCTTTCTGGCCTGAAGCCTCAATACAAGCTTATGAATATTTCAGGTGCGTACTCGACAACATGCAGCTTCTTTCTGGTGGGGAAAAATAACAAGGTTGTTGTTGTTCTTCTTCTTCTTCTTCTTTATTATTATTATTATTATTATTATTAATTTTACAGCAACACTTCCGGTCCTTATCCAAGGCTAGTGGCTTTTGCTAATGAGGTAATAAATTATATACAGTAAATCTGTTTGGTGTCTCATTGTTTTGTACATGCTATAGTCCATATTCTATATGTCACTAATAATTCTGTATTTCAGCTACTTGTATGTGTGTGCATGTGTGCGCGTGTGGGTTTTTTTTTTTTTTTTTTTTTTTTAAAAATCTTTGAAAAAACGGTGTTGGACTCATTAGCTGTACTTTGGGAATCGGGTGTTTGCATCTGTATCGGTCCATCTGTTGATGAAATGCACTCCTGTGTTTGCAGTGCTGTATGCTGCTTAGGAGAAGAGTGCCTGCAAAAAGAATTAATGTGAATTCACCTTACAGTCTGTGCTCACTTCAAAGGGGGCTGCACGCAAACTGGTTTCCAGTGTTGGAAGACAGACAGTTTGTGTGAGCTCTCTTAAGACACCGATATGAGGTGCAGTTCTTGTCCTCTGCCGTGACCTCTAACCCCGCGGCGGGGATGGGTACGATTTTTGTTTCATATGCTGATGCTTCATTTCATTGCTGTTTCCACTATGCGGCCACTTCGCTGCCTGCATGTGCAGCTCCACAGCTCTACCTTTAAGGCCTCTATAAATACGTTCTTTTTTCAGTCCTAACAGCGGCCAAAGGAAGTATGTTCTGTTTGCTTTACATCTGTAATGACAGCAAAAAGGCTCTTTCATGTGAGATTTACCATAAAATTAGTGGGTTTGTAGAAGGAGTACTTGCACTGTTTTAAAAACACATCTGTAGCAGTTGTTTAGATTTATTGAACTTTTGCCCTAACATTTGTGAAACCGCAGTGAAGAAGCAAACTATTGTGACCATTTTTTTCACCAGTTTAAATCATTCCTTTGAATAAATGTTATTATGCCGAGGTGCGGATACTTTTGGATTATCTGCAAAGTGTCAGTTCCCAGCCTTTCCATTAGTTACAGCTTCCAGGTGAGGCGAAGACTGCTAGACCCAGCTTGTTCTGCATCTGGATTCATATGTGTGATGTGCTTAGACAGATTGTAGGCAGACAGCAGTACTGTGGGCCTTTATTTGCAAAATTCATTTTCAGCTTAATTACTTTTTCTATGCTAGACCTCCCAGATACAAATTTAATCATTAGTAGAGGCCCAAAAAATTAATTTCTGTAAAATGCAGTTATTGGGGGGAGAAAATTCAGTCACCCTTCTAGTTACCTTGTTGGGGCTAGGGAGAGAAATGCTTTTGTCATTAACAAACTTTCTTTTACTGCTGGCCTGTACGGTCTTCCAAGTGCAAGGTTAACTTTGCAGCTTTTCACAAATATCGCAATCTGGCCATCCCAGTTGGCTAATTTCCAATCTTTAAATGATCGAGTGAATTATTTTTTTCTTGGATGGCAAGACTTCCGTTTGTGAAGTTATCAATGGTTACGTGCTGTAGATGGGAGCAGGCTGGACATATGTATATAGGAATAAACTCCCAAAATCTTGTTAAACAGCAATGAAGTGCATAAAAGTGTATTCCAGCTTTTTAAATTCTTTCAAATGTTTTTTGCTTTATGGCTCATTACTGTAGGTGATAAAGAGTCACCAGACCCAAGAGACTGTTAGATGTAAACCAACATGTGCAGGAAAATGCAGCCCCTGCAAAGGCCAAGTTGTTCCCCAAAGCACATTTTTTTAAAATGGAAATGTTTGTTTTTATAAAGTGTTTCTCGTAAGTGTGAGTTGATAGTACTCTATTTTGTTTGCCCATAACTCAGTATTCTTGTAAAAGGTGCCTCATTGCACAAATTACTCCCATGTGTCAATGGCACCACTCATTCAGCTGCTTTTTGCATCACTTTTAAAAAAGTAAATAATAAATATACATAAGACTATATACAACTTCTGTATTTCATAAGCATCGTGGTACAAGGACATGAAAAAGGCTTTTTGGCATCTTCCTCATAATATTTAATGTCACTAGCAAGCACACCCACTGCTTTTCAGACAAACTACATGAATAACCAATTGGAATAATTTTAGTTTAGTTTTCCTCCAGAATAAGTGGTTTGAACCTAGGTTATAAATGTAAAAAATGAAGCTTGATTTCCTGTTAGGTGAACTACACAGTAAAAACCACAACTGTGATAAATCATATGGTAGCAGGAAAGAAGCTGCAGAATTATAATATCTTACTATGGTATAAGTGCATGTAAAACAATGACTGCAAAAAATTTCCATTGTCAAGGCATCCTACCTTGTACCACGTGTGTGTCTGTGTAACATGCAGGAGTCTGTTTACCTCTCGGGTTTCCCAACAAATTGTCTCCTATTGCAACAGGTGGGCTAAATAGTGGCTGTTTGAGGGAGGTTTGCTCACACATGGATGGTTATTCAGGGTAAAGGGTGTAAAGCGTGGTGCAGGTGAGGTGCTACCATTACCTGTGACAACTCCATCTTTTGAGACCATGTTCTTTGCTCTTAAGCTATTAAAGTTTGACCAGATGTAGTGGAATGAAGATAATGTGGAGTTTTTTTTTTTTTTTTTTTCCTACTATGTACATCTTGGAATAACATAGGTGTACAAATATATGCATATTTGTTTAAAATAAAGCAGCCAGTTAATTTCTCTTAATGATGCCATATTTGTCTGAATTGTTGCTGTAGTTACTACGGGCTTCCTTCCTGCAATTTGAAGGTCCTTCAGTGATTTTTCCTTTTTTGAAGTCGCTTCTGAAGTTCCCAAGGCATTTTTAAAACTCATGGCACATCCTTAAGATTTTGCTTCATCTTGTATTGTGAACCGTTGAGTTTTCTCTCCCCTTCAATCCAAAATCCCAAGCTCTTCACATCCACTTTTATTACTGACTGAGATATAAAAGGATGATGGCAAGAGGCACTCAGGAGTTGTTGCCGATCCTTTGGTCTTCAAGGGAATCGAGGGGTGTGGAGCTCACAGGAAACATGGTTTTTCCATGGGTAAAAAAATAGTAGGGAATTAGTTTAAATCGGGCAAACACCCAAGCTATGACAGTTACACTCTTGAAATGCAGCCTGAACAAAGTTGAGCTGTGTAGGTGGAGTGCACAAGTTCTTGTTTTTGGAGTGAAGCTGGACATGTTGAAGATATCGGTACAGTCTGTTGCTTCTCACTAGTGGTGGGAAATGATCTCCTCAGTTCTGCAGGGTGACTGAGTATGTGTTTTTTGATGACTTTGACATGCACTGAAGCCCGTCCCTGTCAAATAGCCGTCACATCTTTTTGTGTGTCACTCTGGACGCAGTCCAAAAGCTCCACCCGCAGACCTTACTTACTGTGAGGTTCATCTCCTGAACAAAGAACTCTACGTGTTCCTCTAAATTATGAATGACTTGTTTTGTCAAAGTAGCTGATATGATCTTCACCTCTTCACCGTTTGCAGATAAAGTTCATGCATCATTCATGGTAGGAATTTCAAATGCAAACGGTTAACTGGCACACAGATCACATTCGCATCAGATATTTCTCAAAGTTTGACCTGTATGTTGCAAAACAGTATCAACTGAATATTTGTAAATACTGTAAGGATTTGAATTCTTTAATTCACTTATTAATAAACTACACATTTTTTAATCCGGTGCCATTTACCCTAATAAATAATCCTATAATTTTTTAAATTTTTGTAAGTTAAACCTAAAGGCAACAAAATGATTGCAATTCATTTTGTGTTGCAGGAATTGGGCAGACTTTCAAAAACCAGGATTTTGTACTTCTTCAAACGGTGGCTCACTTGGATTGTTCAACAAATCTGTGCTAAGGCTAAACAATAATAACATCCCTTTCGCAGTCATCTGAGAAAGGGCTGCCCACAGGGAAATTACCATGTTTTCACTGCACGTGTGTACTGAACTGTGCTAACTGGCAGTGAGCTTACAGCCCCATATTATTTTGTGTACCTCTATGATGGATGGATTCTTCATTTAAATTTATTCGTTTACTAGACGGCTGAGTAAATGAAAGTATTTTGCAACAAGTGATGACGTGCCTTTTTTTCTTTTTCTTTTTAAGAAATGATGCTGTGGAACAACACGCAGATCAGGAGAAAAGTGGGTCCGAATGCATTTTAAAATTATTTTTTGAATCCTGACAGGGGTTCAGCAGCTTTGAGGGAGAGAGGGAGCTTATTCTGCCACATTTGAGCCAAAAGTGAGAACCTACAGACCTCTGGGCATGACCACAGTTTCTATATCACAGTGAAATCCTGCAGCCATGTACTTAAACAGCGTATGAGTACCACACTGTTGTGGCTGTAATTTCGCTGGCATGTCCTGTTTTGAAGTATTACACAATGTTTTGTCTTTCAACAAATTCTTTATTGTGCTTTTGTTAAGCCATCTCTTATCAATCATCCTATTAAATTTGCTTGCTTGTTTTGTTTGTTAGAAATGCATTTGTTGTCTCTAAGATGTATGTTAGTGGCAGGAAAATCTGTTTTTGCATGCACTGTGTTGGCACCAGTCGACTGCAACGGGATTTAAACGTAGTCTGGTTTTCCAGGCTGTGAAAGTGAGATGGTTGCCAGGGGTGTAATTCAATACCCCTGACATCATGGGGACTTTCTTGCCTTTTTTTTTTTTTTATTTTTTATTTTTTTTATCCCCTCCCACCCCTGGGCGAGTATGTGGCTTGTAGCATAATAGAACCTGAATTATTGATGTGCGGCCATTAATATGGTTGGCGGACGGATTAGGCAGAGGGAGGTGGAGTGTAACAGCGGCACACCCTCCTACCCCAGGCGTGACAAACCCGCTTAGCTGTAACTGCAAAACACAGAAAATCAAACACATGCAGACAAAAACAATACAAGCAACTCTAAGTTCATCTGTTACGGCCCAGTTTACAGTTGGGATTTATCACAGGAAATGAAGAGAGAATTGACCCAGCCAGACATAAACCAGAACCTGGTGAGAAATTTTAATTTTTTTATTTTTTGTGTTTTATTATTATCAGTGCAGCCCAATAACCAAGCCCTTTCTCCAGGGTGAGCAAAGCCAACAAAACAACAAAAAAATCTACCTCTTGTTTGGGGGGTTAACTACCCAAGCAAACAAAAACAAAGATACATTGTTCTGCCCCGGCTCACTAACCACAGCAAAAACCATGAGAAAACTGTATTTAAAAAAAAACACTTTGGCCTTTCTGGCTGTTGCTTAATATTTACATGTGTTGACAAAGATTCAGCACCACTTACACTAGTGGTAATGGAGTACAAGAACACTACAGGTATACAATCACTGAAAAATACACCACACAACTTCTTGCACAGGCCTCCTCCTTCCTCTCTTCTGTCTTTTTGTTTAGGGGTCCTCATTCTTTAAAAGCCTTCTTTGCATTTGGTTAGGCAATGGCCCTCTGCTTCCCATTTAGTACCTGTTAAAGGGAGACAGAACACACGCAACGCAAATGCTAAAGGCCATAATAACATGTTTTTAGACAGTTTGCAGCAGTAGGATTCAACATGCATGGAAAGCCATCTTACCGCTGTCTGGAATTCTTTTGAGGACAACTGTGCCGTCTGCCTATGCAAATGCATGCTTATGGCCCATATTACAAGTACACTGGGTTGTGTGAACTCCGATATTAAAAGATCGTTTCTGATTAAAATTCCTGTGAATTTTGCACCAATGTATGTAGTTACACAAGAGGTTAGGTTGCCAGAGGTGTAATCCTTTTACATGTAAGAAACATTTTGAAAAATCAGAACAGTTAAACATCATGTACATATTTGATATATCGATCTGCTGTTTCTACAGCCCTGGACCTCCTTATTGACTTCTGTACCATGTGTCAGCCAAAGGGTAATAAGGTTATCATAAATAAATTAACCTCAGGGATGGTAACAGTGCTGATCGCATCCAGATGTTTGGTTCAGCGTTGGCTCCTGAAACAAATTCCAAGCCCTCCGAGGCCAGCAGCCATACTCCCATTCCACTGTCAAAATATTCAGCTGCACAGAGGAAAGAACATGGTAACATTTTTGAAGGCAAAAATGTAACCTTCTAGTGATGACAGACGGGACAGATGATGATTTTCTCTTATGTAAATGAAGATCAACTGTCAAGAGATTCCAGAGTCCTTGCAGCCAAATGTGATTTGGCACACTTCCACTTACGAGTTGAGGGTTTCACATTGTCCCTTTTAAAGGTGTTCTTGAAACGCTCTTCTGAACAATAGTATGTATTTATCATTTATTTAATTATGAATTTGCCATGAGTGGCAGCTGTAATGCTGGTGCTTCACAGTGGTTGATGTTCTCATCTTCACCATCCAAAAACTACTTCCATGGCTGCCGTTAGGATGAAATGCACACTACTGGCTACCAAGACTGAATTGCTTGCACCCTTTCACCTTGAAGTTGGTTTTTTGAGATATTTCCCAATGTTCAAAGTAAATTTTTCTTAATGAAGGTATCAAAAGACGTTCAAGATGCACAGTCTGCAAATAAACAAATAAATACGCCCCTTGTCAATTGACTCTACGGTGAGCTGCATTTTATGTTGTTCTTTTGTTTTATACAATGTTTTAAAGTTTATCAGAAGAGGATTTTGGATTTAATTTAACAAGTTGTTTGGTCGCAGCACTTGCTTTGTGCTTTATCTGTCTTGGAGTGTACAGTAGATCTCAGACTTGAACATCTTTTGTACAGGAGTGTTAATGAACCACTCCACACCACTTTTAACAGAGAGAGAATTAAATAATTGGACAGTAAATGCGGTTACATTATTGATGTTAATGACATTTACATCCTTTACTGGCTCGCGGTATCAGACCTTCATCTCTGAGCACCACTGCAAAAGAACTGGGGGTAGCCTGCCAACAACTTTTTAACATTTTTTTTTTTTTTTTTTTTTTAATGATAAAATCTTAATATGCCATTGAAATTTTTGTCCGTGAGTAAATTTTTGGTAGACACCACTGCAGTAGATAACTAGGGTTATACCTAAATTCTAGTGTACTTTAGCAAATGGGCCAAGCTAGGTGATATTTCCACCTCCCCAACTTAAACTGAATGAGTTTTCAGCCATTTCTGTCTCTTCCTGACATTTTCAGAAGTGCTTCTTACTTGAAGTGTTTGGGCTTGTGCAGCAGGGCTAAAAGTTTGTGATTATTTTTCTTCTCAGAATGGTTTATTCAAGAAATATCTAGATTTTATGGGTATTTTTTTTTGGTAAATGGGCTCATGCAAATGCAAGCAAGTTAATTATAGAAAAGGAGAACAATGAGGATCTGTGAGTGTTGTGTATGAGGTTGAGAGAAGAGTAATGTAACAGGTATAACAGTTTTCAACATTGCATTGCTTTTATATTTTTATTATCGGTGGTGCATAATGATAATGTTTAACAAATAAATATTATAATAAATCACATATACGCATTCAATCCGCTTGTTATTTTACTAGAGCAGTGCAGTTAATTCAGCAGAAATGAAGTAGATGACACCTTCAGTTGCTGTTTCTGTTAAAATACTGTATATACTGTACACGTCTCTTGTCTTCCGATGAACCACATGTAATGCATCAGCTTAGTGGTCTTGCCTTTGTTAAATGATAAATATAAATAAAAACAATAATTCTGCCAGGTGTTCTATGACCACGTGGTTTCTAATTCATATTTTATTTCTCGCCAGTTTTTATTTTAATCTCTCCATCATATGTACATGACTGCAAAATATTCCTGATTTTAAAGATGTTAGGCATGACTGACCGTCTAGTACTACAATACCTGCTACCCTCACTTGTTTCTGTGTATCGGCGGTACATGTACGTCTCGCCACAGCTAGTCCACCTGTTGAATAATAAATGTTGCTTTGAGTTGGCGTTGCCCTTATTGCTAATTGAGTCATAATATGAATGGAACAAAAATTCATATTTAATGCTGATTACCTGGCACTGAGCAGTGAGAATGCAAGAATACTATGACAAGACTGTATTCTCCATTTTAAAAACCTCCACCTCATATGCTGTAAAATATTGTAGATATTCTATATATGTAATAATATTTATGTATAATATATTTATAGGGCTGGTTGTGAATGAAGAGCTCTTGTTATGTCTTCTTCTTTGTGCTGATCCATCCAGAAGTTTGTTTCCCATTATCCAACATCCTGTAGTTGCAGCCATCGGGGTTTCGTGTATGTACAAGACTGAGAAATAAATCTTCCAAAGGAATAAGGTTTCTTCCTCTTGCTGTCTCTCTTAATTTGCACCTGAGTCCAAGCGCCCTAAGCACACCCTGGCAGAACACCGCGTCTTGCCGAGAAAGGAAACCAGAGCCGGAAAACACAGATGTAAAAAGCATAATGAATGACTGCACGTCAGCCCATTCCTTACCTCTGGAATTAGTAATAACCAGCACAGCATCCCTGTTTTCCAGCAGTATGAAGCAGGTTTATCACATTCTTCTGTGCTTTGGTAGATCTAATAAGTGTGGTTCCTGTCACATTTTGCCTTCCGACTGCTTTTTCTGCATATTGGTGCATTCTGAATTTTTCCCTGACGTGTTTAGTAAAGGGTGCGGTAGGGAATGGCGATATCTCCTAAAAGAACGTGCTACCCTAAAAAAAGCGCATTAGCTTTGCGTTTCGCCGCCCTCCCTAAAAGGTCGGTTGACCACAGGAGAGTCGAACAGATTGATTGGGAAATTAGCTCCGAAGAATGAGGTAAGGGCTGGTCGAAAAGAAAAGGGAGAGGCCATCAATTAGGGCCCACATGGCACTAATGTTCCTCTAACAGGAGCGACGGGGTGGCTACATCACCCAAGTCTCTCAGTCCCAAGAACCTGCTTCCCAAAAAATGGATGATGTCATTAAATTTTCATTAGTTGCCTTTGTCGAATGAGCTCGGAAAATGCTGTATAAAAGTGTAATTAAGAAGTGCGGCCTTCGGCAGCTGAATTCTTCAGATTAAAGCTACGCACGACAATGCTGTCCTGAACCTTGTGTCTGTCTTCCTCGCATGGAGAACCTGAGGCCGGATGCTCAGTCCACCTTCAAAGTCCGACAGGTGCCTTTCATAACCGAGGGACAGTTTTGTGTTTTGCGAATGTTGCTCTAGGTTGTATATCAATTAATTTTGGAGAGTGGATTTTTGTTTTGTCTAAAGAGAGGATTTTGAATCCAGAGGGGGTATCTCATTTTTTGGCTTTGTGCATCTGTAGCTTGTACCTACAGAGTCGTTTTATCATAAGCTTTAAGAGAATCTTGGTCCCAAAGAAGCTTTATGTGGTGGACGAAGAAGTCTTTAGGGAGGAGTTTGCAAATTTGTTCCAAATAACGAGTTGCAATTTTAGAGGCATTTTCCTCTCCTCCTCCAGGCAGGGCTCCAATGATACCCTGGGTTAAGTTTTGCTGCTGCTGGTGTCTCATGGAGTTTCCGCTTACCGGCCAGCAAACAGCCAGAAGTGCTCTTTAGAACCACACCTTTGTGGTGGAAGCGAATAAAGGCACTTTAAATAAAGACACAAAACGTGGACTGCCTCACATCTTTTTCAAGCTTCAGAGGGTGCTTTTTAAGTGAGCTGAGCCATGCGTTTACTGGGTTTTTGCTAGTTTTAGTTGCTCAAATGGTGTGCTGGTGCTGTCCCACTCTGCACCTTTCCTGCATGCTGGATGCCAGGTGTTTTCTCAGCTTGTCCCACACTACACATCTTTAGTGAGGTGTTCTCCAAAAATGGCTGCACCGTGTGACTGTAATTTCTGCTTTTCAAATGTTAAGGACACTGGCTTTATAAAACGATGTTTCATATGAGTATCACTAAAGTTGAAGAAAACAAAAGGAATTTCAGATAAAGATGGGTGACTAAACTGTGAGTCTAAAGTACTTAATTTTCATTGGAGGTGTTCATATTTGCAGGGGTTTTTTTAACATTTATTTTAAAAAACCTTTATGTACCATGGTGTGATTTCCGTACTTAGGTTCCACCTGTTTCAGTGAAATTTAATAAATGATGCTAAGTGAAGCTCAGCAAAGAGTATGAGGGTGAAAAAGAACATGCATTCAGGAGAGCCTGAGGGCAGAGGGTGCAATGCCACCATTGCATGTGCTAAATGGATCCGTGTAGTGGAACATATTTAATTTTCTTTTTGGTCTCTTGCCAGATCCGTGTTCTCTTCAAACCTTACCGTTCTCATCTAGTAAACAAGGCCCCCAAAGGTAACGACTGAAAGATAATTGGATTGCACCCCTGCTTCTCATACTTTTGCATAGGAAAAATAATTGCAAAAAATAAGTTTAAACAGGTCCTGTCTTTAGCACTTTTGTCAATGTACATTTCCACTAAAAATCAGGGGAAACTGGAAACCTCATGTGTACGGTAGTTACTGAATGCTACCTGTAAGACATGAAACTAAGGATATCAGCAATGTATGTTTCTTAGAAGATGCCGTACTAAGTCACAAGACAGTGTGATTCAGGAAACGGCTACTAGAGGAAAATGTTGAATTTTTTCATTTATAGCAGATGAATTTCTGATGCTGAGCTGTAGACCTGAATTATGGCAGAGCATCGATCGTGCAAGACGGAAGCTGATGTTCAAAATTTAGCTTCATCATAGCACATCTGTGTACCCTAGGGTTTATCTGCATTTTACTTTTTATTGCCAAGCAAATGCAAT
Source organism: Heterotis niloticus (assembly GCA_018136845.1). Taxonomy (NCBI): domain Eukaryota; kingdom Metazoa; phylum Chordata; class Actinopteri; order Osteoglossiformes; family Osteoglossidae; genus Heterotis; species Heterotis niloticus. The sequence goes on from CM030889.1 coordinate 15,513,051, forward strand.
TTTTTTAAATGTAAAATTTGCGAGAAATTGGCCGTCTTGCAGTAAACTGAAGTTATACCTTGATGATAACGTGATTTGCCCCATTTGAATTCCTGTCTTCAGGACTTTCCTTCTGACCTCTAATGTTGCTTCAGGGTATGTGAATCCATTGTATGCAGGCCTGCAAGTCCCATAGCTGTAAGATGAAATTGTTGCTTATTTAAGGATTTATAAAGCTACACTAAGGGGACATGTTTTTTCAGCGAGTTTAACTCAATTGGTTTTCCTCGTAACCAGCCTACTTAAACATTGTAAATCATTTTACATCCTACATTTTTAAGGTATAAAGTGCTAATTATGAATTCTGTCCCATGTTTAATAAAAATTTCACTTTGCGGTTGCTGAGAATTGGTTAGTTGTAGTTGCTGCTGTACATTTAGTCAGGAGTCAGAGGTATTCAGAGTAGTCTGAGTGTTTGGAATCATTACCACATGATGCCTTCATGGATTGAAGTTTTTATTTTATGAGGTTTTCACCACTTTGTAAGGGCAGATTTGATGTTCTCCATGGGCATCTTCTTTTTTTGGATTGCAGTGATTTTGCTGTTAAGTCCATTTACAATCTGAGTGTTTTATTTAGATCAACCTACGGAATTGATTTCCTAACTTCTCAAATTAGAGCATCTGTGGAGACTTTTTTTGATATTTATATATTCTTGGAATTGATGATCTTTTTTCCAGCAATATAAAATAAGAGGTATTGTCAAACATGCTAGCAAGTTTAGCTAAAATTCTTTGTTTCTTCTATGCATTTGCTTATTGTTGCAGAGCAAATTTGTCTCAATCTACAAAATATGTGTAATATAAGGGTGTGGGAATCTCTTCACATTGTTCTGTTTAAAAAAAAAAAGTAGGACACAGGACAATGAATGAAAGAGAATCAGTAAATTCATGGCAGGGTAGATTCTAACAACAAGACTGAAATAATAATCAGTTTCGTGTTTTATTTTCCTCTGCTGATCTGTGGGCTGTGCCAACATTAGCAGAAGTGATTGTGGTATTTAGGCTGTCTTTAGGGTTAGCCTTTGGTTCGGAAATGTAGAGCTGTCTTAATTCCTGTCTGGTGAGCTGCCTTGCCATTGTCTGTAGATGCACGATCGAATACAAATATTAGCAGAAAGATACGGTTTGTTTGTTATGTTTAAAGACATTAAGATGCCTACAGCAATATAACATCCTTTCATAAAAATGTATAGTTTTTGCTGGGACTGCTGGAAACTTTTAGTACTGGAAATGTTTCACCTTAATATGTACACAAAGGTTTTTCAAAGCCTTGTGCCATGTAATTTTGGGCCTGGCTCTGGACCACTGTGACCCTGACCAGGATTTAACAGTTAATGGTAATGGATGGATGAGTTTTATTATTAATTATTAAATATTATTAATCAAGTTCTGCAATTTTTTATTTATTTATTTTTTTTTATTTTTAAGAGCTGTTACTCTATCATTAGCTAATTCTAAGTTTTCTTCACATTGTCTTGATTCCTTTATTGTGGCTTCAGCATTGTGCCCCTACTACATTGCACCAATGTTCACTCCACACCCTGAATCCCAGTGTCTCCATTGCCAAAATACAAACATCCAGCCTAGTACAATAAAAGCCTCAGTCACAAAAAATTACAGCTTGAGCTATTAAAACATTAAAAATAAGATGCAGCTCTGCAATAAAATTATTAAATTACTGTGTGTTTTTTGTTTATGTGGGAGTGACTGTTGAAATTAGATTTATCTATAGAGGACATAATTATAAGGTTAAAAAAAATCTGGACAAGTTTCATTTTGTTAAAAGCCCCTCGGTGGGATCCAAGATGACATTGGAATAAGGTGACACAAAACCACATGGCTGTCCAGAACTGCTCCTTGCCAGCAAATAAGATTCATGAGGCTGAGGAAATGTCCTGGCTGAGCTTGCACAAGTAGAAGAGGGCATTATTTAGGAAAGGAACCACGGGACAGGCTGTCACTGCATGAGTTGCATTTGGGAGAACATTTCCGCTCGGGCAGACAATCAATCACGCCGCCGTTAGCCTGGAGACCAACAGAAAACAGGTGAATAAACTGGTACTGGAGGCCTGCAGTTATGCTAGGATGAGCCCAATGAGGTTTTGTTTAATGAAGTTCACCTGGTGGTTCAGAATGAGATTTACTATAACTTGGGGCGTACAAGCACGTCCTACCACTGTTCCTTCACACCTGCAGGCAGCACCGAGGGGGGAAAGTGTTGGCCCTCCCCTTATTAACATTCTGTCACGCATATCGATTGGTTTCTGCAAACTTTTGAGCATTTGGAATTTCTGCAGTGAACAAGAGATGGTAGGAGATATTGTTGATATTTAAAAATGTCAAATTAAAGACAGGAAAGTAGCTCTCAAGCTACCTTGCAACACAACTTGGTGCACCCTGGATAAAGAAATATAGCTATGAGGCCTGTTAGGAATGTGCTACTGGGAGAGCAGCTCAACCAGAGAATCTGCTTGTCTAGGAGCCAAAAAATGGTACCTGGGTCTTACAAGTGCTGATACCCATGACTTGAAACTCACCAAACTGCATACAGCTGAGTACTGACAGACTTCAGGCAATGTCTACAGGAAGAGATCACTCACTGTACCTCAGCCAAAGTGCTAAACTCCTCCATCTATGTCCACTTTGGGGGTCCAAAATGAAAGCCTGAACAGTTCCAAGATCTCACTGTAATATGGTGGAATGAGATCCCACTTCTAAGAATTACTGAAGCCCTCTCAACATTTAAGAAGCATCTAAAAACATTTTTTACATTCTTTCCTAATCTCCTAACAATTTCCTAATCTCCTAAATTTAAACCACATTATGTATAATTTTTTTTTTTTAAAAGTCTACCGTATCAGATATATTTGAAAGTACTTGTGTAAAGTGGCAGTGAACAAAGTGACTGTACGTCGGAAACTGCACGTCCATGTTAAGTCTGTTGGTGAAAAGCACATTTGTTTATTTTGATTTCACAGTGAGAGAAGCGTCTGCTAAATGAATAAAGATAAATACAACTTCCAAACATAGGGTAAAAACGTGCCACTTTAAGTTCCGACCTTGATGCAAACAGCATATGCTAAGTAGCTGTAGCTATAACCCCCAACCTGTTTGCTACAAATAAAATGTTTAAGGCCTCTTATCCTTTGGGAGTGTGAAACATGATGGCCAACAATCCATATCTTGCAGTTCTTCTAATAAAACATTGTTTGTAGTTCCAGCAGTGCTCTCCTTTCATATAGTATCCATCTTGCTCACGGCAAAACTGCTGCCTGTGGTGTTGGGAATGGGGTAGTGGAACAGAAAGGCTGTTCTACGCTGACTTTGGATGAGCCTCAGATGATGCGTTTCTGGGGGCTTCCCCAGAAAGGAGAGAGCTTTAAGAAACCCCTGCAGGTGCTTCTTTTATTTGTACAATAATTATAGTGGTGTACGAGCCCCCAAGGGTTACTTGGAAAAAAGTTACCCATCAGCCACCACTCCGTGCGTGGCGTGCCTGGGGATAACCGCGAGGACCCAGGGTGTGTAATTAGTACCGGTGACAGGGTGAGTATCTTTAATCGCTGGTGCGCAGATGGCTGCGGGTTACTGCCGCTGCTGATCACTGCTGAGTGCCTGCAGTTGTAGAAGAGCTCGATCATCATGGCGGCTTGCGTATCTCTCCGCTGCTGGTTACTGGCATGGATTGCATCCTCCGTGATGAAGATGAAGGTTCACTAGGTCTTTGGTGTCGCTCTGCGTACATTGGTGCTCAACCCAAAGGAGCTGAGCTCCTTCTCGTGCTGGTAAACAATGGGCAAAGCCACAGTACCAAACCCCCTCCTGCTCTGACTTGTCACCATACCCCCCAATTACTCTCCCTCTTTTGCCTTCTTAGGCTCCTGTGGGCTTGAGAGAGGAGCCTGGTTTCAGACACACGTCCACGACAGGGTAAAGATATAATGTCAGATTCTTCAGCCTGCGATTCCATTGTGGAAGCAATGGGTCCGGCCTTCTTGGCTGCACGAGAAAGGGTTTTTAATAAGCACCTACTGTTAATGAGGCACAACTTGAGGGGTTGTTATGGTAACGTCAGACTTTGGAAATGCTCACTAGGTGTATTTTTGTCTCCACATAATTTATTACAGGCAGTTTAATATAATGAGATGCATCAAAAGGGAGAAAAGAAGTATTTTAATGACAAATGATGCGACAAAATCTTGAAACGGAGCATTATTTAAAGGTGTGAAAGAAATCACAGTGGTGCATTTTCTAATAACTCATCCCCCAATATCAAGTTTTTCATGTATCTGGTTGGCAATTATTAATACCACTTATTAATTTGTCTAGATTTTCGATTATCTGGACCAAGAGATCCAGTCCATTGCAGACTGGCACGATAAACTGTGAAAGCATTTGAAAATTATATAAATTGGACACATTGCATTGTGGGAACAGAGTACCTATACCCTCAGTTTAAGTTCTGTCCATGTTTGCATCCGGTTTCGCACCACTGTGGCTGCATTGTCTAATTATTAATAAATTTATTAAAATGATATTTTTGTTTTAAAAAATGCTGCTAAAGAAGAAAAGTTTTTTTTTTTTTTTTTTTTTTTTTTAAATTTTATTTTAAATACGTATTAACTAAGGTGGAGGAAAATAACAAGTGGATCATGGCTTGGAAGAAAGTCAGAAGCATATAGAGTGTGTTGCAAAAGACAAAGATATTTCACCTGTCAGGTTTGTTTAAGACCCTCCTGCAGACTATTTATTCTATGACAGATCAAATAAAACTAAGCACTAAAAATGTTAGTGTCTCCCCCCCCACCCACCCCCATTATCCTCAAGCCAGTCCGTGCACACTAATCACTCAAGTCTACTTTAGAATCAATGTTTCAAATTTATTTTATACGTAATGCCATTCTTTTAACTTTACTGTGTAATGTCTTTCCTATATTAGGCATCATTTAGGGTGATTCTGGCAGTGAGGAAGGAAATTGTAAACTAATTATAATTAATAATGGAATAAGTAATTTCATTACCTGTTTTTTTAAATATTGTGGCGGTTTTCAGAAACAAGTTAGCCCTGATTAATGGCGGTAAATGCACACAGTTATTAAACTTTGAAATTTTACTTTGAATTTGATTGTTGTTATTTTTCATTTGTTTTATGAGACGTATCAGTCTCGCTCTCAATAACTTGTTTTTCGAGCGAGATCACTGGCTGGCATGGTCTTATTTGTACTTATTATCATGAAGGTAATGGAATTATCACATTGTGTGTGCAATACGTTTGCTGAGTCGTGGAGCACCGGGCCTGTTCATCGACGCCTGAACATGTGCAGAACATCATTAATCTGCCATACACCTGTGCATAGCAAAATGGCAGTAACCATAAATGTAATATTGGGTTTGCGGTGTAAAAAATGTGGTTGGATTAATGTGACGCAGCTCATCGGGGGATGTGTCCTGGTTAGAGGTGGAAAAGCAACAAGGGTCTGAGGAATGGTCAGCTGATGGGCTTTCATTGCCTGAACTGAGAGGCCCTGATGGTCTGGCCCTGTGTCCACCATCACCTTCACGAACCCCTGATGAAGTAACCACTGGATCACCACCAAGTTTGAAAGCCTCCCCTTACATTCTCTGCCTGCTGCAAGCTGCTACCCAACCGTTTGCTTAATGCCAGAAAGGGATGCCACTTGAACTGTATTAAGGTGGAGAGCCTGCTGAGTCCTAAGTCAGTTCATGGAAAAAAAAAAAATCACTGGTACGAGTGCATTAGTGTCCTTCATGTTTATTCAGAAAGTGTAATGAAATCCTTATAACGTATTCGACATACAATCACGTATGGATGTTTTATGCAGGTATGAAATGTTCCTTCATTTACCAGGATTTGCTGGGAGTTATGAAAAATTATGTTTTTGATTTTTTTTCAGCTTAATTCTTTAATACATGTATATTTTTAAAATTGAACATGTTATAAGTACGTTCAGTAAATTTCAAATCAAGGACACTTAGTACTGTGACCAGAAATGAAACAAAATAAGTTAAAAAAAAAAAAAAAAAAAATTGAATGTTTGAATAGAAGTTACCAGATGGGGAAAGAAAAACCTAATCAAACCATTGTGAGTATGATCCGACTTACGACTGCAGTCGGTCCCTAACCTGTATTCATACGCAGATATGAGTAAAATAAATATAGCATTAATGGTAACAGACCATTAAACAACCAAATAGTGTCTGGATGAGCCTTTTAAAATTTTCCATAACAGTTACAAAGTCTCAACATTGTCGTAAAACAGAAGAACAGTATTTAATATATTAATTTTGACGATTATTGTTATTCCTTGCATTTTTTGATATTAACATCCATTTTGCCTGAAGTGGCTTTTCCTAGATGGTCTTTTAACAGCAGCATCCATGGTAAAAACTGCCACTGTGCCGTTTATGTTCCTTTGGACGTCAGTGTCTTGCAGAGTGTAATGCCCAAGTCAGAGATCAATGAGGATCTGCTAGAGAAGCATGTGCAGCACTGCAGCGACAGTCACATTTCTGTTATAGTTTCAGACAATTAAATGCACATCACGCAAGCCCTGCATTATTAATGATATTTGGCTTTCTTATGCTCAGGTAAATATTGTGCTGACCCCTGTTAACACCTCCGTCTGAAGACAGGTGGTCAGTCAGTAAGTGCGAGACGGTGTCCGTCGCTCAAGCTCATACTTACTGACTCCTTCCTGTAGTTACCCTGTGGTTACTGTGGTTACTGCAAAGCTTGGTGTACACAGGGGTGTTGTGTTGAAACACACAGGTCAACTTCTGTACAGCGACATGAAGGAATGTCCAGAATGAATGCCTTATGAGTTTTTTTTTATTTTTTATTTATTCCTTGGGTATTTGTAAATCCAAAATACACACAAAAAATACACTTTAGAAGTATGTGGACACATGAGCATCACCCTCATCTGTGCTTGTTGAACCTCCCATTCCAAACCCATGGGCATTAATATGGAGTTGTCTCCCTCGCCCCTTTGCTCATATAGCAGCCTCCACTCTTCTGGGAAGGCTTTCCACCAGATTCTGGAGCACAGCTGTGAGAATTTGTGCCCATTCAGCCACAAGATCCAGACAATGACATCGACCTCAGCCCAGAAAAGTAAAATTACTGCGTATTTATATATACTATGTATATTGTTTACAAACAGACTTGGTTGATAATTGTTATATCCGTTGCTGCCATGTTGTGTTCTTGTTCAGGGTTCTGTGTCAGTGAGAGTCCTTTTTAAAACTCAATTATTATAAGTGGTATAAGTCTCACTTTCAATGCAAAGCCAGTCTGATGACCATCCCTTTGTGACAATGGATTTGCACTATTTTTTCATGATGCGTGTATCTGTTTGTTTAGATCTTTATTCTCGGTGGACTACCTTGTCATGGGGCTGGTGGAGCATGGGGGAGGGGTGCTGGTCAGCTGGGCCCGTGTATTTTTAGCAGTCCGTATCTAGAGGGTAGGTGTGGGTTGGGATGCTGGGCTGGTGGCAGCAGGTGTCGCTTGCAGTGGACGGGCTGTCAGCTGCAGCCGCTCCGGCAGTCAGGCACTAAAAATACAGCCGGGTCTCCCGCAAGCTGGTTGTGACCGGACCATCAGGGGTCATCAGGGTTTTCAGGGGCGACCCTGCCCGTGGGACCCTTTCCTGTACATGCTTTGAGGGAATGTTGGTCCCAGGTCTCTGCTCAGACCACTAGTGGGGGGAGGACTCTCTTTCGATGACATCACCAGATACCAAGCAGGGCTGCCATCCCCTGGCTGTAACTGCTCTTATTAATATAGGAAATCTTTTAGTTCGATTTGGATGCATCACATCCAGCTCCCCTCTTCAAGGCTCATGAATAAATAATATTAAGGAGTCTGCTTTCTGGGGATGCGAGTGTTGGCTCTGCTTCCTGCCAGATTAGAAGCGGTGGTCTCTATGGGACAGACATGAGCGCTTAGAGCGTCTTCCACGGTGGTCACTGCAGCTCCTCCTGCTTTTATTTTAGCACTTGGGCTTTAACATTCATCGTCAGGATTGAGTCTCTAAAGTGAGAAACAATTTCATTCAGGAAAAAAACATTTTAAGTCTGCCCCCCCACCACCACCACAAAGATGACAGCGAAGGAATCCCCTCTGACACTCGTGTTTTTCTCCTTGAGCAAAGCGGAAAGAATCCATAAAGCCGTTTCCACATGAAGGTGTTTTTACATCTTAGAAGCGCATCCTTCACACAGCAAGTTGTCTGAGGAGTACCGTGGCTTTGTTCTGCTCTGGCACTATGGTGTGGTGTGCGAAATATTAAGAGAAACGTGAAGAAAGACGAGCTGAAACTTAGCACTGTTTATCTGTCTCGTATGGCCAGATGTGAATCTCGACAGCTGACTGTTCAGTTATTTTGGGTGAATTTCAAGTCATATTTGAACTCATCTGCCAAACAGTTTGTGCTTTTGCAAAGTAAGAATTGGCAGTAAGAGTAGCAAAAATATATTAAGGGAAATTGTTCTTTTTTTTTTTTTTTTTGTTTTTGTGCCGCTGTTTCAAAAACAGGCAGATGTGCAGAAGTCAATATTCTTTGTCATGAATTTGTTCCCAATGGCAGTATCAGCTCCTACCGGGTGGTCGGAAAGATATTAGATTTTAGGTGTCTCTGGGGAAATTATTTTTGACAGTTTGTAAGGCAGTGGAGGTGTGCGAGATTCTTTCTATTATTGTGCTGTTAACAAAGTCATTAGCGTGCATGTTTAAGGAGGAGCGAGAAGCCTGAGAATCTGTGTTCAGTTTGAGGGCAAATGACACTCCACGATGAGATAATTTCACTCTTCATGGCACAAACTGCAAAGGGAAAGTCGCAAGCTTTTGCGTTCATTCATAAATGTAAAAATGATGCTTAAGCACCAATAGTGTAGTTATGGGGCAAATAAATGCATGGAATATGATTTACAGATATAATTTTATTTATGTGAAAAAAAGTTGGTTGCTAATATAAACCATGAATCTAGGTTTCCTGAACTAATTAGGTAGGTAGTTTTTACAAAAGTTAGTTATTTCGCAGTATTATTTTTGAGATGGATATGAAGTGTTGCAGGTATGATTCTGCACCACACAGCTCCTACCAGGACAACCTGTTTAGCCCGTAGAGCGTTTTCCACTGACTTCTTCCTTCTCCCTCCACCTTCCCTCCAGGAGCTGGCAAAACAGGCCGAGAAACTGCAGGTGGAGCACAAGTGGAAGAATGACTTTGAGGTAAGCAAAGAATCTTACAGACGTCAAGCGGTGGGAAAGGACAGGATGTGATGCAGTGTGTTATGATCCTAAGGTATCTGAGGGTAAAGAGGTGTAGCGTTAAGTTGCCTGAATATCAGTAGTACGGATGGGGACCAAAACAAACCGCAAATACGGAGGACTTTTTGGTGCAACAGCAATTTACTTTATTTGTATGATGTGATAGTGAAAAATAAATATTATATATTTTAAATACATAGACCCATGGGGAAAGGAATGCAAGCAGTGTCAGAAGAAACATGTCAAACCAGACAAAACTGGCTAAGGCGGTGCAGACTGTCCTAACAAACCAAAGACACACAAATAGAACAACTTCTTCAATGTCCAATCACCCCCCCCCCCAACTACCTTACACCATCTGCCCTGCATTAACTACCCAATGCAGAAATACATAGCTGATACTCACTCCTTGTCTGGTCTGCTATAGACACCCAAAACAAACCTACGTGTGCAGGTATGTGTCAGGTGACCTTCTTACCTGTTCACTGCCCCCCCACCAAGTCATGGTTAGCACTACATTCATCTGAACCACACAGGTGACAGAGATCAGACTGGAATGGGGAACACAAAGACATACAAGCAGGAAAGCACAAGCAAGCATCAAACAAATGTAAACAGATCCAGGAAAACTAAACACAAGAAACTAAATTGATCAGCAAAAAGTTCAGCACAAAAGTTCAAGAGTCCAACACCAAGCTCTCAAATTCAAGTTCATCTTATGTTGGCAGATGGTTTGTAGATGTCCAGAGAGATGCCAGGTGAACGCTAAACACACTCACAGTGCATCAGGAACCAACGGGATGTTTGGGCCCATTACACTGTTTTCACCACTCTCAGGGCCATTTGTCAAAGATAGAGGGCCTGGTGAGCGAGACAGGAGTCTGTGGGTTCAGGTCCTGATGCTGGCTGTCCCGTCCATCTCCGTAGAGTCCCTGCTGTCCAGAATGCTGAGGGAAACGGAATATAACCTGCCACATGACAGAATGAGCTGTTGGCACAGCTGCCACCTCCGCCGGTTGCAGTCATTTCTCTTTCCGAGTGCAGGGCAGCAGACACATGGGAGGAAGGCGATCAATGACCACACTACCAGCTTCTCATTCAGTCAACACTACAATAAAATGGCATTCAGCTATTAGCTCCACCACCCCCCCTTTTTTAAAAAATGTTTTGCTAGCATTTTCTTCAAATTTTAATGAACGAGGTTTCCTGTGTGTAACGGATCCCTAAAGCTCTGGAATGGTAATATCCTCGCTGCATGTTGTCTGATTTATTCTCCTCAGAGCTGGCTGCTCCAAAAGGATGAGAAAAAAACATCCATTGACACATCCTCGCAAGGTTCTCGAGCAGCTCGTTTTAACGCGCCCATGAGTTTATTTTCCATCATATTTAGAGACGGGAAGCCTCTTACAGCACTTCACTGCCATTAAGTCAGGATTAAAGAGGCTATTCCACTTTGCTCATTAACCAATATCCCATCGCCATCTTCATTTATCCCATTAGCTCTCAGTCCAAAAAAAAAAAAAAGAAAAAGAAAAGGCCATAATTATAGGCATCAGATTTTTTTTTAATGAGTTTTCTTTATTAAAAGTTTTAATGTATGCGACCTCACTTTATTTTGGTCAACTGATGCGAAACAAAAGGTGCAGGGGGGAGAAATTAGAGCAGCGGGAGAAATTAATCTGTCTAGCTGGTGAAGCGTTGTCACCCAGCATTCAATCTGATCTGACATGATGTTTGATCGTGGCGAGATGCTCGGTTAGTTAAGATAATTACTTTTTTTTTTTTTTTTTTTTTTTACAGCGAGAAAGTCGATGTAAGCGGTGTCTACACACGCGGCAACAAGGCGAAATCTCTGATATTAGTCTGGAACAATTAAGCGGGAATTAAAAGGGATAACTTTATCATTCTCTTTACCCGAATGTCAAGCTGCTATAAATATGCACGTGCTTCATATTTGCTCCGTTTTGCTATGCATTTTGGCAACAAATTAAGCCTAGAAAATTATTATTACTAAAAATTATTATTAAAACACTCTCTCTCAAAAAATGACCGAATGGGGGAGTTATGCCTAATAGTTTGAATGCTTGTACTTGGGAACGGTGTTGCTTCTGCTGAGCACTCAGGCAGAACTTTCCCTGATGGCCCAAGACGGTATCTGCTTTCTTCTGCTCCTCAAGGACCAGAATAGTTAAAGCCATTGGATTCCAGATGAAAGGACCTGGCTCTTATAGTGCGGTAGCACTTTTGAGCAGGGTACTCACCCTGATTTGCTCCAGTAAAAATGACCCAGCTGCAGAAAAGGGTAAATACAATAGCTTCTTATATGCAGGATATCAGGTATGCGAGAAAGTGTAGTGCAAGGTGGGTAGCCATGTCCATGTGGCATGCTGGAGATGTTTAGCACTGATACCAGATTCTTCTACTAAAATTCATCTGCAATACTTCATATTTACCTGTACCTGCTACTGCCTTATTCCTAAAAAAAAGTTCACGCTAAATCCCATGCTAAGCAGTTTCGATCCAGCAGATTTTTTTTCCACTTCAGTTTTGTGATGGGTGTGACAGTTACCTTCTCAGCAGAGCTGTTCTCCCCTGAACAGTGCAACACCTCTGAAAAGCTGTTTTATGGGGATCACTGGTCTTCTGGTACTATCCAGAGAGCTTTCTGCAGGCCCATATGAAAGGGCCACACCCTCACCTTAGCTGTAGAATGGCAGCACCAGCCAGACATGCCTCCAAACCACGACTCACGATTTCTGAGATGGTTTTCTACGGAAACACGTCCTTGTCCCTCTGTGGTACAAAAAAATTGGCAGTAAAAGTTCTTCAGTTTGCACAACTTTGTCATGCCTACAAGGTGACCGTCATGGTACGAATAATTGGACTTTGGAAGAACTATGGCCAAGTAGTGTCATCGGTACAGTGTAGATAAGGAAAAAGTGAAAACGTGTCAGGAACTTTTTAAGAGAAGGGGAAATATGTTATTTTTGTGGAATCTGTGGTGGAACCAGTTGTCATTGCTTGCAAGCAGATGGCAGAACCAGGGGGGTTTGTCAGTAGCTATGGTGGTGTGCACAGGTGAGGTGAGGTGAGCAACTGAGAGGTACTGGCAAACACTCAGTGGGTTCAGTGATGTCACACAAGCTTCCATACACACATTTAATTTTCACATAAACTGTCCAGCTAGTTCAACCATTAGTTGTTTTTTCTTTGAGTGGTTTGTGGAAATTCAAGGATTTCTCTCACTGCACTGTGTGCCAAGTGCTAATTTCTCCTCTTTTTTTCTTTTGTTTCAGGATGATAAAATTGTTTATTACAATGCAAAAGACAACGTAAGTACCACTTTGAAATTATACCTTGGTGTTTTCTTGAATATTTAAGTTGCCTGGTGAATGCAGGTTTAAGGGGCTTATTACAGACCTTAGACTTGTGTGCAGGGCTGTGTGTTGGAGTGTGGCACTAAATAAGTACAGTTTGCTCATTCAAAGCAGTCACCCAGTATGATGCAAGTGTGGAATATTTGTAAGGTCAAATTGAGAGTAGACTTTTTATCTATTGGAGGCACACTGGAGCTATCCTTTTTGCAGAGAGCACAGAATGATCAGGGTGTGGATTTAATCGTACGACTCGAATCGGCCCCATCAATAGAGCCGCTATTAGCGCCTTTTTAATTTACAGACGAAGTTTGGCTTCCAGATCTGGCAGAAGGTCGCAGAGACATTAGTTGGGCGCAACACATCAGCTGGTTCCATTTTAAATCCAGTGTTCTGACTTCTCAGAGTTGCCCCATAGTTGTTATGCAACAGCAAGCTGCTGGACACCAGGCTGAAAATCACACATGATGCAAAAATGGAATAATTCATTCACACGCAAATAATGAGGGTGCGAAAGCCTGATGAGTGCATTAGTCATTCGGACACATCGTCCTCTATAATTGTCATCTGGCTCTGTCCTCCACGGCGTTTTTGGATGCGACATTCCTCACCGGTCATCCTTTCAGTGAGCTGTTCTGCTGGTCGAGATGATCCAGGTGCACCGCGACACCTCCCACTCACCTGTGATGCCGGTTTGTACCCAGCTAGAGGCAGGGCAGCCAAAGGACAGTAACACAGCTTCTGTTAACTTTGCACACAGCAAAGAGGAGCGCCATCCTGCCCCTTTTCCAAAACAAAAACTAATTAAAATTTTACCAGGGTAATGGTTGGTACACAAACTGCTACAACAATCTTCATTGTCCTTAAATATTTGTTTATCTTGATCTTTTATAAATAATCCTTTTCTGACTTTAGGTGGCACTGATTTAATGTGAACCCACTGTCACATGGGAAGGTGCTTTTGGGTTTCACATACCCCAATGCAGGGCTCAATATCTTTCCATGCTTACAGGTGTGGCTGAGGTCATATTTCTCACAGGCTGAAGGAAAAAATATTTACATTTTGACTATAATGACTCCAATGTAAGGGGCTCCTTGGTCTATTTGCTCATACACCCTGGACAAAACGCTCACCACTTTCACACAGTGTGAACAAATTATGGTCACCAGTTCACCTGAAATGTATGTCTTTGGACTGTGGGAGGGAAGCAGAACAACCAAAGAAAACCAACACGAACATGGGGAGAACATGCGAGTTTCACACATACCGAGGGGTGTAAGAAATCAGATCCAGTGCTGCCTGATACTCCAGCATGCACCAGGACCGGTTTGCTTATACGTTCATTTCTCTGGATCAAGTGCTGTCCCTTACAGACTTTAGAGATATGGGGTCATAATGTTCATTTAGCTCCTCTTGTTGAAAGTTTAGCAGTTGGTGTCTAACTGAGTTTGTTTCTGTGCGGTGAAGCGAGACGGAATCGACGGAAAGCGTACCCGCAAGATTTCATTCCTGCGTCTTTTCTGCTGAAGTTTTTGATCATGGCCTACAAAATCCCCCGTAGCGTTTAATTAAATTTGTTTCCGTACAGAATTATTTCAGCACCTGACCTCCCTCAGCCACAAGAACGCGACCCCTATCCCTCGCCACAGAATTGGTCTGAGAGTCGAGAGAATGGATCCCCCTCTGATCCCATCACCTCTAGTTCTCTCAACGGACTCGGATCAACGAACAAAACATTAGCTTGAACTGGGCTGACATCTGCAGACTCCTTGGATTCTGAAAGGGACCCAAAAAATTAAATTTGAAGATATTACAACACTACCACCACCCCCACCACCACCACCCACCTCCCCAACGTGTGGAAGTGGCATAATGCTTTTGGCTCACCATAGTACGCTTTTCCTCACATAAATGGTTCTTCCCTATAAAATCAGAATCCATAATGAGAACCAAAAGCACAAATGCTAACAAGCCCCTGCAGAACTTTTGACTTTTAGCTGTGAAACTTTTCAAAGATGCGACTAGATGTAGATCAGCCTCAGTCCAGGTAATTATAAATCCCCTGTCCCTCAATTAAAAAATATTTTCAGAGAAGTCTAGCCTCCTCATGAACTCAGGAATCATTGATATTCTGTGGTTCTCGTTGCGGCTTCTCCCCTAGTAACCTCGTGTAACCTTGAGATGCAAACACCTCTTTCACTTGATGATTAACTAATAAGATCGTCGTGCTTGTGCCGAATCCATCATGTAATCTGTTTCAAGTGTTTCCGTGACCTATGGGTTAATATCTGAAGTTTTCGCTTAATGTTAGAAGATGAAGATGAACATCCATCTCCATAATTTTAAGCTTTAAAATCAAGTTTCGGAGGAAAAGTATTTAACCGCTCAGTACCCTTGGCGAGCACCTGTGCGTCACAAAAGGAGCACTTAAACTTTGTCAAACCTTGGTGCACCTCATCAGTTGCGGGCCTGTGTCTAACATCTCCCAGGGTCTGGGTGATCCTCTCCAGTGGACTTCAAAGCAAAACTGGACCACAGCCAGGAGCCACTACAGCCACTTACACAGTCTACTGGTTACAGACCCGTGAATTACACTCACCCCCACCATTTGGGCGCCCAGTATCCCCTTTGCACCATATGCAGTCTCAAGGTATTAACAAACACCACTCATCGTAAACGTTCGAGTGTCCGGTCTGCCGCATCTTATTCAGGCTCACGACATTCAGTCTGGTTCGATTAGACTGTAACTGCATTTGAAGGTGGCTGTGTGAGAGACAGACATATTGCATTGTGGGAAATGCGTACCCATTCTCTCAGCTGCCGTCTGCCAATCTACGGCCTCGCTTGTAGATTCCTGTATTTGTGTGTGAATACTCGTTTTGCACTGTCGTGTTTTAATTTTCCTCATCTTTCTCAAGCCAGTCCAGGCACACTGGCACAGTGAGTTTACTTTATGAAATAAATTCTTTTTAATTTATTTTATTGTACACTTTGCCCTTTGTGAAAATTAGATTTCCTAGAGTAGCTCACAATTTCTTTACGGACCCTGAAAACCTTAAAAAGCAATTATAAACTAACAAAGCTTTAACTAGTTCCTGCATTTATTTATAAAGCAGAAGAAAATAATAAATATATATTTTGAAAAATGTTCTTTCCTCTATTTCAAACTAAAATGTAGGATGAGTTGTTTAGATATAAGACCTTGTTTAAAACTACAGTCATGCGTGCAATTCAGTTCAGTACCCACACAATTCAACAATTAATTGTAGAGACAAGCATAACTCAAAATCACAGATTTGATGGAATAAAAAGTTATTATTTTTTCTGAGAACAAACTATAAATAAGCAAATTTGCAGTTATTATTTTACTTTAATGTGTTGTGCACCTTTTTTCTTATATTAGGCAAGCATTTATGGTAATTTTGGTGTGACTATGGGAGGGAATTGGAGCAATTTAAAATTTTTCATTAAAAATAATGGGATAAATATTTTTTTTATCTGGGTTTTTCTTAAAATTTGTTCTATTTTCATAAACATATTAGGGTCTGTATGCATGGGAACAGAGTTCTCATTATAGGGTAGTATTTTCTTCTGTTGGATTTTATTCATTTATGATTTTCAGACAGAACCTTATGTCTGCTGATTGGGTTGGATTAATACATTGCTTATTCAACTTTACAGATCGACTCTAATGAGACAGAACCCCAAGAGGACAGGATCCAGCCCGAGTTCAAGGAAGACCCAACCTTCAAACGCCTCATTTCCTATAACCACACGGCTGTCCACATCCCCACTGACATCTACGAGGGCTGTAAGTTTCACTGCCCCCTGCTATTCTCCACTTTCTCTCTTGTGAACTGAAAAGTGATTCAAAGCTTTTATTCTAAAGAAACAGCCTACGAGTGAAATTTATCTCCTCGTTTATTAATAAGCAAACAAAATCATCCATTGGTCCAATATTTATCTAGTTACAGAATCCACACAACCAGGTGTGATATTGGGGTTTATTGGTGCATCCATGATCTGATGAACTCTCATCCAGGGTTTTATGTGTTAGCCTTGCAGGCCCCACAGCATATTTTCAAGCTCTCTTTGCTATGCCAGAAGCTCAAAAGAGGGTTAAAGGGGTTCTATCAGAGTAGTAAGTTGAATTACTTTTTTCTGGACTGTCAGGGTTCCTCAGGGTCATAGCATGACCTTTATATTGGGAACGTACTGAGAAAATGCTGTGATGTCCCTCTGGACCAGACAGGGTATTGCTTGTGCTTTAATGACATGGACACACATGTCATCTGAACCATTTACCTCCCGTGCAATGAATTGTGCACACACAATGCATCTGCGAGGCAACCAATGAAAAGTTGAGCCTAAAATACCAAAACAGTTCAAACCAAAGTGAGCCCACTCAACTGAGACAGCATCCTTCTTGGATGATAAAACATGCCCTCTTTCCTTGGCGTTGTCATTCTTATCCTCAGCGTTGCTCACTTTCCATTCTTATTACGTAAAATCTCATTAAAAATGACTTGTTTCAAAATTAAAAGGCACTGTAATTGCTTGTTGCATACAGATTTAAAAGTAAAGGTGCATGGTCTGAGATTTCAGTACTGCTTTTATTAAAAGTATGGTTTGGCTATTGTAACAATAACAACATTTATTTGTGTAGCACCTTTCATACAGTGGTCTGTAGCTCAAAGTGCTTTGAAAGAGACAACAATAAGAAAGAAACAGTAGACAAGAGTAAAGAGAAAATGATGAACAGAAATAATGAAAGAGATCAGACTGAAAATGAGATTATACAGATAAGATGAGGTTGTACAGATGAGTAAATAGGGTCTAAAGGCCGGGAGGACAGAAAAAAACAAAAAAAAACTCCAGGCGGACTGGAGAAAAAAATAAAATCTGTGGGGGTTCCGAGGCCAAAAGACAGCCCAGCCCCCACTGAGCATTCTAGCTAACAGAGGGATTTCTAGAACAGTCTTTATTGGTCGTTCTGCCGCACACGTTGATGAGGGTGCCATGGAGATCTGGGACATCTGCCTTCCTATAGGCGATTGAGGGGGCTTCTTGTTGCTTAGTTTAGGTGGTGGTGGCATAGTGCACCACCACAGATGAACCAGAAAGAGAGACAGCAGAGATTAGCAAAGATTAGCATGGGTCCCTGAACAAGTGTAACAGTAACAAGTCCATGCAATATAATAAGGCAAGCGTTATAATAAGGAAAGCATTAGAACAGAGGTAGAGCAAAGGCCATATTTAAAAAAAAAAAAAAAAAAAGGGTTTTTTACACCTTCTTAAAGTGTGCCACTGTACTAGCCTGACGAATCTCGATGGGTAGATTGTTCCATTGTCTAGGCGCATAACAGCAAAAAGCTGCCTCCCCGCTTCTTTTGAGCCTAGCGTTTGGAATTTTCAGCATTCTTCCATTTGAGGATCTTAAGTTACGACAGGGGTCGTAAGGAGATAGGCAGTCCACTATATATGATGGGGCAAGATTGTTTAAGGCCTTATAGATGATGAGAAGTATTTTGAAATCAATTCTAAAGGGTACTGGTAGCCAGTGTGAAGATTCTAACACCGGTGAGATATGTTCTGATTTTTTTTGTCCTAGTTAGGATCCTAGCTGCAGCATTTTGCACTAGTTGCAGACGATTTATTTCTTTTTTGGGCAGTCCAGTTAGGAAAGCATTACAGTAGTCCAGTCTACTAAACACAAAGGCATGAACTAATTTTTCAGCATATATAAAAGTTAAGACGGGTCTAACTTTTGCAATGTTTCTTAGATGAAAAAAAGCAGTCCTTGTTACCTGTGCAATTTGTGACTTAAAGGTTAGGTTAGAGTCAATGATGACCCCGAAAACCTAAGGAATCAAGTTTGCTTGCAACAGCTGTGCTACACCCATTTACCAATTACTATGATTTCAGTTTTTTCCCAAATTTAGTTTCAGATAGTTGTCACACATCCAGTCTGAAATACCACTGAGGCAATGAATGAGAGTCAAGAGCGTCTGGGTCATCAGGGGCTATGGATAGGTAGAGCTGTGTGTCATCTGCGTAACTATGGTAACTCACATTCTATTTTTCGATGACTTGACCTAAGGGGAGCATATAGATTGAAAAAAGAAGTGGACCCAGAATGGATCCCTGTAGAACACCATAGTCAATGTCATGAACATCTGAGTTGTAATTACCACAGCATACAAAGAATTTTCTATTTGTTAGGTAGGACTGTAACCACTTTAAATATCCAATAGGACAAGTACAGAAATAAAACCTCTGTCTGTATTCAACCGCAGATCATTTTTTACTTTAACCAGTGCAGTCTCTGTGCTATGGTTTATTCTAAAACCTGATTGGAATTGGTCTAAAAGAGAATGTTGATTAAGGAAATCCTTTAGTTCAATAATTACTACCTTTTCAATAATTTTGCTTAGGAAAGGGAGGTTAGATATTGGTCTATAGTTGCTAAGTACTGAAGTCGAGATTGTTTTTCTTGAGTAGGGGCTTCACGACTGCAGCTTTTAGACATTCAGGGAAAACCCCCAGTTCTAGAGATAAATTCACGTCAATAAGACACCGTCAATAAGAGCATCAGAAACTGTTTTAAAGAAGTTTGTTGGGATTGGGTCGAGGGGACAAGTGGCAGGTTTCATCTGTGAAACTATTCCACATAGTTCTTGTTTATCAATTTTATAGAACGAATTTAAATTACTTGCAGGTACACGCTGTGTATCTAATTTTGTAATTTGGGGGGGGATGCACAATATTGCTACAAATATCAATGATTTTGTTTTCGAAAAAAAGAGCAAAATCCTGACAGGTTGCTCTAGTAATTTTTGGAAGATGTTCCATTGAGTGAACTGAGTTTAGAAGTCTGTTTAGTGTTGAAAAAGGAACTTTCATGTTACCCACATTAACTGACTTTCAGCTGCTCCCATTAGGGATCACCACATCTGCATATTTGGGTTTGGCAGATTTTTATGCCAGATGCCCTTCCTGACACAACCCTCCATTTCATCCAGGCTTGGGACCAGCACAGAAGTGAACCCCTTGTGGCTGGATTTACATCAACGGCCAATGTGGGGTTTGAACCCACAACCCTGCGATTACGGGTCACATGCTCTACCGACTGAGCTAGCCGGATGGGGACTCATGTTATCCACATTATCGTTTATAATTTTAGAGAAATACTGTTGCCTTGCACATCGCATTCTGTTATTATATTCAGAGATTTTCGTTTTTAGAATCTGTACATGGTGTACTATTGTAGGCATAGACTAATGCAAATTATGCAGTTACATTATCGATTTGAACCCATTTGTGTTTATTTTAATCCAAAATTATGCTATTTGATAACTTTATGTGTCTGCCTACCAGCGAAGGATCAAGGTCACATAGTTGTTTGATTTATCAATTGACATGTTGTGGGGGGGTGTCAGGCATACACATTCCTTACACAAGGTGTTGGAACTTGAGGTTCGCACACTGACTTTGCAGAGCTTGGAAGCTCAGGGAAACGGCCACGAGTCTGAGATTCCTGAAAGACTCCTTGAGGGGATTAGAGCGCCTGCTGTGTGAGCACCATTTCCAGCACAAAATCCTTTCCCTCAAGGGTCTCCTAAATCAGGAGGTTCATGATGCGTAGAAGAAGCAAACCGATCCATCTTCAGCTTCATTCCACAGGAATTCAGAGTGGTCTTCACGTGGAAACTTAGTGGCACTCATGTTCAATTTCGCACCACACCCACAGTGGCTATGGTTAGTTCTGCTACATCTGAATCCCAGAAGAAGTCAGTTAAATTGGAAATGGGTCGTATAACTTTGTCTGGGTCTGCTGGTACTGTAGTGGTTACTGCTTTCATCATGCACTCAAAGGAGATGAGTTCACATCCTGCTGTAGTAACCAGGATCAAAATACTTAATCTAAACTGGTCCAGTGAAAACTGTGGAGCTGCTAAAATCATAGTTAATACCTAACAGATGGTGGTGTTTTTGTGTTCTTTATTTATTTGATTATTCTAATTGACAGTATCTAATTGGATTTACACAGCAGGTTTAATCTATTGAAAAAAGCACTTAAAACTGAATATTTGTAGATGTTAACATTGCTCCTAGATTCTGAAACTAAAATGTTTCATTGGAATTAACTTCAGTATTTGAGTTATTTTATTTTTTTTAATCTTAGTGCAGTAAATTTTTGGATGAGTTCCTTCACTTGAGTAATTATTTTTATGAAAGTAACAGCACTGCAGTGTTGGCTTCTCTATCAACCTCGACCGATATCGACTGTGCTGGGATATTATCCCCTGATGATCTAAGCTATATTTGGCAATAAATATACTAAGTAAATGTAAAAGTAACGAGTAATAAAGGTTTTAAATATGTTATGTGTGCCATTCTGTAGCAACTGACCATCCTTTATTGCTGTATATGAGTGAGCAGCATATTGCTAAAGACATGTTAACACGGGGTCACTGAAATGCTGTCATTGATTTACGTAAGATTTCTTTTAAACCATTTTTTTGCACTATTTGCATAAAACTTTATAACTGTATCCTAAAAAGCTCAAGTGCCCCCCCACCATGCTTAAGAAAACTTTGGATCTTTAGCCAGTGTTTTCAGGTATTATGAGGCATTCAGTCTTTCTCACAAAATGTTACTGGACTTCAGTAATGTATCCTGTTGGGTTTTTCAGGCTGGCTGTGTTGCGAGTGGGGTTGGGGGTGGGGGTTAAGGGGATGGTTTCCATCAGCACCAAGAGAGATGTCGACTCTAATGACACATACGCAGCGGCCAGGAACAACAAGCAAGAAACACATATCGGGAGGAAAGTGGTCTCTCACCCTTTTTACAGAGTTCAAAAGGAAATTGAATAGTCGTGTTTGAGGAGCAGGAAAAAAAAGGTCTACTTTGCGAGCAGTGAGAAACCTTTCATGCTGAGCTAGAGCTGAGCTGAGTGTCTATGGGCTTGTTTAAAGCTTTATGGCAACTATAAGAACAACAGCACAGTGCTACTATATGCTGCTCCTGCTCACCAGCTTCGCAGTTTGGAGTCACATCATCTTGTGCTTCGAAAAGGACAGGGACCTTGTGCTCTACTTTTCTTCTGCAGATATTTGTTTGCGGATATTTTAAAGAAAATAAAGACTAAAATACTGTCATCCCTTGGTATCCGAATCTAACTGGTCTCTGAAGACACGTCCTATACCGAAATTTTGGATATCAAATGTTTATTTCCCCTTGTGTTAAATAGGGACAAATGAATATTGCGCTCCCAGTCCATCCAAAAAACATCTGTATAAGTACGAACCCATGACTTCAGCCTGATAAAACGCTAAACACCAGTTACCTGATTATAAAATCTGTAATGTTGTTATGAATTTGCATATTTATAAAACATAGCCCATTATGTACAGTACAGAGCTATGTTTTATAAATATGCTAATTTTTTGCATGTTGGTCCCACCAAAAGTGTCACTGTGTGCCACACCAGAGATGAGAGGTGCATATAAGAGGTCTGAAGCGGGAGTTCAGCGTTGAGATGTTAAATAAAGAGGAGACACATGTCAAACTAACCCTTTGCATCTTTGTTTGAAACAACTACCGACATTTTAAATAAAAAGGCTTATATGGCGCAAACAGTTGATAACACACCGGGTGCACATGTAACAGTATAGAGCAGTTTGTCATATACATGCAGTACTTTTTTTTTTTTTATTACAGTGCACTGTATACTAAAATATGGTGTTTAATTGCTGTTTTTTTTTTTTTTTTTTTTTTTTGGAGGGGGGATTGCTGATCCCAATATATAGGTATTTATTTTCAAAAGTTGGTACAGCAAAAATTTTATATAGAGAGTTTTGCTACCAAGGGATTAATGCATCGTTTTTGCATAAGTATTCAGTCCCCATAGATTAGTGTTTTGATAGTCACCTTTTACTACAGTAATAGCTTTAAGATTCTGGGATAAGTACTGTATTTACCAGCTTTGCACCCTGTTCAAGAGTTATTTCACCTTGTCACATCTGTAGCTGGATGTTCATGTTGGTCAGACTGAGCAAAATACAGGGAAATACTGCTTCAGTCTGCTGAGAAGCTAAACCTTGGGAGAAAGTTCACCTTTCAGCCAGACAGTGGCCCCAAGGACAAGGCCAAAGCAACATTGGAGTGGCTAAAAAAACAAAAAGTTGACTGTCCTACAGCAGCCAGGTAAAAGTCCTGACCTCAATCCCATTGAGAATCTGGCACTATTTCAAAATCGCAGTCCATGAGCATCCTCCAACCAATTCATGTAGGCAAAATGCCTGCTGCAGCTTTGCCTACATGAATGGTGTGAAAACTCCTGAAAAGTGTGGTAAGCTTTATATTGAAGTGTAAGTTTATGTTACATTTTGCCATTTCCCAGCAGTGTAACTACAACAGTCCCAGTGTTGGGGCATTTAACTTGGCCACATGGTTAGTGGAAAAGGGTGGTTACCCAAGCGGCTTTGGCACCCCAACCTTGCCATTAACCAGACTGTGTTTGTATACAACTGTTGCTGGCATTTTTGTTGGTCCCTTTTAATACCTGACAGGTTGGTACACTGTCTAATATTATATTGCACCTTTATGTCCTCAACGGCAGTATCTCCTTTTTATCTGGTTTGTGTCACAGCTGGAAATGGTCCAGATTTATTGAGGTGCCCACACTGGCCTTGCTTTAGACCTCTCATTCTGGGGAGTGACAGGTTCACCATGTCAGAAGATTGTGTTTGATTGCATCAAAACTTTTTGGTTCCTGCCTTTGTCCTGTGTGTCTGACCACCCCTGCATCTGTCTGATTGCATTCTCATGCCAAATTCTCCTGTGCTTTTCCTTCTTCAGAGATTTTCCTTTGCCTGTCTCCACACCAGTTTTGTTTCATATTCCTTTTCAAGTGATCTGTGAAGTACAAATACACAAAGCACAACACCGGTGACATTTTTTGTGTACAATCAAAATATATACCCATCCCGGCCTAACAGGATAAATTAATTTCATGGATTCTATTCTGATTTTTAGGGTAGTAGCATTGCCATTGATAATTTGGAAAAAATATAATTGGTTGTCAACTCATAGTAACAGCCAACCAAAATGAACATTTTAAGCTTGACTATAATATATTATAAAATATTTATAACAGATATTGAATTGTATCATTTACTTTTCAAGCTGTTAGTAGCTATTAGCGGTACTATTAGTGTGAGTAAATTTGGACCTTTAGACTTGTAAATTACTGATTTGTGACAGAAGGGTAGCAGCAAGAGTGAAAGGGAAGGTCTATAAGATGGCAGTGTGACCAGCTATGCTTCATGGGTTGGAGACAGTGGCACTAACCAAAAGACAGGAGGCAGAGGTAGAGGAGGCAGAGTTAAAGATGTTAAGGTTTGCAATGGGTGTGACGAGGATGGACAGGATTAGAAATGAGTATATTAGAGGGGCAGCACAGGTTAGACGGCTTGGAAACAAAGTCAGAGAGGCGAGATTGCGTTGGTTTGGTCATGTGCAGAGGAGAGATTCGGGATATATCGGGAGAAGGATGCTAGGGATGGAGCTGCCAGGCAAGAGAAAGAGAGGAAGGCCTAAGAGGAGATTTATGGATGTGGTGAAGGAGGACATGCAAGTGGTGAGGGTGACGGAGAAACATGCAGAGGACAGGAAGAAGTGGAAACAATTGATCCGCTGTGGCGACCCCTAATGGGAGCGGCCGAAAGAAGAAAAAGAAGAAGACTTGTAAATTACTATATACTATTTTAGTTGTAATTTCTGTTTACTGTAAAGAATGTGATTGGTTAAGCTTGTGAGTGTGACAGGATGCAGAAATGTAAGAAATGTAATAGAAATGTAAAAGTTTTGTTACAGTGGCTATAAACTTTGCATAGTACCAGTTGTGGGCATAAAATTACCATGTTGTCAGGAAAAAAAATGCCTTTGTACTGAATAATAAATCTGTTGTATGAAAAAATTACACATTTTCATAAAGTGCTGTAGCAGGTTTCCATTGTACAGGATACCACTGTACCTGGGAAAGATGTAGTTTATATGCCTTCAAATAGGGTTAAGATTTAGTGATTCTAACGTCCGAGACAGGTGCAGAGTTCCTTGTGTGCAGCTATAACAGAGGTTGGTAAGAATTAGTAAATGGAGGAGTGAGGCGGCTAGTGTAGCATAGTTAGAGACTCAGCTGCGAGAATATCCATGAATTTGAAAAGCAGATGTGACATGTTAAAAAAAAATTTGGTGGTGTGGCATAGAGATGAGGGTCAGGCGGTTTGGGGGTGTCGGCAGGGTGAAAGCAGTAAGTACGTGTCCCTTGGAAGTAAATTCAAGATATTTCCTGAAATGATGTTCAGTAGTCACTGATGTGCTGCTCTCAGCTACTGAGTCGCTACAGAATAACCTCAAGAAAAGGTGCACGGGGTTGGTATTCGACCCACAGTGCGGATGGACTTTTTATACTATAAACAGGTTGATGAACCTCCAGTGTAAACGGGGATGGATTTCCACACTGATAAAACACGTTAAGTCACGGATCCACTCCCCCTTGATCCAAACCCATTTTATGCCCAAGGCATTGTGAATAACTCCTGAATATCAATTTGAATACGGATACTTAATGAGTATTTTCTCAGTGAGGGGTCGCAGAAACGCTTCATCAACTCCAACGCACCGAACGCTCCTCCTGGTGAGTTAACTCTTGTGACCCAGTAAGCAGTACTGTAATTGGACAGGGCAGCAGCAAAGGTGCAAAATTCCTGGGTCACATTTCTTAGATCATACAAGAATTCATACTTTGGGGACCGGTGTTGCTTATGCTGCTTTACTCAGCCTGGTCACATGGATGTCCTGTTAATGGTTGGACATTTTATTTACTTATAGCATGTGCCTTAGTCCTACATTTCGTAGTATGTCTATTTAGTTTTTTTTCCAGGAATAAATGGTTTTACGATGCTAATGCATAAGTAATGTTTTTTTTTTTTCCCCCAGATGTCATTTATAGATACGGAGGTGTGTGCTGCATGAGGAAAGTGGATGCTTTCCAAGAGAGATGCCTTTTCACTGTGCAAGGTTGTGCTAATGGCCTGACGCAGGGGATGCTGTAGTCGCACAGCTCACTTGGCTTTCAAATCCGCTTTATATCACAGCCCATTTCCACATCCTGTAGGCTTCTTAGCTCAGTTGCATTATTTTATAAAGGATTTCATAAAACCAATATTTTGATCAGTAGCTCAGGCTCTTAATGCACATTGCAGGGCTTTGCATAAAGCGTACATTTCCTAAAATTAACCAGCAAGGCACTTAATGAGGGGGAAGGACGGTGTTTAAAAAACTGCAGTAAAGGTCTGGAGTTGGATGAACTTTACTAAGTCCTGTAGACTAGATAACTTGGCAATGCAGTGATTCTTCTGTATGTAATTCTTCTGTATGTGAATCTAGTAATTCATCCCTGAAAATGTGCCGGATACCAATTTTTATGGATACCAAATGCCTACTTTAAACTGGGGAAAAATAATGATCCCAGTCCATCCAAAAACACCATGTATAGCCATCAATTCATGACTTTTGTATATTAAGCACCTAATAACAAAACACTGTTGATCATTTGCATGTTTATAACAGATGCTGCAGCATGGAGAGCACAGGACAGTTTGCATGTTAGCTCCACCACCACCATTTACTATATATAAATAGGTTTGTTTAAAAAATGAAATTTAGTTAAAAACATTGCAGTTAACAATTTAAACTAAGAAGGCTAACAGCTTTTACTGGATCATAAAGTAAATACAAGTTTTGTGAGGTTTGCTGTGTGTCAGAGGGAGGAGGGCTGTACCAGTCAGAGGCGTGGTGGAGGGATGGATCTGGGATTAAAAAAAAAACTGTATGGAGCTTCACCTTCATGCACTTTTCTTGCGTTAATCTCCTTATTATCTGCAGCGGCATCTTCAATTGTTGTTGAACACGAGGCTTCTGTTCATGTCACCATTGTGCTTCATAACTGGTGTTTAAATCTGTAAAACAGGTTTGAAAGTTTTATTCTGCTGCACATTCCTCCTCTTCCTCTGGGGACCGATGGGCATTCACCGAATTGTCCAGTTTAAGTTAGAATAAATGTGGCGGCACAGCACATTCACAGAAAACCAGCACGTGACTTGCAAGGAAGTGTAGATGCAACTAATGAAGACCATACATTTTATTATAATACACAGAGTATTTGTTATTTTTTTAATTTTATTTTTATTTGTTTTGATTTTTTGAATTTGGTTAAGTTTGGGTAAAGATTTTATAGCTAAAATTTCTTTTTCGGTATCAGTATATTATATTACAGTATATCACCTGGTATTAATCTCAAGCCGTTATAGAGAAAATTCAAATATAGGGAGTTTTCACACCAAGGGATTGCTGTATTTCTGTATTTCCAAAGTTTCTGTCTTTTACGTCTGCTACTTTTTTTTTTGGCATCCCGTTTTCTCATCCCCTGCATCAAGGAGATTACATGAATGTCATTCGCATCATCTGGCTGTTGCCTCGGTCACCATGGCAACGGAAAGAACGGTGCTGGACACTGGTGTCCCGAAGGTGATATCTTAATTAATGGATCTTGTCTGGCGTGTCCTTGTGCTTTATTGCCGAGGGATCGACTTTCCACCGCGCACTCTGGTGCACCACATTAGAAGTGTAAAGCTGGCTGGACAGGAGGCGGTGACTTTTATTCCCGACGCGCTTGTCTGAATTAGCCTCTGATTAATTTGGACTGTGTAGTTCATTATGTGGGAGAACGGAGCTAATTAGCATCTCCC
Organism: Heterotis niloticus; assembly: GCA_018136845.1. NCBI lineage: Eukaryota > Metazoa > Chordata > Actinopteri > Osteoglossiformes > Osteoglossidae > Heterotis > Heterotis niloticus. The sequence continues at coordinate 15,540,578 of CM030889.1, forward strand.
CGATGAGCTCAGAACCAAGGTGGGTTTTTGTACGCTGGAGTCTGAGGGAATCCCTACAACTGAGCAAAGATCGGAGGCCTGTGAAGTGCAGTGTGGCACAGGTTTGCTTTGAATGTCACAATTTCTCCCTTCTCTGCACTAGCACCTCTAATGTGTGGGCTTGCAGAAAAAAGTACAGTGTGACATGCTGCGTTTTTAGCGGCCAGGCAGGCTGCGAAATCGGCTCGGCCGGACTTCACCTTTCGAGCGACCAAAGGAGAAACTCCGCAGCACGGCAGGCATCCTCGACTCCCTGTTAACCTGCTGATTAGTTTTGCCCCAAAGGCGCCACAGGACACTAATTTATCTCCACTTGCGTATTCTTTCGGCTCAAAAGTGTGTTTACGTTGTTAAATAGACCAGTTTGTGGAGCGATTCCATTTCTGCTGGTACCACCCAGGGCTGCGTAGTGGGCGCGCAGTATAAATACAGCCCATGCATGTTTGTGGTTTCACTTCACGCTGGGTAGTATGATGATGGAAATATTAATATTCATACTATCGTGAACATGATACATGAATTGCTGTCCATATCACAGGTATCTTTGGGTAATTTACATTCTTACATTTGTTTTTCAGTGCAACAGCTATTAAATTGGCTTAACGTTTTACATGAACATCAATGACGTTGCGGTTCTGGGTCACTAGTATGACGCACGGCCTGCGACCGAACTTTCTGTATTGCTGTGGTTCAAGAGGAAGGGGCCCAAGCTAAGCTGGAATGCATGTCTGAGTGGTTTCTTCACTGTCTGCACCTTGGATCAAAACCTTGGAGAAGCAACGGGCCTCACAACCCCCAATTTGTCTGAGGCATCGGTGGAACTGGTAGCCAGCTGTGATCAGGGATGATTCACCACTCAGCTCCTCTTTTTGTTTTTTTTGTTTTTTTTAGCCATCACTACCTACATTCCTAATGCATCAGCAAACAGAATGCATTGTGCTGACAGTAGTAGACTAGTGACATAAAGGAGTCCAAAGTAGTTCATGCTTGTTTCATGCAACGCAGATAATTGGGTTTTTGAGGATGAAGCAGATAAGCTGATTGTCTGAAAGAGAGAATAAATGTTCCCACGTTTCAAAGTAATGACATTGCATACAAATTACAGCACCCATTATAACTGAGAAGAAACTAAGACCTGTTGGAACCGTAAAACGGCCCTGATGGCATTGTAGACCCGAGAAGAATCAGCCCAACATCGAGTCTGGTCTGATACCCCGATGGCTGTGCCCAGTTCTGCACCCGTTTGCCTCCTCCTGATCCGCATGGCTGGTGAAGCTCTCTGGAGCTCCACAGGTGTGGGATGTGAGGGTCATACTGTTAGGACCTTATTATAAAACGGCACAGGTGGATTCATCTTGATTGTCTTCTTTCACTCTGATGCTCAGGCCAGATGAAACACTGAGGGCTGTTGGGCTTCATAACACCCAAGTGTGGACCTGACTCTCAGAGAATTTATTTTTTTTATTTTGTTGAATAATTCAAAGCAGCTGTCCACAGTGACACCAGGACAAGTTGAAAAAAACGATCTCTGAATCATGGACATTTCCAGGTGTTTTAAAGGCCTTTAGTCCTCAACATTTTGTCCTGCTCGCACCTTTTTTTCCCCCTCCCCAAACATATCATTTCCTTGGGAGCTGACACAACTCAGGTTGTAAATGTGATCCACGGCCTTTCTGTCCAGCTGCAGCTCCCGGTCCTTTTATGTCATTTGTAGTGTCTGCTGGCTTCAGGTTGTTGAAAGAAGGCAATATGTGTGTGAGAATTTTGAAGCAAATTCCAAGTAAATTTAGAAGAAATGCCCAAAGTGGGTTAGACAAAATCCAATTAGGATTCAGTGGGACCCATGTTAGCAGCAGGTCCATCTGGAGAAGCTCCAATTTAAAACGTGTGGTGCATGCTTGTGTGTAATGCGTATAAAAGGATAAATCAGTTGAATGATGTGTTCTATCAGTGTTGACATCAGAATCCGGCACATTGCTCCTTACCTAAACTTACATGAGACCAGATGATCTTCCTGGCTGTCATACAGTTTCCCCATTTGTACTGCAGCATGCACTTTGGTGAAAGCAGCAGCTGTTGTAGGCACTTACCAACTGGTTGTCTAACAGATGTGATTCAGGTAAGTGGTGCTGCCTGACTGATGTGATTCAGCCCCCTGAATATAGCTGTCAGTGAAGACCCAACCCCGAACCCCTTTCACGGTCTAAAATGAGTGCAAGTGCTACGATCACAGTGGCAAACCTGTGCTGCACATCACCCCAAGTCCCTGTAATTCCAGGGAAATCCATGAGATGGTAGACTACAGTGGAGTTTGTTGTAGCTTCACTATTGCACTTCTGTGAAACAGGTCGAGATGTAAATGAATGGCAGAGACGAAACAGGGAAGTCGTGTTTGAGAAAAGGGGTTGGCCTCTTTGCCCCATTGACTTGGGGGGGGCACCATTAGCACCTCGTCCATCTTCCTTAGTCCTGAATGAACTGCTCGGGGAGTCCCAGGGTGCAGAAACACAGCAGATCAAGGCTGGACACCAATTCCCTACTAAAAATGATTGATTTTTGTTTGTTTTGTAGTAGGCGCTATTAGATTCCCTCGCTCACTCCATCTTGTCGTTTAGACTAATATGGCGTCGAGAATTGTTTACCAGACACAGGCAATGGATTATTTCTGTTTGATTTATTCTACACCCTCACATGAAGGCTTGGAGAACATGTGTGAAAGACAGGGAGAGAGCGATAGACAGAGGCAAAGTCCCCCAGCGGCAGCTCTTTGCAGCCATGTATAATTTAGCGGCTGCTGTATAAATTTCTGGTGCAAAGGAATAATGCGAAGGCCATTTGCTGTGTGCATGAGCCTGCGGGCTTTTGCACTCCTCATACAGAATATCTGGATTCCCCCCAGCCTCTTTCATACAAACCCTGACGCTTTTGAGCAGCTCATCGTAGCAGGACCTCTGTTTTCGCTTCGACGCCTTTGACTACGACTCGGACGAAATGTGCATGGATGATATCCGCGTATGAATATGTCAAGCAGCACTGCGGTTAGGAATGCAGAAATATGCACCAAAGGTTTGGTATCTAACCTAAACCATGGCAGAGGATTATTCTTAGCAGAAAAGCAGCAAAGATATAAATGTTTGTTTTGATTCCTTTCTATATAAAGAGCTAGCTATTAATATAGACATAAATAGAAATATTAGAATTAAATTATGCACTTTTTTTATATACACACACAAAAGAAACACTCAATTGGCAGTCGCTGGACCCATGGTACAAATCCCACCTCCTGCTGTAGGGCCTTGGAACATCTTACCCTGATTTTCTCCAGTAAAACCTGCCCAGTTGTATGAATGGCTAAATACAGTAATTCTAACCAGCTTCATGTGCAAATCCAAAATTTGTAGTTGCTTTGGAGAAATGTTTGAGCTGATTGAATAAACAATAATAGTTGTAAGCAATACTAGTGTCTTGCAGCTCTTGGGCTGCAATACAAGACTTTTGAATTAACTTTATTGTATTTTGTAGGAAGTAGGAAGTGCCCATTCTTACCTTTGGAAGCTGTCCTTATTATTGTGACGGATCAAAATATGTTGGTTTACGCTGTTTTGATAAACCAACTGATTATGTTTTGTATGTTAAATGAATGTACTGAATGTATGCATGTATAACATTTGTAAATGTATGTATTCTGTGTTTAAAAGTTGTTTAGGCACGGCTAAGTATTTATAATGGGATTCTCTGCACAGGGTGCAGTTTGGGGTTTACTGGGAGGCTCTGAGCAGAAGACAAAAGAGGGAAAGAGGTATATAAGGAGCTTGAGACAGCCTTAAAGTTAAAGTTTTGCAGGTATACAGCCCTCATATATGGTGTTGTATGATATGCATCTGACTGTGTGCACCTGTGAATACAGTAACAGTTCAGCAAGCATCACTGGAGCACTGAAACTTTGCACCTGCACCATGTTCCTGTGTCGACAACTTTGCCATCCAAGAAATCTGTGGACCCAGCTCTCTCTCTCTGGCGCTGCTACCCTTAGCAAAGAACCCTGGTGTGTCACTGCCTTTCAACAAATGCCGCACAAGTGGTCACATTTACGCCGTTCAGTTAGTCAAAATAAATTCAGTGTGTGCAGATGACAGATTTCTAGTGTAAACCTGCTAGTGAATGGGCCTGAGCAGAGCTTTGGTTCAATGAGCGCTGTGTGTTTGGGCAGGGGTGCGAGCAGCAGCCTTGTGTGTATCATTAGCCACCCTCCGCCCACAGTCTGGCCTTCGGTGATTAATGTTGGCCCCTCGGGGCGTCTGCCAGCGCTATTTCAGCTGGAACGCCACCATGATAGCAGATCATAGCTCCAACGCCTTAGCAGTGAAGCGAGAGCAGTGGGCGGTCTGCCTGTGGATCTCGGGTTCCAATCCGGAGGGCTGCGTTTGTCTATATGGAGTGAGAGACATGGCAGCGTCAGCTCTTTGCAGTCCTTTCCATGTGTGGTAGACAGGCTTGTGGCCTGTGGGAAACTTGCTGTTATTGCGCACCTACCTTTGTCAAGCTGAATGTAACCATTCCAGAAGGTCCACAAGTACAGTGTATGGCCAAATGTATGTGGACCCCCCGTTTCAGCCGCACCCATTCAGCATACAGACACATTCTAGATGACTGTGTGCTTTGTGGACGGTTTGGTGAAGAAGCTCCTTTCCTGCTCAAGCATGACGGTGCCCCACCTCTGGGACAAAGCAAGCGCCATAAACACACAGTTTGCCCAGGTTGGTGTGGAAGAACTTGAGTGGCTACACAGAGCTCTGACCTCAGCCCCACCGAACACTTTTGGGATGAACTGGAACCCCAACCGTGAGCCAGGCCTTCTCTCCTAATCTCATTGATGCTCTTGTGGTCGAATGTCGTGCTCCAAAATCTGGGGGAAAGCCTTCCCATAAAAGTGGAGTCTGTTATAGCAGCAAAGGGGGGAAGAACTCCATTATTTATGCCCAAGAGTTTGGAATTAGAAGTTCGGCAAGCACATGTGGGGGTGATGCTCAGGTCTCCACATACTTTTGACCATATAGGTTACCTGAGGGTAAAGAAATGCTGCACTCCATGGTTGTAGTTTATTTGTTTTACCGCTGTAGGCCATGTTTAGATGAGGGCCAAACTTGAACATCAGAACCTCCTAAAACCTCCTAAAGAATTATTATGGATACTATAGTAAACATCATGGCTCCACACAAGCGTCCTCACTTAGTGGTTTGCAGCCTGTATCAGCCTGTCTGCAGTAATGAGATCAGATCAGATGAAGTCATGTCAATAAAACTGTAAATGAATCAGTTCACATTCCTAAATTCTACAAACTTAAAGTTTACTTACGCTTGCTGTAACCTTCATTTTATGTGAAATTTTATATAAAAGGTCAGGATAATATTGTCCTGAGAAGATGTAAGTCTTACGTTTGCCCACATTTTTGTACGAATGGAATTTCAATAGCGGGGCAGGGGATGAGCAGACTGCGGCACTCTTGCAGCCAGCAAAGCGACAGACACGATGGAGTCATCTTCCCGTAACAGAGCATGGAGATGACAGGCCCAGTGCTGCCAAAAAAGCCCTTTCACGAGGTCCCGGCGGACAGAATCTGAAGGCTTCTTGATTCACACGGCACACATGTGGGTTACCCTTCGGGACTTATGGGGTCCCTCCAAAAGACGAACATCTGAGGTCCCCGCAAACTCTTAACGTTGTCTTCCTTCAGGACACCATGGGTCAGCTTGTGGTCAAAGTGAGGGAGGCACAACATTAGTTGTAGTTTGTTGCACCTATGCCAATTTTACCCAAAGCAAGTTAGTACCTCTCTCAACGGTACAACGGCAGTGTTCTTCATAGTAATTTAAACCCATCAAGTCGCTGTCTTTAACCACCGTGTTACCTTTTGTTCTAAAGGTGAAAGGCTTTGCTTACAGAAGATCTTTACGTTTCTGCTCGCAATTTCTCTGTTACTGTTTATCTGAATCATCCTCACTGTTGCAGCTAAATTTTGTATGCTTGGATTTTCTTTCTAGCAGTTATTTTTTTCTTTGCTGGGAAAGTATTAATTCACTCATGTAGCAGTACTTTCACTCTTTATACTTCAAACTGTCACTTTTTAAAAAAATAAATGTTCTCAAAATCATATTTCCAACCCATTAAAAGCTGACGGTTTACAAACAAAATTATTTACGGTGAGATTTCTGGGAGTCTCTGGAAAAACGCAAGTGGAATAATTTTGGGAGGTAAACGTGGGAAATAAAATAATAATTTTGATTGGCTGCCCGGCCCAAAAAAATTAACTATCATCACCAGCTGCAGAGAAAAAAAACAGTCTGTCTCCACCAATCCATTTATGCAGGATTTGAAAGATTACGACATTGACAGATTTGACTGTTATTTGGGTCTCTGGTAATATGGCGTGAGGAAAAATGCCCGTGGTGCCTCAAGTAGCTACAGAAACTGCAAAGCCACGATGTTGATGTATAGTAATGGAAATGTTTTTGGGTTGAGTCACAGGCAATAGACATCTGACACGTGGGCATTTCTGTGCACTTCCTCTGGGATACAGCTTCCATTTCCATGGAATTTAATTTAAAGTGCATTAGGCAGGTGACGTAATTTGAAAATGAGCTTAGCGCATTGGGCAAATTTAGAAAGTCACGACGTTTTTTTCTTTTTTCTTTTCCTGAATAAATAAGGGCAGGAAAAACATTCTTTTTCACTTCTACAAAGGACTGGTAGACATTAACAGCAGAAACCTGGGCTATCTGAGGTACAAAGGGCAGCTGTGAAACATGCCGAAGTTCCTTAGTCTTTATCTCTAAGTGATTATAATAAAATACAAAACTGAATCACTCATTGTTGACCGGTCAAAATGATGACTTCAGTCCATATCCCTAACCAGTGCGCTTCCTGCTGTTTTTAATCGTGAAGATGGTAATGGTGGACCACACTACATCATAGTCACATGTGGATCTATCATTTAATGTAGAGGGTGGATATTGCTCATGCATTCTCCTTGCATGTCGGACTGAGCATCACCTGGTTTGTACCCCTGAACAAGCTGCTGTAGGAGGTCTCCATGACAGGGCAGATGGGTGAAAAACAACTTTGTGAAGTTGATGTGAAGCCTTGAGACAGCGGCGGTGGTTGACGGCCCTCATGCTTAGTCTCTAGGGCTCTGAAGTGAAGAATCACACTGTGCTACCGGACTGTAAATCATGCTATTAGGTGTTCAGCTACCAGGACTGTTTTGAAGGGTGTTCTAAATGATGTTTACGAACACATCCTTGTGGAGACGAAGTAAAACATGGCCTTTCTCTTCCCACACGCTGACGGAAGCCTCAAGTGCACTTTCGTCCGCCTTTATTAGTGGAACCAGTGATGGGTCATTTAGCTCCAGGGATCAATGTGTATGAGATCAGAAAAAAATGAATGGAAAATGATAGATTTGTGTTATTTATGAAAGAGGGACCATTTATGTACAGGAACGGACAAGGTCCCAGCAGTCACGCGAAGCATGACATCTCTGTCACTAAATTTATTTTCCCCTGCAAGTATTTTAGGAACAGCATGGATGGCAGAGGGGAGCAGCAAGAGTTTCAGCTGATTAAAGATTCAGTGTGAAATTAGAGCTACGGAAACAGGCGCTCACTAGAGGTTCAGAGATTTCAGCAGTCCTGTCAGGGTAGACTGGCGTTTTTGGGGAGGGCCCAGTTGAGGATGAGATGAGGATATTACAGATTTTGAGGTTCTTGCTGTAAACTTGGACCAAAACAAAATGGTTTGTAGATCCCTTGCACCTCTGCACACTTCCATTCGTGTCACAGTAACATTTTTCCATTTTGTTGACTCTTCACAGCCACGATTGTGCTGAATGAGCTGAACTGGACTCAAGGGCTGGAGGGGGTCTTCAAGAAGAACCGGGAGGAGGATCCAACGTTGCTCTGGCAGGTGTTTGGCAGCGCTACAGGACTGGCGCGCTACTTTCCCTGTGAGCACCTTACAAGAACCGCGTTTACATCACTGTGATCTAGAACACACGCTGTTCTTGATCTTCAAGGGGTGACCGCCACATGAACGACACAGCATTTTTTGAAGAGTGGGAGCGGCTTGTGATTTGAATGCAAGCGACTTCCACCACACAGGACTCACATTCAAATATTGTGCCGCGGAGAGAAGTCGGAGCTGATTTTAAGGCCCCGGACTGCAATAATCTCTTTAATGACTTACATCTCAGCGGGCTGTTATGAGATGGTTTGACCTTTGACTTCTGCTGCTTATTATATACCCAGACCAAGAGCTCTCTGTTTGAAAGCCAAGTATTGCACTGCACTAATTGGCAGATATGGCATTGTGTGGAAGACAAAAATTATCACTGCACACTCCCACACTGATATTTAACACAGAAGTGCACATCTGAGTTTCATTTTTAAACAGTTGCACCCCAGTACAAGTATTTATGAACCATCTTTGTGGTGTTTTGTGAGAAAAAAATCACTCCCGGGTGCAGTTTGCTGCTAGTAATGAGGAAGGAAAAACATGATTTTGCCCTTTGAGGTGGAAAAAAGGACCGTGCACCTGTGTTACTTTGATGCTGTTACAATACAATTTGAGGCAATAATGGAAAGAATTAAAGTTCTTGGCCTTTTCCTTCTCGGTCTGCTCACACTAGACATGTCACATAGAGACTATTACATGTTTTTTGGTACTACTGGGAAAGTGAGGGGAAGGAAGACAAGTGTGAAAGTGTGCAGCCTACACACATCTTTGTGCTGTAGGAGTGTTTCTCAGGGTTGGTCTTCCACAGACCATCTGGAGCGCTGAGGACACACAGTCCCAGGCTGCCCTTCAAAGGCTTTCTGTGACAGGTCTAGCCTTAGAAGACTCCATTCCATCCTCAGCTGTGTTAGCACTGTACTACCCCCCGTGGACCCGTTGTACAAGGTCCTTCGTTGTGTGATTATGGTGTTATCGAAAGGCTCCGTATTTGATAGCTGCAGTATTGGTGCGTTGCTTTCAAGTTTCTCACATGGTTCATCCAATGCACACTTGTTGATCCATTATATCTACATTTTCCTGACTATAAGTTGCAGCAGGGTATAGTTCACATACCTTAAAATAATATTATCAATATAAAATATTTGACAAAAAAAATCAGCGGATAAGCTATATCTTAAGCTGGACGTAGCAGGAATTTTGCCAGTCGGACCGCAGTACACTGTATGGGGTTGCCAGCCCACACATGTATTTGTATTCACAACTGCTCCCTGTAGATCGAGTTAAAAACAGATCTTGCAGCGAACGCTCAGATGGATATGTAACTAAATCATAATAGTTTATGTTTTTATTGAAAATAAAACAATGCTGACATATCAGTGATTGAAATAACTGTAACATACAATCCTTGACATTACCAGGAGATAAATAAAAACTTAAAGCACAACCCAAACATAAGCATTTGGGTGTCAGTGTACAGTTCTCGCTGTGAAATGTGTTGCCACAGACTACAAACAAAGTGGTCCAAATCCACCGATGTGGCCGAAACCATCAAAATCTTCATCTTCAGGATTACTGTTATGCGATTTCTGGAGGGAGGCACATCAATGCTTCCTGCACCCCAGCGCCACCGTCCATATTGGTCTCAGGTGCTTCTGCAACTCCTTTGTAATAAACTAACAAAACTACCAGTACAGGAGTACAGGGAAGGTGTTATACGATGCCATAGATCGTATGCAAATTTTATTTTATTACATACGTCCAACAGGCAGGAGTACAAGATGCACCAAGCCCATGGGGTGGGGAAGCCTTAAAAAAGCACTAAAGAGTAAAACTTTAGGTTATCTTTGTATGATCTTAATTTTGCTCAGACAAAAGTTTTTTTTACAACATCTGTGTAACTGAACATGCACTCAAGTGGTACTGTTGCAACGCATTGTGGTCTTGAAAGACTGAGGCTACTGTAGTTTTTGTCAGCTGTGTCACTAAACATCTAGGGAAGGGGTATATATACACTGGCCGCAGGACTCAAACCAGGCTCATCTCGGCGTACGACACACTTCTATTACAGCCACCAGTCAAAGCAGATTTAGCTGGACGGATATCAATCATCAGTATCCTCTGAGGCGGAGAAAGGAATCCATCACTGTGTGACTTCCATCTCCTCTAGGGGTGGAGGGAGTGTGAGATTGGGAGCCAGCTGATGTCAATCATCACTCTTGTCAATCTTCAGCCCTTCTTTCCCCTTCTGCTTTCTCCCAGGGGTCAGTCACCAGATTTGAGTTCAAGTGACCGGGAATGAGGAGTAACCCCTTTGTGAACAGTGTAGCGATACAAGTTTCTGCCCTTTCCCTTTCCTGTTTTCACTGTTTTTCCAGCCTTTTGGCATTAACTTTAATTCCAAACCTTCAAATGTTGCTGAGCTAATCCACTACTGCATGGAGGAATGAGCCAAAAATCCTCCTTGGTAATATGAGACCCTGGTGAACAACTGCAGGAAGCATTTAGTTGCAGTCATCGCTGCTAAAGATGGTGCAACAAGTTACTGGCTGTGAATAGGCAGTTACCTCTCCGCACTTATGGTGCGCATTTCATTATCTTCCAAACCGAGGAAATGCAATATAACAGTATTGGCATTACTTTTACCGTCTCATGCTCCATTCATGTTGTCAGAATTTTTAAAAAGGACTCATAAAATTTAAATGTGAAAAAGTTGCAAAAACAGAAAATTGGAAGAGGGGAATACTTTTTTGCAACATAACACCTCTGTTCTTGCTTTCTGCAACGAAATCTAGTGACGGTTGCATATGGCCTGAGCAGGCTGTTGTGTATTTTATATGGATTCCTTCAGTTTCAAGGTTAATGGCATGTTTGTTTATCATTGATTCCTACTTGCAATATGTATTTTAGAGAGAAAAGCATTCAATAAAAACTGAATTCTATGTTGTTAATTGTCTTTTTAAAGGAAGACTTGAACGATCAGTTATATATTCCAGCTGCAGGGAGTACACATCCTTCTTTTTTTTTTTCTTTCAGCGTCTCCATGGATAGACTCAAGCAAAACAGCAAGTAAAATCGACTTGTACGATGTTCGCCGGCGGCCATGGTGAGTAACTAAAAGTGTGGGTGAATGCAGCATCCCTTCTGCTCCTCAAGTTATCACCTAAGTAGGTAATTCTCAGATTCCTGCTAATCTGGGGCATTGAATTATTTTGTAGTTAAAATGATGGAGGAGGGACATTTAAATTGGGAAATATAAGCTTGACAAGTGTTCTCTAAGAAAGAGCTAGAGGTTTCTGGCTATGGACACATTTTGCAGAGGTTTCATGCCTGTCACCCCAACCATTGGTACATTTTTCAACCCAAAACAAAGCACAAAATGGAGTTTCTCTTTCTTACTTTCTTCTGCTCGATTTCCATAGGTACATACAAGGTGCTGCTTCTCCGAAGGACATGCTGATCCTCGTAGACGCGTAAGTGCTGCTGCCCTTGCCAACGCCGTAAAATCCCTTCTACCTTTTAGTGATGTTGACATCAGCGGATGCGCTTTCTTGTAAATCTCCCTCTACACATTTATACTAATGTACGCAGTATGTGGTTTTCAGGAAGTAAGATGGAGACACACGATGGCTGGATAAAATGTAATTTTAGATAATCTAACAGGATTTCATTTTTTTTCTTTATTAACTTACTAATGTGATGCAAAATATGTACATTTAGAGGCAATGCTTGAAAAACAAACAACAACACTATATACTGTATAGAATATAAATTGTGTATAACGTTTCTGTTTAGCCATTTGGTCTCAGTATAAATATGTGCTATACAGTTGCTGAAAAGTAAGGTGTGGTCTCCTCCATCTTGTCCCCTGATTAAATGCTGGGAGAAATGGGTGCTGTGGAACACAGCCAAGACGAAATGGGAACAATAAAAATAAAAATCAATGCTGGCCTTTTTGACTTAACATCTTATACATAATTGGTGGACTCGAGAGGTTGGCTATCAAACATCAGAGCTGGAGTTGAGACTTTTGCAAGGCGGAGACTGAATAAACTCCAAGCATCATCCAGGCGTTAAGGGTGCATCTCAAAAAGCTTAAACTTTCTAATTTTCGGTAGTGCCACCAAGAGCCTGAAGAGACTTTTTAATGCATTTCAAGAAAAAATATTAACATGCAGCCTGTCGTATTGGTGTCATCTCTATAAAAACCTTTTTAAGATCAAACACCACGCTTCCTTTCTATGCTGTGGTGAGACAGTTTTATATTGGCATCTATTTTGAATGCCTTCTCCTCAGAACATTAATATGCAGTTTTTGTAACTCAGCTTCATGGCTTCAGAAGTACAAATTCCAATTAAAATTGCATTTTCACCAACCGCCTTATTTTCCCATAAAGCTCTACATTCTATGGTTCCACTGTTTGTATAGTGGTTTTATTGGAGGATGCACTGGTTTTAACACAATAGCATTTCTGTTTACGGTACCTCTTATCTGCAAAAGGGTCTTTAACAGCCTGAAGATCTCCACATACTGTGTTTGTAATGCATGCTGTAATCGCTGGGGTGTCCCCCTGTATCCTCCTGCCGTGTCCGCTCCACATTCTCACTGAGCTCCTTGTTTCCATCCTCACCAGGAGTGGAAGTGTGTCAGGTCTGACCCTCAAGCTGATCCGGACCTCCGTCAGCGAGATGCTGGAGACCTTGTCAGATGATGACTATGTCAATGTGGCCTATGTGAGTTTAATTCTCTCCTCCCAGATCACTTAAACCCCACACTGACAAAAAGTCACATCCCGATGGCCTTCAGAAATGTTTTACTGGGCTTTAATGTAATTTAATTGACAGTACAAAGAGAGAGGTTACCTTACTTTACTTTTTGTCTTATTCATTTTTAATGTACAGTGTCTCAAAAATTTGGATACGTTTAAATGTGGATGTTTTCATTGTGGAAGTACCTTCATGTTAACACTGAAAATTTCAAAGGCTTGGTCCAATTCTCCATTTGTCACAAATCTGTCTTTCGTTGTACAGCAAGTATCTATCTTGAGTGAATTATTGTAAGCAGCATTTTTGCAAATTAAAGTGTGTATTTAGGGCAAAATTGGACCAACAAACTGAGAATTTTCAAGCGTTTGGTGTGGTGATATGGGTTTGCTTTCAAGTCCAAAACCTATAAGACAAGACCACTATGTTTTGTGTGTGTGTGTGTGTGTGTGTCTGTAAATGAACTTCTACACATATATGTTTTGCTAAATGTGAGACTTTTCAGTGGCAGACAAGACGGGTCATAAATGAAATATGGACTCATCTCGGTGTAATGAAATCACCGCTGTTCTATCCTGTAAGCCAAATTGACGTACTGTCAGCAAACAGATTCCCAGGAGTCAAGGAATTGGGGGGGGGGGTGATTTAACATCCATCACACCATGCAACTCCTAATGTTTCTTAACGGACTGCACCTTATTTTTAGTATGTATGAATAGACATAATTAAATTTTATTGCTAAAGGAACTTCGAAAATGCATTAGTAGTGACACCAAAGTTTTAGTTTTGCTTGGTTAAGTGTGTGTACATCATATGTTAGAAAAGAAGTTTTGAAAAAAGCTGCTGAAAAATCTCCACCAGAATTTGAACTCGGGCTTTAAGCCAGACTTGTCCTCCAGTAATGGCTGGAGATGACCTCATCGTTAATGAAAGTAATGGAGCTCCTCGAATGGGGGGGTTATCTTTGAGGCCAGGGGTCGAGTCCCGCATGCTCTTAAATGAATGACTAATATCGCCATCGCTCCCCTAATCTTGTTGTGTGGCTGGATGGCAGCACAGGCCCGACATCATGGCCAGTCAGGTTGCGACATGCTGTGATTTAGAGCGCAGGCCCTGCCGAGGGCATCGGACACTCACAGCGGTCTGGATCTGCCGTTCATCCCAGAGGAAGGACAGGCAGCCGCGGTCTAGTGATTAAGATACGCCCAGTAATAACTGACAACTCCCCCATTGCACAGAGGTCACTGAGGGAAATTTGACGTAATGACCATCATTACTGAACGAAAAACAGAGCCGCCCTGGACAAGCGTAATGTTGTAGCTCTACGGTGTTGTTGGCTTTTATGTCACACATTGTGTGGATGTCCAGTTCAGTCTGTGGGGCTTTTATTAGATCATAAAAATCCCGAAAGGTTAATTTTCCTTCTTTTTTATTCCTGTGCTTTATTTCTTATTCCCAGGAACAAAGGGTGTGATCCTCCATATTCATACATGCCAGTTTTGTAGCTCTCTGATGTTGAACGCTGACAGCAAGTCATCAGTCAACAAAATTACCCGTGAAGCTTTGCTCGGTACCAGCTGTGAATGGGCCTTTATTTGAATCCTCTCCTTTCTGTCAGTTGGCAAGTCAGGTGAGGCCGAAATATCCATTCAGATGTCTTATTCGACCAGTTAGTCAGTGCCCAAAAGTTCTAAACGTTATGCAAAATAAAATTCCAGACCCAGAGTTTGTCTGTTTATTACATCTTTGCGTGTGAGCATTACGTCTGTATATTTGACGATGGTGTTGGTTTTTATTTAATTCAAGGGTTTGAGTCCGTTATGTTTGGCCAAACCATGGGGCTGAATGCATTGCATATGGGGAGCAGAGGGTTGAAGCACAGTGACAGCTGGCCTATACTGACCCAGGAGGCTATTAAAAGAGTAGGTTGTGGTGTGACAAGTGAGTCACCAGCTGATGGGAGGTCCCCTTCATGTGTCCTGCCTCGCTCCGGTGCCTTCCTGCTCCAGGGACTCATTGGGTCTCTCGCTGTCTCAGGTGTTGCTCACTTGGCACTGTGGCCCCATGCAGCACTTTGATTCATCTGTCCCATGCAGTAAAACGCTAGGTTGATTATAACTTAGTAAATTTGCAGCTAGTAAACATTGTTGAGTTTCATTTCCAGAAGGAAGGATCTGCAGAGAGGAATAAGTATTGCCAGTATGGAATAAAATAAAATGTCTATGCAAACATAGTCTGGACAGGAGGCGAGAACGTCCATGGAAACACAATGAGGTGGTATGTAGAGTGGTGGCACAGGAATTTTGGACCTTTAAGCAGAAAGCTTGAAGAACCTGCTGATGTGGCCATCTGCATATAAGGGAGACTGGTGGTGCAACCAGGAAAAAACTTGGTGAAAGAAGTGGGACTAGATATGAGCAAGGCCAAAGTGCTTTAGTCACTTTATGAATACTGTATTATCAAGTGGTTTCTCAAGCATCTAAAATTAATCTTTTTTAGAAATTGCTAGTTGTGGTTTTAGTGTTACTAATTTTCATGGCATTTTCAGGATTTAAAGGTGGAAATTTGATCTCTGGTTTGGAATATGGAGCAGCAGGTAAGGTGGCATTCAGAGATGTTATCCTCAGCTCCTGTTAGCCTAGATGTTCACCTCAAAGGGCCCTTGTTTGAACAACACTTCTCTCTGTTGGAGCCTTGAGCAAAGTACTTAACCTGGATTGAAATGTCAGAAATTGCCCAGCTGTATGAATGAATGTATTGCCGTGAGTAGCTTCACATTGTAAGTCACTTTGGAGAATATCGTCACCTAAAGAAATACATGTAAATATTGATACAGCAACTTATTTTTTCAAGAATGACCCAGGTAACGTCCATCAGCGATGTGTTTCCTGTTCAACAACCTGAACTAAGGCTACGGCTAAGTTGCAGCTCTTCTCATGTTCAGACCCTTCATGATCTGGTTCAGACATCAGCTTCCTTCACATTTTACCTGTCAGCATGGAGCTGTTTGTGTCACATTCTGGAATTCTTGCATTTCAGTTCAACTTTGAAGCAACAAACATCACGTGCTTCGACCACCTTGTTCAAGCCAACGTCCGCAACAAGAAGATCCTGAAGGATGCCGTCCAGAATATCTCAGCCAAAGGGATTACAAACTACAAGCTTGGCTTTGAGTACGCATTCAAGCAGCTTCTAAATGTGAGTACCACAGTGGCAGAGGGACATCTAAGCATCTCTCACACTTCTGCTGCAGTAAGGCAGGTAGACCTTCATCACAACTCAGTCCACAACACTGAATCCGGTGTATTTTTCACAAATTTTAATGGCTTTTTGAGTAGGTGGATGGATGGGTTTTAAAAAGAGAACTGTTTTTTTTTTTTATATTGATTTTAAAAAAGTAATATTGTTTTGTTGAGATATTCAGATGTTTGTGAGATATGTTGCTGTAAGAGTTTCATGTTCACTTTTCAACCCCTTTGCTATTCAGAGAACAGAGTTTGCAACTGCAGTTGAATATCTCCATCTGCTGGTGGTATAGTATACAGAGCAGTTAAGGTGCCGAGTCACTGTGGCTTGTGTGCCACTGAGCTGCTCTGCAAAAACTCCACACAGTATGTTTCTGGAAAGACGCTTTCTCTGACTTTGCCTAACCCACTTTCTCTGCTAGCCAAATGTGACGCGCGCAAACTGCAACAAGATCATCATGCTCTTCACGGACGGCGGTGAAGAGAGGGCCAAGGAGATCTTCGACAAGTACAACCCAGATCAGAAGGTTAGCGAAACCCTGAGGGCAGCAAGTGAACAAAGAATTGCTGGAGGTTCTCAGTCCAGCTTGCACTGGGCTACCAAAGCGAAACCAATCAGACCACACACAGCAGCTGATCCCACGGTTAAATTCTGTACATCCCATCCCCACAGACACTTCTTCCTCCTCTCAAACAGAAAATAATGGGAAGTTTAGTTCCTAATACATTAAATAATCCTATGAATAGACTTTGCCATAACTCCACTTAGTCTTGCTTATTGTGTGCTGTTCAGTTCCTTCAGGCTCATTACAGTGAATTTAAATCAGTTTTCCATAAACATCTCAGCACTTTTATTACATCTGGATTTTTGCTGAGACCCACAGCTGGAGGAGACATTTGATTCTGTGTTTCCATGTTACCTCAGTCTGCATACAGCTTGGGGAGAGGTGATGGGTACCAACGTGCCCCGTTTTTGTGGCCTCTTTTGATGTTCGAGACGGCCTGCGCAAGACAGCCGGTTGTACATCTCATTCTGGCTCCAGTATCCCGCCCCACCACACACAGTGCCTCCAATTAGCTGGGTGTTTTCACCCTTCCCATGGGCAGACCCCTCAGCTGGATCAGACTGTGGCATCTGGTGGGGGCATCTGGCTATGGCTGCTTTTGAAAGGGGAGCGACAGCCAAGCCCTTCCCACCATCAGATGCATCACAGGTCCCCACATACAGCCAGCATCCACCCGCCCGTGAAGAGCAAGAGCCACTCATGGGTGGGAGGCAGCTGCCAGGAAGCCTTCGGGACTGAGGCTGATGGACTGTGCGTGCGTGCGTGCGTGTGTGTGTGTTTGATGGCTGTGTTTGCCACCACATGAGTGAAGGATAATGAGCCCCGGCGTTGCATCATTTCTCAACAAAAGTTTATAGAGCTGCAAACACAGCAGAGCCCCTCCAGAGCAGATTTCCAAAATGGTGCTTTAGTCAGTTTTTAGTCACTTTCTTCCATTGTGATTTCCAGGTGCACCTATATATACCTGTAGCCCAGTATCTGGTGGTATTCAGTTCCTAGAAAAGACTCAAATACCAGAAACTCGGATATTGACAAGCTATTTCCATTATTTCTCATGAGGAAAACTGTGACTCGTTCCAGGTTAATAAAAAAAGATTAATTTTTCCAAAATATTTGTAACACTTTAATATGCCTGTTTCGGGCCTGATGAAGAGCACATTAAACACCAAGTACCTAATTACCAAACAGTATTAATACCAATGAGTCTTCAGTTGTCAAATTTATGTAAAATGAAAAGAAATAAAAAACAATATAAACCAACTTTTGGCTGCTCCCGTTAGGGGTCGCCACAGCGGATCGGCTCGTCTGCATATTTGGTTTGGCAGATTTTTATGCCGGATGCCCTTCCTGATGCAACCCTTCATTTTGTTCGGGCTTGGGACCAGCAAAGAGGTGCACCCCCTTGTGGCTGGATTTGCATTGACACCCAATGTGGGGCTCAAACCCACGACCCTGAGATTACGAGTCACATGCTCTACCGACTGAGCTAGCCAGGCAGGGAAATAAAAAACAATATAAAATGGAAAAAATCAATAAAATGTGTCTACTGTAGTGGCTGTTACTGTAATGACCTGTTATTTGGGGGGTGACCCACTGAGCAGTAGGGAATGAAATGACAAAGTGCAAATTCTTTGAACCCTGGCCACACAGATGCTGGGTGCAGTGACGCCACCTAGTGTCACTCTCACACTTGTGCCAGTTTCCAATATTTCTCTGATGAGCTTTGGATTTGCGTGGATGGTTGCTATGTCGACTTTGATACCGAGCCGGGTACAAATACTGGGGTATATGCAGTATATTTTTAAGATTAGAACAGTAGGACATTTCCAACTTTAGGCTGTAGGTTTGTGTTCTTAACCAACATGCTAACTGCTTTGCTCCTCCAGGTGCGTGTGTTCACCTTCTCTGTTGGTCAACACAACTACGACAAAGGACCCATACAGTCGATGGCATGCAGCAATAAAGGTTCTGTATGAGTTGGTTAATATGAACATATTTATGTTATATATGTGTGGTATGGTGACACTGGGTAGCACTGGTGCCTCACCCCTGTTGGACTGTGTGCTTGAATACCGCTTAGGCTGTTTGGAGTTTAGATGTTCTCCATGTGTTTCCTCCAGGGAAATATATATGTGTTTAGGTCAACTGGGCATTCTAAATTGCTGTGTGTGTGTGTGTGTGTGTGTGTGTGTGTGTGTGTGTGTGTGTGTGTGTGTGTGTGAGTGAATTGGTGTACACATTTGCCTTGTGATGGACTGGCCCCCTATCTAGACTCTCTTCTTCCAGGACACAAAGGTTATTGATTATTAATGTGTTAATATCACATCACAAATTAGTCAGGGTTGTACATACTGTGTTAGCACAACTAAGCCATTTAACATTATAAAAAGTTAAATCAGTGTTTTATGTTCCTACAGATGAAATGATGTAGTCAAAAGGTGATCTCAAAAAGTGATCATAGATCATAAATGATGAGGTGCACTCTTATATGCATGTTATGCCGTATTCAAAATTATCCCAAAGTTTCATTGATTCTTCTCCTGTTTTTCAGGTTATTACTACGAAATCCCCTCCATTGGAGCAATCAGAATCAATACTCAGGTGAGCAACCCTTCTTTTCTGAAAAGAAGAGATTTCAGGATTCAGTCTGTGGACACAGGGCATCAACTGACCCCTCTCTTTGCTACAGGAATACCTGGATGTCTTGGGTAGACCGATGGTGCTGGCCGGTGAAAAGGCCAAACAGGTCCAGTGGACCAACGTCTACCTGGATGCACTGGTATAATATCCACTACATCCACCATGCAAGCACTCTCTGCACCAATGCTGAGTTTCCCATTTTTTCAAACAGAACAATAATCCACTTCCCTCACAGGAGCACTGATGTTACTGTGCTCTACTGTCACTGTCGCTCTTGTGCAAGACCTCTGGAGCTTATTTCTGGTAATTTACTAGAAAGGAAAGTCAGTGTGTCCTGCTAGCAGGCTGTTGACCTGCTGGTTACTGGAAGTCTGAAAGAGATGCTAAACAGAGCGCCTGTGACCTGCCGTGCTTTACTTATCTCTTGGCTTTCCAAAAACTCTTAGCTTAAATTATGGAACAGCATGGAGTTTGTTGGTTAACTTCAACGATTATCAGTGTGAAACTACTGGATCCTCATAATAGTTTCAGGATCAGACATTCAGTATTATATGAAGGATTCACGGAAGTTTCGTGTTTGTTTTTCGTGCAAGTTGAACAGCATGGTTTTGAGGATAAACTCCGGAGACGCAGGACGCACGTATCGTCTTTTTCCTCCTTCCTGTGTTTATTTAATCTTCTGCTTGACCTCCAGGAGCTCGGCCTGGTCATCACAGGGACGCTGCCAGTCTTTAACAAGACGGTGACAAAGGTCATAAAAGGCGGAAAGCTAGAAGAGGTAATTCCCGGATCTGCCCTAACACAGCTTCAACTGATACCCCGTAAACAAATAAGTCCCAAGTCGTTTGTTCTGAGAGGAGATATTGAGTAACAAAAGCTACGGATGCTGTTTGTTGACAGAAAGTGAATGAAAACACACTTGGAAACGTAATGGTATTGCTAACCAGAAAATGCGATAAATAAAGGCCACACATAAACATACTTGCGGTGAATTAGTTTACAGGGCTTTGTACAGTTCCATTAACCCCAAGTTCACTGAGTCATTTCAAAGTGGAAACGAATCCAAATCTCATTCGGGACAGAATATGAAGCTCTGTTTCGGGTGTATTTTCTCATTTCCGGCAAAATCCTTAGCTCATTATTCAGCTGCTGCCACAGTTTGCCCCGGGTGCATACCTGCAAATGTTCCCTGGCTTTTCTGCCTTCAGTCTCTGGTGCTGATTAGATTTGGACCATTTGCTGTGTGTTTCTTGACAGCTCCAGAACCAGCTCATTCTGGGAGTGATGGCAATCGACGTATCCCTGGAAGACATCAAGAGGCTAACACCACGTTTCACTGTACGTGCCTGCCCTGACGCACACATATACACACTGCACAGGGCAACCGTTCTCTGTGTGTCTGCATCATGGTGGTTTTACACATAGCAAGCAATACGAGGTTTTTTTAAGAAACACAGCATTTCCTACCATTTAAATCTACCATCACTGATAAATGAGTTTCTCTTATTTTTGTGATAAATAGTCTTATTCACGTTTACATTATATTGTACTGACTCCTTTACTAATTATAGGTAAAGTCCTTTTTGTAAAATTAACTACTTTCTGAAAACACTGCCCATATCAATATTGCGCCTACCAAAATCTTTTTTTATATTAAGTGGGGAAAAAAATAACACATTCCCAACCCATCTGAAAAACCTCAAACCACCTTTAATGATTTTCAAATTTTCCCAAATATCGCAATATGCACACAATACACACGTGCGCGCATGCACTCTCACATGCACAGTGAAGGCATCATCCTGCTTTATTTATGAGATCATGCATAGAGCCAGAGAAACAAAGCAAACATGAGGCAGCAAACTTTAAAGAGATTGGGAAATTGTGTCCCTTAAAGGCTGTTGTACTGCACAGTATTACATCAGAAGGCAGTACAGGACAGGAACAAGGTACTAGTGAGACACATGAACTTTGAATTTCTTAATTTCTTGCAGACCAATTTCTGGTGCTGTATTATATATTGTATGTATTGTATTGTAGTGGGGCATTGAGTGCTCACACCAGGAGCTGGAATTAAAAGTTTTACTCCATCCTAGTGAAACTGTGTATACCAGGGTTGCCCTGTATTGTAATAATGTGTTATTTGCATTGCATTGGTGTGTAGAGTGACAGTGCTCATTATTTAGCCAGGTCTTGCATTAACCATGACTTATGAGGTCACCTGGGGCAGATGTTGACCCTTTTTCTCTCTGTTTGTTAATTCTTTGTCACCACTTATGTGTTGGCAGATGGAAAACTAAGTGTAGAGCATAGTTGTGTGTTTGATGCTGTAACCTGCTATTTTGGATGTTTACGTACTACATTCACACACATACGTAAAACACGTTCTTTGGTTCTGACTGATGGAGAAGGGAACCTGAAACTTATTCCACTCTTCTGAAAAGCATATAAGCATCTGTATGCATTTATTTTTCATCTACAAATGATTGTGATCTGCCCTTAGCCATCCTAAATGTTTCCAGATGACAAGGGAAATTATTTTGTTATTCTAAGGGTCCACACCACAGTACCATGGTAGCACATACTGGCATCAGATAATCTTGGTTGTATATCTCCAGACTGGCATGGCCTTTTCTGAGTAATTCTTCTCCCTCCTTCCTCTCCCACCAGCTCGGCCCCAACGGATACTATTTTGCGATTGACCCCAACGGCTACGTTTTGCTCCACCCAAACCTCCAACCAAAGGTACAAGGTTCCTCTTCTCATTAATTGGTTCTGGGGTTATTGGCATGTCTAGCAAACTCGGCATTTAGCGGTTTTATCCGAGTCCAGTTGCAGGTCCACAACGGGGGGGGGGGGGGGTGATTTGGTTGGCCAGCTGCGGTTCTGCTCTCCTGGTCCATCTTGGGTTATAGCATTCCTGTGGGTTTCCCTTCAAGCGCTGTTCTGCCAGAGCGGTTTCAGACTTTTCCCTTTTTTAGCAGCTTGCTGTAGTCAAGTGAGGAGTGAAGACACTCTTCCATTGGGTCTTTACGTCTAGAAGCATCTCTGGCTATTTGTTTAAAAAAAAGGGTCACCAATCAAACTTTAAGTTTTAAAATCTAAACAAACATGGTAGATGCATCACTTGTCTCATTACTGTTTTTGCTGACATATTCAAGTTTTTTTTTTTATTGCCCTTTTTTGTTAGGTTTGGGTGCAGATTTAACTTCCTTATAGCACTAACTTTGGTTGAGATGTGTTGCTTTATGTATTTTATTTGCCTTTGTGAATAGGCCTGCTGAGCGCTATGGTGAACAGAGGCATTACTTTACTCATTAATGTGTCAAAAGAAGTGTAATCGGACAATAGAGATGAAATTTTGGCCTTGAAGAAGAGCGGTTCTTGCAGGAGGAGCTGGTTAATCCTTTAGGTTCTATAAAGAAGACTGGCTAGTTGCACTGTTAGACCTCTCCAGTTGGCCAAGGTAAACACCAGCGGGACACAAACCCACCCTAGTGAGGTATTAGTGCAGGGTCAGTGGTCCCATTCCCACCCCAGCCTGCACTGCTTCATCGCTTGAAAATCCTCAGACCAGTAGGACTTGGCCCACAGAAGAAACATTTCCATGCTAGCTGAGAGATACCAGCAGATTGCCTGGTTTGCTCCGGCTTTTCACAGAACATTCTGGAAGACCTCTCCCAGGCTGGACCCATGCTCAGATCAGTCTCGCCCCCGCTCACAAATCAGCTGTCCCAGCGGACATTAGTTTGTCTGGCCACCGCATTCCAGCTACAGGAGTGTCCGTATAATGATGTTTTAATTCTGATGGTCCAGGATGTAATAACAGCATAACTTTTGTTTATTGACCATTCTGATTAATTTATCAGATTTGTATCACATTTCCATCTTTTGCAGCAAAGTTAAAATAACATCCAGATTTATTTACACAGCCAACACTTTTCTCCAAAGCTTCTCACAATGTTAAATCACTGGTGGACTTACTAATTTAGGCAGCTCAGCGTTTTTGTTACTAGAATAAATCAGGGTAAGCACTTTACTCAATGGTACTACAGCAGGTGCTGGGGTTCGACCATGGGCACTTCAAGTGCAAGATGAGAGTTCTTACCACTATGCCACCTGCTGTCCTGCTGCTTATGCACAGACATTGCTGGTGGACAACTGCAGTAACGTAACACGAAGTGAACGTACCACTAGGATACATTTAGTACTGGGAAGTGTCATACAACTAAAGTAGGATGAAATGGAGTTTGGAATGTGTTTTACCCTCATTTTACCATGCATCATATTGCTGCTCCACTGTTAATGCCATGGAAGTAATTAAGTTCAGGTTTCAAGTTTACCTTTTATTGCCATTCCATTACACAAATAAACACATTGCGCAGGTTTTGGGTGTGATGTAAATCGGCCCAGTGCCACACCACCCTATAAACAAAGTCACACCTAAAAAATAGTAAAACAAGGAGTTTGTTTTGACTGACAGCTTAACCCCCCACTGCTCAGCAGGGACAGGATCTCATGTCTGTTGTGACTGTCTGATGCCCCTTCCCAGGTCCTGTAGAGAGGATCCTGCAAACTGGTCACTTGCATTTGTCACATTTTGACAAATGGGGCCCTGAGTCAGCGACACACTAGAGCCCAACTAAAAGCAGCTTTTGTAAATAACTTAGTGTTATGTGGTCATGTGTCCATCAGCGTTGCGCTCCTGGGGTTTCTCCCCTTTAAGTTGTAAAAATTTCTGTAATAATGCTCTGGTGCAAACCGAAACTCGCGTTTCTGATTGTGAAAACAAAAAGATACTCTTGACTCAGTGAATGCCGGCTAAAGAGCCATTGCTAGAGTTTGTTTAACAGTGTTTGTATGTTTTCTCAGCTTCTGAATGTTTTCATAGCCGTAGCCACGCTTGCGGTTATTATGTTGGAACTGCAGTATGACCACACCGTAACACTGTGAAGTGCTGCATCTGCTGCGCTTGACTAAGCGTGTGCGGTCCTGTCCGGCATCCCCCTTTGCTCCGGTCCACCCAAACTGGAGAGCAGGCGCCAGTTTCCCAGCAGGAGTTGTTGTGTGGCCTGCTGAAGAGCAGGGGAATGGTGTCAGAGGTGTGGTCCAGGTCAGGGTAAGGCTAAGACTTCGTCATAACAACATGTGCACGGATAAGGAGTTAAAGCAGTCTCAGTCAAGCAGATCTGTGCAGGCATGGCACTCTGAGGGAGAGTGGCCAAGTACGTAAGGCCACGCGATGCCAGCACGGTGCTTTCGTGATGCGTTACACTGCGGTTTGGCCGTTTGGTGGATCTGCTTGTGGCAGCCATTTGGCAGCAGGCTGGATGACGGATGGGACGGGTGTTCGAGTAGAACAGTATGCTTGTGGCCAGATGCTTTTGGGTCTGGATGATGACATCTTCACAGAGGCCAGGAGCCGGGCTGTGAGGCTCATCCTCTGGGAGACGTGGTCAGGGAGCGCAGGAAGAGATGCAGCGGGGATAACACAGCACATCTTCTTGCGTAAACTGAACTAATGTGGACTCATGATGGAGGACAAGAGACCGCACATCCAGAGAGCTGGGAGGCCCTCCAGAAAGCTGTATTACTCTCTAATATCAAGGGTTTCCATGGTGCTTAATCCCACCTCATGTTTCTCTTACACTTACTGTCTAGTTCTTATTTTTTACATTTTTTTATTATTTATTTTTTACTTTGTTATTAACCACTTCTCCATTTATATATTGAATCCTTGTCACGAGTCCTGTCTAATTATTCCATTATTAGTTATTATTTTTAGTTATCTGATACTTGATCACTTCTCCATTAATGTATTGATTTTTTTTAATGAGTTCAGTCCAGTTTTTTAATTCTTTTTTTTAGTTATTGTTTATTTGATGCTCCACTCTCTTACTTTACTAGTGTAAATATTTTTATAGGTCTGAGGCAATGTGCACAACACTGAGCCTGAGTCGCACACTTTTCCCTGGATATACACTTCCATATAAAATGCAGATTAAACCTCTATTGTATGTTGTATTTTTCATCAGTACAACACTTTAACTAGGCAGGATATCGAAGATGAAATGATAGCCAGCAGCAAACTTGTCTAAACTAACCTTTCATGCTCACGTGGTCACTAAGTGACGGTATTATATGAAGGAATATTTATTCTGTGTTAACCGTAAATGACCCTTAGTGGACAAATATGTGTAGCTACGATGTTCATTCCCCATAAAATATTAGCGTCAGTCACACATCACTTGAACTTTAAACATTATTTGCAGAATTTTTAACTGGTCAGCTGAGTACTACATAGCTGGGAAAAATGGAGGAAAAAAAACAGCTGCAACCGTGTGTTTCTATTTGTTTTGTGGGCTATACTGTGGTTGTTGACATTTTTATTGTATATCACTCATAAAAAGGTGCTGTTATGGTTCCTTTTCGTTCCATTTTGCTGCATCTAACTTTTTTGTTTCTCTTTTTCCATGGCCGGGGTACTTGGGATGAATCTCTGTCCTCGAACCCTCTTCCTCCACATCTGTCATATCATGCATGCCGTCTGGTCATATGTTTCTTTGCATGTAAGAGTCCCGCTGTGTCCGTGTGGCCCGAGTGTCCGTGTGCAGTGTCCACCTCATCCGTTTGTCCCTTGTGCTCCCGGACAGGAAATGTTAATCTTGGCCCCCCGGGTTATTAAAAAAAAAGAACAGTTTATTTCTGCTGAAGATCTTTCAGTGAGCTGTGTGTGGTGTAAAAACACAGCTCTGGCACATTCTGCTTTCATTCTTGCCATTCCCTGTGAAGAGCGGCTCGGAGATGGGAACGTGGCCAAGCTTTTATCACGGCCTTTTAAATATCAACAACAGAAAGCAGACCGACGCATGTTTATGAATCATCCCCGAGGTTGCTGGTTCCAGGCCCGTGATGCAGGGTAGTAACAGACGTGTAACTGTAAGATGTCTGTGCTCGGGTAGGGTGTGGGGGCCTGGTGGGGGAGTCATTAGGGTTCAAAGCAACATTTGTTCAGAGCAGCAACAACTGATGTTGACCAACGCCAAACTTCTGAAGCAATGTTGTACATATCTGCATGCGCTGTTTTCTTTTCATCCTCCATAACGCTGAAAAACTAAGCCATAACTGCCATTTTTCCCATACGCCATTTAATCGCATTCGTGCTTCTAGACCTTTCTGTTTGTACAGGTGTCCCTCAATACACGAGTACTTGACTTGCGAGTTTTTCTGTACACAAGTGAAATAATTTAATGCCCTTTACGACGTTACGGCCAAATACGAGACAGACTTTTATTTACTTGTTACTTCATTGCTTGACCATTTGTCCATTAATGTACTGCTGAAATTCTTTTCACATCTACTGTCTAGTATTTATCATTTTCAATTTATTTGTTACTTGTCCAGTTAGAAGGATTTGATACTTTATAAACTTTTAGACATTTAAAAATGTGACGCATTTATGAGTAACAAAAGCCAAGTGTGTATGTGTGGGGGATGTTGATTTTATTGGGAATATTATTTTGATGGGAATTTTATTCCCATTTGTTTATTTCAGTAACACACCCAAAATAGCCAACAGACTCCTCTTTGGAATGTACTCACTTCCCATAATGCCCCACTCTCTCCAGACAACGCTTTCCCATCGCATCTCACATTTACATGATTTTGCCTTACGCTCATTTCCAGGAAGGCATTACTCGTGAGTAAGGGGATACTTGTACATTTGTTTAACTGTTGATGTCCAGTCCAGTTCTGTCTAAATTTGACCTCAGTTTGTCGGGATTTTAAAATGTTCAAATAAAGGTCAATTATGCACCATTTAGGGTAAGTTGTGTTTGACTGCTTAAGGTTAAAACGTTTTTAAAATATGCAAACTTCCTTCCCCTTCCCCTCAGAATCCCAAATTTCAGGAGCCGGTTACCCTGGATTTCCTCGATGCCGAACTCGAAAATGACATTAAAGTGGAGGTTTGTTTATCCTGTTTTCCACCGTGCTTATGCACTCCGCATCCATACCTACACCTGTTTTTTTTTTTTTTTTTAAACCTTCTGACAGTTTATTAGACCTCTGTTGCCTTGGCTCTTGCCTTGTTTGGATGCTTCCAGAAACAGTGCACTGTATACAGAAACACATGTTTTACAGTATTGGCAGCTGTTAGTAATCTACGCAGCTACAGAGAGGCAGCCGTGACAAGTTGAGCAACATACTGTAGTGATCCATGTGTAACGTGGGAGCCCGTGCTGGAACACCGTGCCATCTGGACCTGAACCAGAGCCCTTGTACTTCCCAGTAACCTGGCTTATATACAAAATATAGTGAACTCCAGGTCTGTACTTACATTAACCTTTTCATTCATTTAGTCAACACCTTTCTCCTCGGTGTACGCAGTTAAGGGTGAGCACCTTGGTCAAAGGTATGGTGGCAGGAACTGGGATTCAAACCCAAGTCTTTGAGGTGTGAGGTGGGAGTTCTGAGTCTGGCAACACCTGCTTCTGAATAAGATGTTGTTGTGCGGACTGCAGTTAGGTGGAGTTTAGACACCTAACCTCACCTGCACTGTGCAGCTAATATGGCCTCTGTTGCCCCAGTTTCTGATTTTTTTTTTTTTTTTTTGCCTGAACAGCAGTTTCTAAAAATTCAAAGTTGAACATCAAGGGAAACTTCAGCATCTTGGACTCCTATTGCATTTCACGTGCCAGCCAGTAGATCCATTTCAGTCAGCATATTATTGTAATTGTGCAATAAGTTCTACCCTCTTTTGCACTTTATAGATCCGGACAAACATGATTGATGGGAAAACTGGAGAAAAGAAGTTGGAGACCCTTGTGAAATCGCAAGATGAGGTAAACTTTGAAGCACTTTGAAGATTTATGGCTGTTACTAGATATTAATTGGAAAGTTCTTTGGTCGGTAACCAAAACAGCTGTGTTTCCAGGCTTTTCCCCTTAAGGTGTCTCACTTTGCTCGCAAAATTGTCTTTGACAGAGGTACATCGACCAAGGTGACAGGACATACACTTGGGCTCCTGTGAACGGCACAGATTACAGGTGACAAACTGTACATTTTGCTTATTAAAGATAGGTTAAAGGTCAGCATCCACTGCTGCAGCTGTTCGGTGTAAAGAGAACCAATGTCCGCCTCAAGAACTTGAGTCCCTCATGATGAGGTGCTGCTCTCATACCACTGGGTGTGTGTAGGTGTGTGTGTGTGGACCTGCTCTGTTTGACCAGTAGGGGTCGCTCTGAGCTTCATGATTGCGTGAACACCTAGCATTGGTGCAGTTTAAAAGCACTGCAGCGCATGGTTTCCCCCATCACCGGGAAACATCGGAGTTCCATCTATGCCACCCTCTCCATCTGTCCATCCATTATCTTTTCTCCCTTTATCCTGGTCAGGACTGTTGTGATTTGGGGATAGGTTCTGGACTGCTGTATCCCTGACCATAATATAGTAGTTAATAGTGATAGATGGATGGATTCAGTAAAGGTTTGCAAATGCTGCTGAATACAAAAATTAAATTTCAAACTTTTGTACTTTTTGTCAGCAAACTGCAAAAGAATAAAAGCATGTTAAAAAAAAACCAGCAGAAGGGGTTAAGTGTAAATTCATCCTTCAGCATCTTTGGCTTCAGACACCTTATATGGATGTCAAGTCAGTTTGTCAGCAGAGAAGCTACAGCTGAGGGGGCAATCTGCCAATTTTGGACATTAATTGGTGATTTTGCTCTCGTGGACTCTACATGTTGTCCTTGGGAGACTCCCTTGTAATTGATGCTCTTGCTCTCTTTGGATGAACGAGGATGTTTCTTGGGAGACCAGGGCACGACACAATGCAACGTGAATCGAAACTTCCAGCCCACTGATTCAGAATCGAGCGCCCCTTGTTCCTCTTTTTGTTTTCTTCCCTACTTTTCCTGCAGCCTGGATTACTGTGGTGCTGCCGGAGCTCCAGAAAAGGATGTGGGACTTGGTGTAGGCCGTGTTGTCTTTGAGTGGGTTGGTGCAGATTCAGGCAAAACTGTACAAAAGCTGCAAATGTCATGAAAACGTTTTTGTGTGTGTGCTTTCAGCCTGGCTCTGGTGCTGCCGGACTACAGCATGCACTATATTCACGCAACTATCGGGGACACCATCACGCAGGCAAAATGTAAGTATGGCGGAGCCCTGCTCTGAAGGTTATGCAGGAGACCAGGAAAATGAAGCGTCACGTTGTCCCGGGGGTACGCGCTGCGCGTATTTAGCCGCTCGGTTTAGCGTTTTTCCAAAAAATCTGATACGGTAATTCAGTTTAATCTGAGCGGCTGCGGTGGCGACAGGCGTGCATCCTGGCGTTTCCACGCACGGTGTGCTTCTGCAAAGATGTTTCGGCTGTAGCTCCCCGGTCCCTGTGTTGTGGTCGTGCGCTGTCCATCCCGCAAGACAAGCAGGCTCCTCGGGAAACAGCCTCAGAGCCTCGCCTCATACATAATGCACATATTAATCCCATAATAAATGTGCATGTTACTCCACCAGCGTGTCGTTAACACAGCACCACAGTCCTCCATGCCAGATGGATCCCTGGGAAAGGCTCGGAAGGCTTTCCCTGCCCTTGCGCACATGGCTCCAGAAAGCCAGCCGAGTTTTGTGCAGAGGCTGAGTGAGCAGGCCGCCCGCCGTGCTCCTGGGTGCAAAGTGCCAGCTGTCGGCCAGCTCCCAGCCATCCCTGGTGCCCTGCCTTTGATCGAGGCAGCTCCGCCCTTGCTCAACCTGCTCCTCTTCCTTCCCTTTTGGGTGCCGCGCCAGGTGCCTCCTGCAGCACCCCGAAGGGGGTGTCAAAGGCCTGGTTTCTTTCCTCGGCAGTGCTGGTCTTCCAGCTGTCTCCCAGCCCTGCAAATCTTCTGCTCCTGTCCTCCTCTCTGGCTGGACGCCACAGTCCCTGGCCCACTACCGACAGACCACAGCGTGCAGCCCTTTACCTCAAACTGAACTGTCGCCGGGTCTGTATTCTTCGGTGTGAAGCCATAAAAAAATGCCTTAGCAGAAGGCCGGTGTGTTACAGCCAGAAACTTCAAATGGCTCCAGTACTTTAATAGACTTTCCGTAATGCATATAAAAAGTCGGCGCACTAATGTCTGCAATGTTTCCGATTGCGCCCCTTCTCACTCCATACCTTTTTTCAAGTGCCAGAAAGTTAGTAACTGCTGTGAAATAATGGGTGTGTGCTGAGAAACAGTACCTGGCTTTATTAGTGCAGGCCTCCCCCTGTCAGATATAACCTGGTGTGTTGTGTCAAACTCTTACATCCCCAAGAGTGACCGAGTTCAGACCTATGGGAACGGTGCAAGAAAAAATATTAACTGAAGCAGACACCTTGCGGCTTGGACTTGCGCCACAGGGGATGGCGAGCGACTCTCGCTGATTGAGATCTCAGCCCCGCGATGGGGGTCAATTCTGCTTGTAGTTCTCATGTAAGCACAGGATATGTGTGGTCACTCATAGGAGGCAAAACTCAGCCCTGTCGCTCCGAGCGCATTATTCTTAATCAGAGGGTCGCTGTCTTAAATAAAATATTGAACATGATTTCTCCTGTAGTGTCTGGTTTTAATATAACCTTCTTGCTCTCATCCTTTCTTCCTCACTTTCTGTGGCTGTTTCTCTTTCTGCATCCTCTCTGTGTTTGTGGACTGGATTCCTTCAGCATCTTTGGGCAAGTATTAAACAATTTAAACGTTTACATTAATATCAGAAGATATGTTACCCTATTTTCTGGAATGGCTTATGTTAATATTACAGCCCTGATGGTTTAACGTAATATTTACAGTATTTTTTTAGTGTCAGAGCTTCCCAGTAACTCAAGATGGTCAAACTGGAATGCGGTTCTGTTTGTGGGTTGGATGAAGGCGCTCTGTTGGTATCTGGGGCAGCACAGCTGTTCCACAAACAGTTCAGTGGCTTCCCGGTTCTTTCTAGACTTTTCTGGACCTGTAGATGCCGTTTGCATGTTGGGTATGCAGTAATTAAATAGTAATGATAAAAAAATACAGCAGAAGTGGTTAACCGCCGACATTGCATGCGATGCAGCCATTCAGCTGAACCTCTGCCCTACAGTGGTTAACCGCTAGCGTAGAGTGAGTAACCATCATCTGCCCACAGCACTGGTTGCGTTTGTTGCTGGATTAGTGAACGAACGCAAGGCCTGCCCACCTCCTTTTCCGTAGGCGGCTACCAGCTCAACCGTTCTGCATTGTCCTGATATGGTGTCATAAAAGAGAAAGTTTCACTGCTACAAACCACTTTGAGTCACAGCTTGTCACACAAAGGCACAAAAAGATGTTTACAGCCTCGTAAAAGATGTCAAAGTAATGAGCTTGCGGCATTTTGTTGAATCAGGACCTGATTCAGTCTTTGCTCTGCTTTTTGAGAAATGTTTTTCTTCACCTGTTGCACAGGATAAAAGCCAACCTGAAGCGTGAAAGGCCTTGGGCAGGTGATGAAGGTGTTCTGGAGAATGTGGGGGTTGGGTGGGATTAAGGCCTTCGTCTGCCGTGCGTCTGAACGGCTTCGAGGAATCTGGTGCTGTGAACAGCTGAGTGGACTCCTTCAAAGCCTGCTTGAGAGAAAGACGTGGGACCGTATAACTGCAAGTTCAAAGACATTTTTTAACATTAGTCAAGGAAGCTAAGTGCGTGTGCGGCTTGAAGTGAAGGGTTAATATGAAGACCAGGTGACCACCCCTCCTCCCCTCACCCTGACACCCTTCATGAAATAACAACAGACCTGTCAGCCACACACAGGGCATGAAAAGAGGGGAAAAAAGCGCCAGTACTCTCCTTACTGCCATCTTGCTATGCATACCAGCTGTCATCGACAAACTATGAATAAATAAATTAATAAATTCCGAATTTCTGCGGTGAATAAAAGAAATAGTAGAGAAACGAAATGTAAGCCGACTTACAGCGTAACTTAGTGCACCCCGGGTAGCGAGATGTAGGTATGAGGATTGTTATCTTCTACAGCAGTGTTTTACAGGGACAGCAGCTCATACATAGAACCTGGTTGTTGAAGGGGCAGACAAGAGCATGGGGGGGGGGGGCTTATGGTATGTGCAGGTACATGAGAAAAAGTCCTAGCACTCAAAAGAGAAAAACGTACTGGTGGTACTTACTGTGCGCTGCATTCAGTCTGACTGGTATTTGTGTACAAGCAATTGTTTCACAATGCAGCTCTTCTGACTTAGTATTAAATTGATTGTTTGAATTGGTTTTAAGTCATGAGAATAGGAAAGTGGCACAGTGGTCAGAGTTGTTGCGTTGGAATTTATGCACATAGGTTTGAACCCCCCACTCCTGCTCAAGTAACCATGAGCAAAGCATTTATTCTGAATTGAAGAAGGAAAAATTAACTTGTTTTCTGAATGGGTAAATCGAATTTTGCTCAAATTTTGACAGCTCAGTAAAACCTAACATGTACACTGCCTCGGACAAAGACTAAGCTAATGAATATACATATGTCTTAAATCATAAAACAGTTTCTCTCAGATGATATCATCCTCTCTGTCCATGTTGCTTGTGTTGTTACACAGCATTAAAGATTTTCTATTTATAAAATGCATTACAGTTACTTTTACTGATGTAAATCTCTCCTCTGCATTCCAGAAAATTCTGCAAACAGAGGCCCTATGAGTTTCTTACGATCCAAAATCCAAACATTTCCCACCAAAAGTATAAAAGGTTTTGCAAATGTGAAGATGTGAGAACCTCAGTCAGGCAAAAGCGATTGTGCCCAACAGCAGACCTTCATACAACCTCCAGCTATACAGAACTGCATTCTGGCTGGATTTGAAACCCATGCAATTGTGAAACACAAAGGCTGAAAACGTTTGCTGGAAATATCAAACGTCACATGGTGCTGCGAAAATGCAGCATGTAGTCTGTAACTTGGCCTTGTTTTACCACATAAAGGAATCGACGGTTCTTTCTTTGTTCTCCACAGAAGAAAGTGTTTTTGAACACTAGTATGAAAGCACATATATGGTGCACATGTAGTAGTATGGAAATTAGTGACCGCACTGGGGCCTTGTTTATTCGTCTGTGTCCCATATTCACTGAAATCACTTCTGAACAGATTGTAATATTTTTATATTTATTGAGGGTGATGAATAAAATATGGTTTACCGATACCCTTGTATTTTTTTACTTTTTTTTTTTTACTATTTCTCTTCTCTCCTCTCTCTCTCTCTCTGTCTGGTTTCCTGGTTTTTGGTGCTGGATTTGCTCACCAGGGGACATAGGCAAGTATTCTCTCATTGATGGTTGTCTGCCTGTGTGTCTCCTGTCTCCTCTGCCCCTGTCTGCATGAAGGAACCTTCCCGCCCCACAAGCGGTGACCTCGCTGTCACACGTGCTCTAGGCTTCTGATTCGCTAATGATCTATGCCTTCACCTCAAAACACATACACTGCCAGGACCCCCATCGTAGTGTCGTTTCCCGACACCTCGACGTGTCACCTTAATGGCCATTCCTGAGCCAAACCAGGTCTGGGGGTTTCGCGAGGTCAGCACAGGAAGATGGCAGTTGTCCCCAAAAGACAGAAGCGATAATGACAATAAACAGGGGTCACATCCAGGCCTCGGCGTAGAGGAGTTTCCCCACCAAGAGACAAAATGCATGTCAATCGCCTGTAGAGAAGTTACGCATCCCTTATCTATTCGCAAATAAATGCAAATGACTGAATTTAGAAGGTAAATGTACGTAATACATTTACTCATATGTAATATGTACATTTTCACATTAAATAATATGTTATTAGCTTTCAAAAGAATTCCAGAGGTAGCTTCTCCCCAAAGAGACAGTAGGTAGAGTAGTAGCTACAGCTGCAGCATTTCTTTAAGAGGACCTTCAAGAGGTTCACTTCCCACCTCCTAGTGTAGCATCCTTAACCATCGCACTTACTGTAAGCGTCTTCAGTAAGAATTCCTCAGCTTTAAAAGTATAAAATCATCTGCTTGGCTATTCCAAACTGAACTGGCAATGATCTCTAATATTATTATAGTTTATAATGTAATCTCACAACATGCATTTTATAATGTTGATAACTGTCAGTTAACTATTATGGATCTGAAACCGCTAGTTTGCCCTTTCATTTGCTGATGCATTCCCTGTGCTTGCAGTCTGCTTGAGTGTCGGTTAAAAAAAAAACCTGCATGGTGAAGGTGACACAGATCTCACCGCATCCCTGTTGTTTCTTTGCAGTCTTTGACAGCATGCAGGCGGAGAATTTTGAGGAGGACGGATACACGTTCATCGCACCCAGGTAAGGACACCCCTCGTTCTGTGACTTGGGTAGCCGTCCATGGCTCAGCAGGAGGTCACTGAGGTCTATCCCTGTCATAGCAGTTAAGCTCCAAACTAAGTCAGCGTTACGTGAATAAATGACTGAATAACATGGTAATTTTCACTGGCATCTTCTCTCATATTGATTTGGGGCAGTGGAGTTGTTTGAATTATTCTCATCTTAGGTAGGCAACAATCCATTACATTTTTGGAAAAATTGTACTTCCCATAGTTTACAGTAAACCCAATAGTAACAGCTCATTAAGGTCAAGGGTCTTCTGGACATTTTTCTTCACTCTTCAACCATGCATTTTCAGCCTGTCCCAATTTCAATGACTGCTAAGGTAGGAGACCATACCCTGGGTGGGAAGTCAGTCCATTATAGGGTGGCCCCCCGCACACATACACACACTGTGGGCAGTTTAAAGTGACCAATTTATCAGAAACACATGTCTCTGGACTGTGGGAGGAATCCCACATGGACGTGGAGAGAACGTGCAAACTCCACAGAGACTGAGGTTGATTTGAACCCACACCCAACATGCCCAGGCACCGTGACACCTGCACACTTGCTGCACCACCATGCAACCTTTGTTATTCACTAATGAGACACCGTTTCTCAACTAGGTCTCACCTTCACTGACAGCCTGGTTCATTCATCTTCAGACGCAATGGAACCAAGAGAGAAAAAACATGTTTGAACCTAAGTTAAAATGGTTTTGGCTCCCAATACTGTGAGAGTTGAATATTTATTTTTCCTAAAGGGTTCTTGAACAGACTTGCTGGTGAAGTCCTGTCTTGCTTTTAAAAGTTGAACGTATTAATTCTGGAACTGAGCTCTGGTTGTAAACTTATGCTGATATTTATTTATATTTATTTATATGTTAAGTGGCAGTTAGCATGTTAATTGCATGTATCTTGCAAACATGACAGTAACTGTTTGCTTTATAGTAGTTATTGTTTGGCAGTAAAAATATTTTTTAATTGCATATTTTTTCTGGCTGCTTCACAAACTTCTGATTTTTGTTCCCAGAATTGTGATTTATACTCCTTTGCTTTCATCTAAGGAGATCTGTGCCTCTGTTATTATGGGTTGTAGTGAATGGCGTGCTGCCACGCTAGATGTTGTGCTGTACGGCAAACACATGTGTGTTTACACTGTGGACGTGTTAGAAGACCACAATGCACTCTGTTAGCGCAAACCACACACATACCCACAAACACACACAGAGACAAACAATAGACCTATGAGCGGATCCAAATGGACCTGGCAGGGAGTGTGTTTTGCTAATGCTTTGTGACACAGCAGCCTCCAGATCGCACCCTGAGGACAGAGGAGAAGCCGCAGAGTTCTCTAAAGTTAATATCTGCCACAGCTGTGGAGGACCCGGCTCAAACATATGTTTCTGAGAGCTGGCAAATTTGCATGATATCCATTGTTGCTCCAGCTGTAGCAGTGATCTAGCATATTGGTCAAAGCAAAAGAAGAACACGCGTCATTAGCAGCTTCTGAATGTAGGGTCTGGTTGGTACCGTCCCGTGGTAGCCCATGTAGTGCGATGCCTTCCTGAAGAAAGGCTGGAACCCACCCATCTCTTCCTCTGTTGTTTTTGTCTTCTTTGCTCTGAAATATGTAAGCGTATGAAGTCACCCACCTTATGCAATTTAGGGCAATTCTCCGTAGAGTCAGCGTAAGTCACCGTCGACAGCATGAACTCATCCACTGTAATCCATATGTTCACATTCTCCAGTTTCACTTCATCGTTCCAGGAATACTAACGCCGTCTTTCTTTATCTGTGCCAAAACTTTCAGTTATGCAGTCTGAGAAGAGTTGTGTGGTCTGTCAGCTGAGAACGAAATGTAAAATTTTGCATTAACAGGTCGCTTCCTACCCACCCGGTTTCCTGCTGGCTTTGAGGGAAAGTTTTATGCGTAGTCATGCTTGCGCTCTTTCCATTTTGTGTGCGTGCTTTGTGTGTCCAAGTTGTTGTGAGTAATAACAGAAAATGGAGGAAAAAAACTCGAAAGGAAAAGTGGGAAACCAAGTAAAGAGACGAGGTGCTAAATGCGGTCAAAAATAAAGATCATGGTTCACCTTATAGTCTTTGTGCCCTTATTCGCATGTACAAAAGAGAAGAAAATGTAGTCTCTCCTGGACTACAGTGCACAGTAGAGTAAACAGACAGGATGATGACACATGACAAGTTAGACCCATTCAATGGATAAGTTGAGAAATAAAGAAGAAATTGAATAGTGAGTACATAAATGGAGAAGATAAGATGGCTGCAGGAAGGGTGGTTGGTGGTGGTGGTGATCAGTCCCACAAGATGAAATATCGTGTGCTTCAGCTTTTTCAAAAAAAACAAGACGAGATGTGCTTTGTGGTATTATGCTTACCAAAGTTAGTTGTACGCAAGGAACAAGAAAGAAGTTGCCATCACTTTTAAAGGTTTATTTTTTGCTGTTTTGTTAGTATAATTGTGGCGTAATTCTAGTCATGGCCAGACAGAGCAGAGACACAACAGTGACTCTTTCTGCAGCATAAAACAAGCGGTTCCCTGCACCCCAGCCTCAGGTTCACAGTGGAAACCATTTATGAATGGGAAACTCCACAGACGGAAATGGCGTCTTGCACATCAGATGAAGAATTACAATAACCAGGTTTAATTATTCAACCAGTCAGAACAAGAAAAACAGATGTTTCAAAGGCATAACCGGTGCCCCCATCGCATCCCAGGCAAATAGTCCTGTCCTTTGTTTGCGGGCCCGCTCTTGAGCTCCTGGCAGCATTTATTCAAGTCAGAACACTCTATGATGTACTGTTATTTTTATTTACTATTTGTTCTATGTTATTGTACCACATAACTTCTTCCTTATGGTGTTGTGCATTTTCAGTGATTTGTTTGTTTGTTTGTTTGTTTGTTGTGAAATTGCAGTGGCTTTGGAACAGATTCGGTTTTTCCCTTTTAAAATAATGTAGTAACTGTGATCTATGTCCCTATTTCCACCATAAGGGGCCATTTTTAGGGACGAATTAGACATGGAGATGCACATGTTCACTGCCCTACATTGTGCTTTCAGGGAGTACTGCAAGGACCTGAAGATGTCGGACAACAACACGCAGTTCCTCATGGACTTCACCGACTTCATAGACAGGCAAACGCCTGAAGGTCCCTCCTGTGAGTATCAAAGGGTGTGAGCCCAAGTGAAAGTGGGCCACCATCCAGCCTTCCAGAAGGCCTGCCGTGCGCTGCCTGCGGTGGCCCGGGCTCCCCGGCACGGCTTCACCTTTCAAACGGCTGCCGTCCGCAGGCCTGCTTTTGATCCGTGAGGCTTAGCACGTCACAAATTCAATTTCACACCGAAATTATGTTAATTGCGCAGCTGGACACACATGTGCTGGATCGCGTGGGGACCTGCCGAATGGGCGTGCGTGCGCGGCGCGTTTTTCCCTTTTACTGGCCCTTCGCGACGCTCCAATTACGTCGTGTTTGTGAGGGAAAGCAGGCCTTGTCAGGTGAGGAACAAAAGCAGAGAAGTGACTAATCAGTTGGAAATTGGTTTGGGAGAACCAACGTGTGTGCCGCTTTGCTCCTGGGAAGGGCCGGGGGTGGAAAACATCTTGAGGCTCGACATGGATTTATTCGCTTTCATGCGCCCGTTCGTACCCGCTTGTCCGGTTGCGAATAGCAACTGCAAGCCTTGGAAAATCCCCAGATGTTTCTCTTATGTAGTCCTTTAAGGAGAACGGACAATGCAGAGGTTACAGTCATAAGTCTTGCAAATGTTCACTTCAAATAGATGCTTGTTAATACTGCCGTGGCTAGATTGACAAGCAGACTTATAATTTTTATTAAATATTGCATTGTTTCGGACCGGCATCCCATCCACGATCTGATGTCATACCCTGTGTTTCCAGCGTAGACTCTGGGCCTCCGTGACGCTGCATCAGACAAGCATTTGTTGATGACGGATGAAAGAGTTATATCCTACCAGAGTATTTAATATTAACTAAAATTGAATTATTCATAAATATTAATAGCCATTTAAAGGATCGTCCTCACCATTTCTGAAGAAGACTTTCTTCTTTTAGGCTTAGTTGAAGTCAGGTGCTTTCTGTGCTGTATGTGTATGTACATATTTTTCCACACTGTGTTGCCATCCGGCTGTAACAACGACTTTTAAAAGAAACATAATATTTATCCTTACATCAATATTATTTTGTACTGTTGTTGCATTTTATGATGCTGCACTGTTGAATGTCGTGTTGCCCATGATGCGGGTTGACCTCGAGTGTCATTTCAGAAGGACACAGGTATGAAAAGCCCCATCTTGTTTTGCCATCATCCAAAAACAATCGCATAGCTCATATCTTGCATTTCACGTCTTACGTTATTTTATTATCGTTACAAGGGCTCTTTTCTGTATATTGTTACACAAACAAGAGTTTGATTACAATCTGTGGGATTCAAAACCTGAGGTCATACACTAAGCTGCACTTGAATCAATATTTTTATAGTTGGCTCATCAATTTTTATCTCAGTATCCCCTCCCCCACAGCCATCCAACAAATCTTTAGGCTGTACTTGGTTTACTGAGAGATACAGTAGATGTGGCTGTGGGAAGTCACTGAAGGTCACAAGAACCATACTTTCAGTGAGTCATGTTTATTGCACTACTCTGCTGTAACAAAAGGCTTTTTTTTGTTCTGACTCACCTTTCTTCTTCCAGCATCTACTGGGTGGTTCCACAGCTGCATTGCTAATAGACCATGTTTGAGAAAGTGTGCTTGGCCTCTGTCCTCCCCAATCTGCTATTCATCCATCCACTTATCTGCTCATCCAGTTCCATAACCATGGTGGCCCAGAGCCTATTCTGGAAACATAGGTCATCAGACAGACCTGGACAGGATGTCGGTCTATTGAGGAGCAATCACACAAACTTCTTCATGCTGTATAATCATTGAGTACAGTTTATTTTAGCAGAGAGCTTTTATCATAGTGACACAGAACCTGAACAAGAGGTCATAGCAGAAACAAATATAAAAATTAAGTAGGTCTATTGAAAAATGATGGGCTATGCATTTAGAGACTGTAAAGACTAAGTGTATATAAATATATACATGGTATTCCCAGTAAATATACCCTAATAGATTTACCTTAATTACATACCTTTGTACTGTGGGACGAAGTACAGAAATTCACACATTCACGTGGACTATGTAGAAGTCATTCACAGGCTGGTCTGGACGCAGTTGTCAGTAAATTTTACTGGAGTAACTTGATGGTTGAATACTGTGGAAAAGTATTTACCCCCTTCCTGAGTTTCCCTATTATTGCATTTTTGTCACCCTAAATGGTTCAGGTCTTTAGACAAAATATAATAGACAAAGGGAACCTGAGTAAACACATTTTAAAATTACTTAATTTACTTAAGGAACAAATTTATAGAACACCCACATCACCCAGGTCAAAAAGTAGTTAAGCTTAACAACTGGTTGTGCCACCTGTAGTAGCAATAACTGCAATCAGACACTTTTTATTGATTGATATCAGAAAGACTTGCAGACACACTGATAGGTATATGAGGATGAACTGCTTCAGCATCCTATTGAGTTCAAGTCTGGATTTTGATTAGGCTGCTCTAAAACTTCTATTTTCTTTCTACACAGCCACTCAGATGTAGACTTGCCTTTGTGCTTTAAATCAATATCTTGCTGCACAACCCAATTAAACTTCAGCTTCAGCTCATGGACAGATGACCAGTCAATGCCCTTAAAAAAATTTCTGGTACAGTGCGAAATTTATGACTCCTTCAGTAATGGCAAGTCATGCAGTTCCTGAGGCATCAAAGCATCCCCACACCATCACACTGCCACCACCATGTTTGGCTGTTGGTACAATGTTCTTTCTGTGCAGTGGTATATTTGGTTAATACACGAACATGATGGCACCTTTTGGCTTGACTTACCGTAGAACATTATCTCAGAAGCTTCAGTACCGGCAGAAACCATTCAGAGTGACAAATGTAGTAACGGGAGATCAGGATGAATACTTTTTCACAGCACTGTATTTAAGAGATCTTTATTTGTTATGAACCATTTGACCTTTCGTCCTAAATAAACCCATTAAAACAACTTTTCTCAGCCCTTGGTAGACCAAGCAGAGCTGGGAATCCTTCAGGGTCCAACCCTTCTGTGCCATAAAGTGAATATCTCTGGTTTATAGATTTGGCAAAGTATTTCTGACCCATCAGAACTTAAAGAGGTGAAGGTAAACATGCTGTCAGCTTCGCATGGCATTTCAGCACATAGCTGTTATTGAAGCCACCTCCTGAAATTCCTGAAATGTCACAAACATGCTGGTACGCATTCCACGGGTTGACCACGAGGTGACACGTGCAAAGCACAACAATGGTAAAAAAAAATTTTAAAAACATGGATTCTGACATTTGACAGAATGTTCTTTCAGTTCTTGTGTTTTCAAGACCGCTGAGTTGTTTAAGTCTTAGCACATGGATTGTAGTGCCTGGTGTCCGGCCAGCAGCCATAAAAATGTTCATGAAATTCATCACATCGTCGGGGAGAAAAACATTTCCTGGAGTTACAGTTGTGTCGAAATACATTAATTAGCAGCCATCAGTGTCAGGGGTCATTCATTTCCCAGGTCCTAATGTAACAGCTCTCTTCACAGAGAGAAATGAAGCCATAAATGTAACTGACAGTGTAACCTTACAGGCATCATTTTTTATTAAACTGGAGATGCATTACATAATTCTAATTAAGCAATGATAAAAGTAAATATTCATGCCGTTCTTCTGACTCTGAAAAACCCATGTCATTTCATTCAGGCAACGCATCTCTGGTCAACCGACTGCTCCTGGACGCAGGACTGACCACAGAGCTGGTCCAGTTCTGGAAGATGCAGAGCCCGTGAGTTTGATTGAAGCTCCTCACATCCTTTCTCCCTCTGAGTTACACTAACAGATCAATTCAGAACTGTACTGGCTTATACAACAGGTGTACAAGGGAGAATGAAATGAAGTATCTGTGGTGCACGGTAGACTTAATAGGAAAAGAGGACATTTAGATAAAGAGAATGCTGATAACAACATAGAAGATAAATATAAAGATAAATACATTTAAAAGAATAGCTAACTGCACTTATACCCCGGTATGTTAACTCCTGGTTTCCGAGTTTCCAATATAACTACAGGTATATATTGACACCCAGATCTATATCCCAGTCAAGAATTTCCAGTACAGCAAGTTCTGCCTGAACCACATCAGAGAAATATTGGAAATTGGTGGGTACGAATGTGACACTAGGTGGCATCACTGTGCCCAGCATCTGTGTCCTCAGTCTTTGCCTCATGTGCCCTGCGTTCAAACACAGTTTGCACATTGTCATTTCTTTCCCTCACTGGGTCAGTCCCCCAGTAACCGTATAGCCATTACAGTAGGTACATTTTATTGCTTTTTCTTTTATATATTTTTTTTTTACATAAAATTAACTATATGTTGCTATTTATTACCTATAGTGAACGAACTGTAATCTATTATGCTAAATAAAAAAGGAACTACAAATAAATGCACAAATCCTTACTGATGATATCATTAACTGTTTGATCATTTAAAGTGCTCTTTAATCGACTTTTGGCTGCTCCCGTTAGGGGTCACCACAGCGGCTCATCCACATATTTGGTTTGGCAGATTTTTATGCCAGATGCCCTTCCTGACACAACCCTCCATTTCATCCAGGCTTGAGACCGGCACAGAGGTGCACCC
Organism: Heterotis niloticus; assembly: GCA_018136845.1. Lineage (NCBI taxonomy): Eukaryota > Metazoa > Chordata > Actinopteri > Osteoglossiformes > Osteoglossidae > Heterotis > Heterotis niloticus. The sequence goes on from CM030889.1 coordinate 15,582,935, forward strand.
CCTTGTGGCTGGATTTGCATCAATGCCCAATGTGGGGCTCAAATCCACAACCCTGAGATTACAAGTCATGTGCTCTACCGACTGAGCTAGCAGGGCTCTTTATCAGGCTGAAGTTGCTGTTTTACACTGTTAAGGATATTTTGGGCGAACTAAATGGGGCTTTTCTGATTAACTCAGAAAAAAATCATAATTTTCTTCAGAAAAAATAATAAGTATTTGAGTGTTTTTTTAGGAACCAATTACACTTGGATACCAGGGTATAGGTGTGTACAAAAAAGGTAATACACAGTAGACCTACGTGAACATCGGTGTAAACATTATTATGCAAATATAATGTACTGTGTAAATAGTCGGTGGTCATGAGTATTGGTTGTGATCAGTGGTGGTGGTGATCAGTCCTCAGCTGAATGTCAGAAAACTGTCCCTCATATCTAGTACAGTTAAACATTGCACGAAGACAGTAGCATGTTGATGGCCAGTTTTTATTTTTGGTGTGCCGAAAGGAAATAATTAAAATGTGACTTTTTCCCCACCACAACACACAGTTCAGTGCAGTTAATCAGAAAATGTACGTGCATTGTGCAAATGTGTGTGCTCGGGCACCAAAGGGGTTTGGGGTCGAAGAAACTGGAGAACCGTTCATCTGACGTCCATGTAGGATAACAGGGTCATAAATAATGCTGATGTCGGGGCTTGCAAGGGGCTACAGCAGGCCTTAGCCACCCACCCCTCCTTGATTTCTGTCCGTTATCTCTCTCAATGCAGGCGGGGGGTTGTCGCAAGGTTCGTGGCCACAGATGGAGGCATCACACGCGTGTTCCCCAAGAGGTAAGAATGCCCACCGTGTGGGCTGCCACAGCAGGGTGACAGCCCCTCACCTCCTGGCCCTTTTACTGCCTGCCTGTTGCCAGCACACGCAAAGCGAACCTCAAGCTCCGGGGGCATGGTTCCAATCACAGGAGCTGGAGGGAAACCACTGAGACTGTAGACCACCTCCCTTCGCTCCCTGTCTACCTCTTTACCTCTCTCTCGCTGTGCTCTCTGCCCTCTCCATCCTCCTTCTTCCTGCTCTCTCTATTGCTCTTTTTTCTCTCCCTCCTGCTTAGCCCCTCTCTCCTCTGCATTTTATTGTTGGGCAGTAAATGACAGTAAGAAGCAATAAATGATTTATATAGAAATGTGCATTTCTCCCAGTGCGCACCTTTGTTACCTCCTCGTCCATCTCCCGCTCATCTCGTCTTTCTCCGTCACTCCTTTCCTGTTGGTGTCTTTGCCTTGATCACTCTGTCCCTCTCTTCCTTGGCCGCACCCCCACATGTTTTTGTCTTACTCAACCCCCTCTGTCCAGGCCTCCCTTATTCCTTAGCTCTATTCTTTTGCTCTGTCTGCATTACATTAAGGCCCAGGACTTTGTCTGAGAGGTTGTTAGAACACATAAAATAGCACTTGCTGGGAGAATAAATCAGCAGGCGTGTAGAGGCTGACTACAGCTGTTCCACATTACGTGGCACTGCTTCATGGACCCAGTTCGCCCTAACTGTGGTCTTGGCCGCTCTTCATTTAGACCGTGTGCCGAACACCGAGCGCAGCCAGTAAATAAAACGGTCGTTTTCGAGCCTAATTGTAAGCGTGTAACATTTCTCCACCAAGCTATGCGAGATTAAGGCAGCCATCGGGTTATGCTTAGCGCTTCTGAAGGAACAAGTGACGGACATTTTAAAGAACGTGAGTCTGTTTTCAGAACATCTCTTTGACCAGCAACCCATGTGTTGATGTCCTTCTCATGACAGCTCAGCTCACTGTCTGCATCTGGATCTGAATCGAATGTTGCGGCTTGGAATCACATCGATCCTAAAGTTCTGTTTGCTGTGTTCAGCTATTGAAATAGGAATAGGAAGAAGGAAACCAACTCCATCCAGGGAAGTCTGGTCTTTAATGGTTAGAACTCAGTTACTTTGGCCCCACAATGAAAAAACTGGATTTGCCAGGGAAAACTGATGCTGGGAAAGGTTGAAGGCAAGAGGAGAAGGCAACCAAAGAGGTTTAGCTGTATAGAAGGTATTTACTAACATGATTGGATATGAAGTTGAGAGGAATCAGAGAGGGAGTAAGTGACAGGTGGACCTGGTGCGGCTATTTCCATGAGTTCACAAAGGGCCGAACATGACTGAACAACCACAACATCATTACCACAGGACAGACAAACCCCATCACGCATTTCCCACGATCTGAAAGGCCTGGGATATTCACCTGTATGCATCTGTGGAATCTGAGCTACTTTTGTCACAAGTTGTTCATCTTTCATCCTTTCCAGTGCTGGGGAGATGTGGACAGAGAATGCTGAGACCTATGAATCAAGCTTCTACAAGAGGAGCCTAGACAATGATATATACATCTTCACTGCTCCCTATTTCAATGGTATGCAAGGCCTGGTCTTCCTCAGGGCCATTCTGTGTGGCTGTCAGCTCATCACTGCCTGCACATATATCTGTCCTCACTTCCTGGTCACCGTTTGGCCATAAATATCAGTGAGAAGAAACCATTGCCATGTGGACAGCAGGTAGCACAAGTGGGTCGGGAACCGCACTGCGGGTCAAGGGGTTGTGATTACATAGTGCGGGAAGGCAACTGTACTCATGGGTGAAGCTGCTTAATCTGAATGGCAGCAGCTGTGCAAATGGACCCGCATTTAAACTAGATGCACGCAGAAGCATCAACTAAGAAAAGAATTTCTAAATAAATAAATAATCATGCAGTAATTCCTCATTCCTGCCTTGTGAGTTTTGAATGTTGGCTGTATGCATCCCTCTCTATTCTTGCTCCGGTGTTCAGTTTCCAGCCTTAAATTTGTCATTGTGAGGAATTGTATAGGAATCCAAGAGCAAACTCTGGGGTCTACGTATGTTTGCAAGCACAGGTCTTCAGGCAGGTTCACACATGAGGTTTGCCTTTTTGTCCTTCTGATTCAGAAAGTGGGGTGAGTGACATTGATGCCAGCATCTTGGTCAGCAGATCAGTGGATCTCAACATCGATGGAGTGAAGCTGAAGCCGGCTGGTAAGGCGCTTGGATGTAGCTTCGTTTCACGATGGCACTCTTATTTCAACCCTTTGAGGAATTCATTGTGATAATTTGCCTTTTTTTTAATGGAAAATAAGTGTTTAGGAATTTTATATTTGTTATCCATCAAGTACAGTTCTCTGTTTTTATTTGCTATTATTATTAGAGGTTTAACTTATGTATTTAGTATTATGTTTTGTGCATGTGCGGTGTTTAAACTCTATTTATTCAATATTAATGATTTATAGAGCTGCTTCATGCAGCTCCATTTCTCTGGAAAACATCTAAAGCGATTATCAAGCTTGTCCTGTATCTGCAGACAGTGATTCATACCCATACTCACACTGGAAAATATTTGTCATGGTGACAAATTCCCACTTTATTAAGATTTTGTTGTGATTGTTTTTAGTTGTTGGGGTCAAGCTCAGTGTTATGGACTGGATGATGAACTTCACAAGCATTACTGTCAAGGAAAATGTAAGCAAATCTCAAACATGCTCTTAAGTCAATTGTTGCATTGCAAGCGGCATGCGGTGTACTTAACAGTGACTTTGTTGTTGCGCTTGCAGTGCAAGGATGAGATCTGTGGCTGCTTGAGGAACGATGAGGTATAATGAGGTTTGTTTGGCTTGGAATGTGCGCCAAGCTTGTCCTCAACCTGTCCTGACCGTCTGATTGTCCCTCATCTCAGCACATCGACTGTGTCATTCTGGACGATGGCGGCTTCCTCCTGATGTCCAACCAGGACGATTACATCAATGAGGTGAGCCCACATTGCTGTGTACGGAAAAAGTACCGCAGTTTGGTCCATGGGTCCCTGCTTTTCTTAAATGCTGGAACTTGAATAAATGTTTTTCCCTGCCCTATTATAATGGAACAATGGAAAGGCCAGTCATGGTTGACTGACTGCATAATAAATCACTGCCTTAATATTTGGCAGGGTTATTAAAAGGAGCGAGGACTGTATTTAGAAAGGCGAGCTGCCCTTAAATCAAATTCCTAAAAAGAGTGAGCATTAATACACTGAGGGCCACAACTTCTCCCACAGCTCAGTAACTGTTAATTTGCTATACTCATAACTGCATTGTGAAAAAGAAATTTATGGTTTTATGTTTCCGGTCATTCTCTGAGCCTCACTGGAAACCACCATCCTATGTTTGAATGACACAGTCGATGTGCTGAGATGAGGGCCTCATATACTCACTTCTCATGACTTCATCTGCATACGTTCAGCTGAATTGCACGTTTCTGTAGAAATAAAAATAGGGTCATTGGTTGGAGTGAAGACGCAGGCCTTCTACTGGTTAAACTTCAGATATGTCGTAGAGAAATTTGTGTATTCCAATTCATCCTCTTTTTAATTCCTCTGGAGGCAAAGTCACGAGGTAACCGATGCGTGTCGGTGTTGTGCTGCAGATCGGCCGCTTCTTCGGCGAGGTGGATCCAATCCTGATGAAGATGCTGGTGAACACATCTCTCTACTCTTTCCATAAGACATATGACTACCAGTCAGTATGCAAACGTGAACGGGAGAGCAAAGCTGCTGCCGGCCTTCGCTCCGTCTACGTGGTGAGTCAGGAGGACCCGTGCTGCAGAGATGACCACAGTAACAGATACTCTAGCAGAAACCTTCCATTTTTGGATCACTTTTGCTTTGTTGTCAGTGTTAACATTTGCTTTTTTCCACAGAGCAGCTGGTTGACATTGTCTTTGCTCACGTGCTGCTTCTCTCCCCACAGCCGACAATAGCAGACATCCTCCAGGTGGGCTGGTGGGCCACGGCAGCAGCCTGGTGAGTAGCATTGAGGTCCGGCACTGTGAGCTTGGAGGTGCTCCACAACACATCACTGTGCCCGGCAACTTGTGCCAAGACCCAGAATCCCACCACGGACCAAAGGGGAAACTTTGTGCATTTTTACTGCTCTTTTCTGATGTGTAAATAAACACAGAGAGATTAAGTGTGTTGTTCTCGTCGGGCGCCGAGTTGTTGTGCTTGGAAGCTAAACAAGGCGTAACTCCTGACTTCATGGAAATAGCAGATGAATAGGAGTCCTTTCGATGAGTCTCATCCATCTGAAGAAGTCACGGCAGATTCAGGGTCTCAATTTTTGTGCACATCTGTAAAGAAAAGACTCACCACTCTATGACATTCGTGAAGCAAAGTGCTAAAGCGCATTAAAGTGCATGGTGACGTTAACCGCCTTCCTTTCGTTCCACCTCACTTTGCAGGTCGATACTACAGCAACTATTTGTTAGTCTTACGTTCCCGAGTTTCCTGGAAGCAGGTGAGTGTCGGAGCTGCCAAAGGTCCTAAACACTCATTCTTCTTATTCCTCTTTATTATCATCCTCATATCTTTATTAGGAAAAAATGAGTATTGCTCAGTGGATATGAAACGTGACATTTTTAATATCAATTTCCTAATACACTTGGATTCCAATTAAAGAGTAGTTTTGGTCATTTAGAGAAATACGATTTAAATTTTTTTGTGCTGTTTTTGATGGATGTCTGTTTGTTTTGGCTTTCAAACACTCAAATCCAGCCTCAGTTTTATGACTTAGAGTAGAATCAGCTCCTTCATTTGCTATGATGTTTGTTTTACAAATTCAAACCAATTGTTACTCCCAGAAGCATGGATAATTGATGGATTCATCTAAGCTAAAAGACACAGGTGTTCATTTCAGGTCCAGTAAAAATAAACTAAATACTTAAAGAAGTTCCCACGAATTCCTCTGGAAGTGCTGTGGCTTCATGTTAGTGCTTTTTTTGTCTAGGTGCCTTTTTTACTGTATTTATTACTGATTCACACTTTTAACCTGACAGTGAAATGCAGTACAATCGGTCATTGTATGCGTTGATCCTTTCTAGCGGACACGGACGACGACTTTGAGTTCCTCTCCAAGGAAAGCTGCATCACGGAGCAGACACAATACTACTTTGAGGGCAGCGAAAGGTCCTTTTCCGGGGTGCTGGACTGTGGAAACTGTTCTAGGTGCGGCTCGACGTTGCCTGTGCACTGTGGCGTGTGTGTGTGCGTGCGTGAAATGAATATCAGAAGTAAGGCTACATCCATTTTTCTTTCTTTTTTTCCTTTTTGTTTTCCACATCTTAAAGTAAGACTTCACAGGAAGCATTTTGGCATTTGCCCGAGCTGGAAGCATGGCTTTGAAGATGAAGCGCCTGATTTAGTGGCGGGAAGATAGGAATCTTGCTATGGAGGGTGTGTTTGTGGCAGGGGGGGCATCAACTCCTTTTCCTCCTCCTAACTGCTCAGCGGGTCATCTCAACCAGGTGGCTCAATTCCACAGGGACAAATCTGGAGCCAGATTGGTTTGCTGGGTCTGCGGAGCGCGTGGCACGCTGGCATTTTGACTGGCCCTGCAATTTGCCTTGATCTGCTGACAAACGACAGCAGACGCCCTGTCCGCCACGAACCTAAAGAGGCCATAAATTTAACATGCCATGAATTTAATGTGAAGCCACTAAAGGGACAGCCACCTGGGGCCTGGCTTTACGCTGCTTTAGGGTCCCTACATGCAACACTGCGCCTGCTGTATTTCTGCTCGGCTGTAGACATGTAAACTTTAACAGCCACTATAAAGAAGCGTCTATTCCAGGAGGGCTGCGGCGCTTTGGCCGGAGCTGATGGAGTCTAGGCCCACAACAGGTCTGTTCGGGTCTACCTTACTGTTATACCAGTCAAGTGCGTGACTTTTATTTCAACATGAGCGATTTAAGTAAATAAGTAAATAAAATAAAATGCTCTCATGTATGCCTTCTGTTGGACTTTGAAATCAGTTGCTTTGGCACTTTTTCTGTTCAAGAAAACATTTTAATTGCATTTATCAATTAACGGGTGATCTTTTCAACATTCTGCTTATTGTTGTGGAAAATCCGTGTTTTTTTTTTATTTTTAAAGATAAATTCCCCCCGAGAATTTTTTTTTTTCTTTTGTCAACACATCCATCAGCTGTGCTCACTCGCTGTCCCGTGTTTGTTTGCTTGAAACGTCAGGGTTGGAAACCATGAGTACCTCCACCGCTCTCCAAGCTGAGATCCTGCTTTCCCGTTGGGGTTTTGTCCCAAGATTCTAAGATTCACCTCATCATCATCATTATTATTATTATTATTATTATTATTATTATTATTATTATTATTATTATTATTTTATTTGTTTATTTATTTTTTTTACAACAATTAAGACTTAATTTATACCACTGTAAGGGTGTTTGTGCTACTAAAGCTGTTTATACATTCTAAATAACAGTTGATATATATTTTAAATTATAGGGTTAATGGTCTGCAATCCCATCTGCATTGTGCACTCCTGAACTGATTCTAGATCTGGATCCTAAATAAAGCGATTAGTTAGATTAGAGGAGATAACAATTATATATTTACCGTTTTTTATCTGTATGGACTTAAAGCACTCGGTCTTGAACTCCTCCTCCTTCTGCTCTAGTAGCCTTGATCGATATTCTTACCATGAATTACTCCAGAGAAAAATACCCAGCTGTATAAATGTGCAAATAAAAATAGCGTAGCACTACAAGCAACTTTAGACAAAAGACTCCACTGAATATATTTATAGTATTATTACTGAGACTGCTGTTTCAGGTGGGATAATAAGTTTACATTCATCGATGGTTTTAAATAGTCAATATTTGGACATGTGACTGGATAATTTGGGTGCAGTGCTTCCATAATACTTAAGTGTGTGCGTGCGTGTGTGTGTGTGTGTGTTCCATTGTCGTTGAGATTGCAGGAACTGCAAGTGTGGAAGTACAATAACTGCATAAGGAGCAGTCACATTGTTGTGCTGAATACACCTCTTGTGTGAAAAACGTGTGCATATTTTCATAAGCCAGACTTCTTAGCATATTTACTGGATTCATTGATACTAACATTTAGTGTATATTTATTTAGGATTTTAAAAATGTTTATTTGAACAACTTAAATGCATTTAGTAACTTAATACAATTACAATGATGATATTTTGCTGGTGCGATTCAGGTGAAACACCGTGCTGAAAGGTATTAGAGAACATCCAGACCAAAGCTGTGCCACCAGACTGGTGACAAGAAATTTATGCTTTGTGAAACGTATTCTTCTCCTTTCAGCTTCATCTCCTGCCTGACTGTCTGAGTTTGGCCCCAGTCCGGCATGGCCCTCATCTGATTTTGTCACCTTTCCTCTTTCCTTTTTGTCAGAATGTACCATGCAGAAAAGCTCCACAGCACAAACTTGGTGTTCCTCATCACGGACAGCAAGAAAACCTGCTCGTGTGAACAAAACCAGAAGCCCCTGATGCAAGCGGAGCAGCAGTGTATCCTTGGCGGAGCGCGTGAGCATTGCAGAGTGCAGCCACCATTCCTGCGTCTCAGCATTACCTTAGCTTCTTGCTCACACCTAAACTAGACCGAGTTTCCAGAAGAACAAGTCAATTCCACTGTCTGTAGTGACCTGGCTGGATAATGTTATCCTTCCCCCCATCAAGTTTCAGTTTTCCTCCATCTGCTGCAAGGTTTTTTATATACAGCACGACACCGAAAGCCAAGTGCATGATGTGTCCCCGGGTTGAAAATAAGAGGTGTTTGTCTCTCGAAGGATGAAGCATGATTTGTGAGTGTGAAGAAAGCACAGCTGTGAATGAGATGTGAGGATTTTTCCTCAGCAGATATCCTCAGCCACGGGCCCAGATCCTTGTAAACTGGCAGAGAACCCTCGGTACAGAAAGGGACCCGACGTGTGTTTCGACAATGACGCACGCGTGAGTCACCGTCGTTGGAGGCCACCGAGTTTGTAGAGACCCACTAACCTGTCTTAAAATGACCGCCGCTTTGTCCTTTACATGCACAAACAGCATGTTGTTGTGTTTAAAGCCTTTATGCCGAGAGCTGCTGCACGACATCCTGATTCTTCCTCCTCTCTAAGCCCTTCCTTGTCTTGAGTTTCTGCTGTGTTCCTCTTTTTGTTTTCCTTCTTGCTTTTTTGAACTGCCGCTCTCCATGACCCTTACTGGTAGGAAGACCCTCTTTGGAACAGCAGTCATGGCTGTGCCTTGGCCTCTGTGCGCTCCTCCATTTTACTGCCAGTGTTGATGCGTGTTCAAGGGTCGATGTCATCGCATTTCTGTTGGGATTCCTGGGGCGTCAAGGTTCTCGCAGGCTAGATCACAAGAGAGCTGCATAAGAACCTGTGCCATCATCAGTTCAAAATACAACATAGCTAACATTTCATTATTTAACATCTATATCGACCTCCACTTACATCTCAAAAGACGAATGCAGTCATGCAGACAACAGTAAATCTTGTCAATGTCTGCGTGCCTTAACCGCATTTGAACCATGTCTGCTAATTCGAGCCTGAAATTAATACAGGTGGTCCCCGATTTACAATGGGGTTATGTTCCGATAAACCCATCATAAGTTGAGGACCATCTGCGATGTCCTCTGCGCATGTGGTGTTAGGACAACAGAAGATGAATAAATATTCATATTAATTATTTGCAAGTAAACATTTACATCGTAGATAACGTATTTAAAAGAATGTTCTTGTTCATCTACAAAACCCTACAAAAATTGACTAATTTATATGCTTTATATATGTTTTTACCTTGCATATTACAGCGCATTTCAGCTGTCCATCACACTGCCATCAGATGAAAAGGCTAGAAAAGCCAAAAAGTCCACGAGTTCTGCATCCCACCTCATCATTAGGAAGCTAATTTTCCAAATGCCCCCTTTTCAGGGGGCGTTTTCTTTGGCATAAACAAAGGAAGCGGCAGATGTGCTTCCTGGCCGCTGCTCAGTGTCTGGTGGATTGCATCCCTCCGCCCGGAGCACAAACGTTCAGGACCACCAGACCTGCCTCCCCACAGGCTCCTCAGACTCGTGTGAAAAACACCAGACTCTTAAATATAAGGTGTAGGCTTTCGCTGACTGCAGAATGTATACCTGGATTTTGCACGATGAATCAGAGAGAAACTTCCAAAATATGTAGACTGACAGCGAAATTCCACGGCACAGACAAAGCCTTTGGCTAAAGTGCCAGATGTGCAGAAGCAGATGCTAAGCGTTGGCTGTACAGTGGTGCAGGTTTTGTGTCACTAACTGTCCTCTTCCCCGCTCCCTGCATGTGACCTCTTCACAGGAGGACTCTTCTGACTGTGGCGGGTGTTCCGGCCTCACTCCACCGCTCTGGCCCATGGTTGTCATCCAGCTGCTGTTGCTCTGGCTCCTGAGTGGATCAAGAGACTACGCATCGTGACCCCCTGCTTGTCCTCCCGAGCGGCAAACCGAGCACCACCCGGACGCATACATTTCAACATCCTGCAAAAACGTGCTTTGAGACTCGATTCTGACCCGAGAGCAGAAGGCAAACTGCTGCACTGGGAGTAGACGGGCGAAGGTCCTGCTCTCGGCCTGGTGCTGCAGAACTGGAGGTGTTTGTTAAGGTTCGACAGCAAGCGATCTACAGCCAAAAGATCTCGCAAAGGCAACGATCGAGCTACCTTTTCTGTTAAGTTCGAGTGGAAGGAAGGGTGCCATACACAATGGAGGTTTGCATTTTTTCCTTTAGGCCGCCAAGAGCGAGAATGTTATACTGCCAGGAATTGCAAAATGGGGGAATGCAACCCCCAGTCCATCATGTACTATAGATTTTGTATTATTGTTATTAATATTATTACTCAAATTTTTCTTTTCCGTGGGTTTGAGATGACTGTCAAATCAGTGGTACTTATGTGGCGAGAGACTCCTGAAGACTTCAGTGAGGTAGGTTAAAAGCAAATGGCCGAATCAAAACTAGAGGAAGCGAAAGGGAGGCAGTCGTGAACGGAATTTTGTTTTGTGAGCCAGAAAACATATTTCGGATTCACCTGACCGAATCAGCCCTTTGATTCGTACGTGCCCTTATGTTGAGGAAACACAGCGCATTTAATCACACCAGCGGTTTGCTGAAATCCCGCAGCACCACCGCTGGCCCACTGCCTTGTGGGAGTTTGCCTGTGTTGACTCCTTCATCTGTGTGTGTGTGCGCACGCGCACACACAGGCGCGTTAGGTGTTTCTTTCAACTAAACTTTGAATCCAGAGCACTCGCCAGACATTTTCTTTTGTGTTTAAGATTTTTTTAAGCCTTTTAATTTATTTTGTTTGACATTTTTGCATGATGCTCTATTTATGTTATTTCAAATGTTTCGGGTTGTACCCATTTCTAGCTGCAAAAAAAAAAAAGCAGAAAGGATGTCGGGTGAATAGCTAATGAGCCAAAAAGAAACTGACTTTATATTATGGTCTGAAGTAAAACATCTGTGCAGAAACTACTGCGAGATTCGGGAGAAACAACACCACTGACCGGGGTTAGGTGGGCAGCTCTCAGCAGCGGTTGCTTGTATGGCTGTAAGAACCTCATTGCGTACCTACTGAGCCCGTTCTGTCCTGTTTGTCAAAATCTCAGTCGGCTCAGAAAGTGTGCCTTACTAAATTAAATTGGGAAAAGCTGGAATATTACAACCGAGGACCGTAGTATGGAACCCATAAGAGGAGATCTGAGGATGCCGTTCAGATTCGGCGCTCGGGTCACAGCTCTCGCCTGGTTGTAATTTTCGCCATCCTGGTGCTTTCTAGTTCTTATAAATTTTTATGGGTGTTTGGGCTTCTCATCTTTAAGGCACGTCGTGTTGCGCTGAAGTATCGTAATGAGTAAAAGGGTTTGTGCGGTGGGGGGTGTTTTTCTGCCTCCCGTCGTGTTAGTCACATCGTATGCAAAGACAGACAAGATTTGGTCATACCACACTGAGCCTGAAGGCGCTCACACCCTTAAATCACCTTTACAGGTGCGCAAAGTCAAAATTTGTGCAAGTAATGTAGGGATTTCGACTGCGAGTATGAAATTTGTGGCCATTAGCTTTACGGCCCCACTTTATTATGTAAAACACCGTGGGTTCTATTTTCCCCCCTGCCAATTTAGAATTTCACACTCTGCCACTTGTTTCATACGTGTGAACACGTCCGAAAGGCAGCGCTAACACAGGCCTCAACCAGTCATTCGAATGGTTTTAACCCCTGTTTTCGCACTGATTTCTTATTAATAGATATTTATTTCTAACAGGTGTTCTGCGTTCTTTTGAAGTTCTCTTAAATCATATTAATGTACCTGGACATGAAATGCACTTTTCTGTTTATGTTCTGCAAACCATTTATTATAATCTTAAGTATTCGGTGTGGATTTTTGCTTCAAGTGCTTTATGCAGTAGGATACATACAGTTTATATATATATATATATATATATATATATATATATATATATATATATATATATATATATGTGACCCCAAATCATTAAACATTAGGACTGTATGGAAAATGCAAATAAAAAAAGCAGTAATTCTTATATTTATTTTGACTTTTATTTCATTGCAGACAGTATGAACCCAAGATATTTCATGTTTTTTCTGGTCAACTAACATTTCATTTGTTAATACACATCCATTCCTGCATTTCAGGCCTGCAACACATTCCAAAAAAAGTTGGGACAATAAAGCATTTACCACTTTGTAATGTTGCTATTCCTTTTCACAACACTTAAAAGACGGTTTGGCACTGAGTATACCAAGCAATGAAGTGTTTCAGGTGTTATTTTGTCCCATTCTTCCTGCAAACACGTCTTAAGGTGTGCAACAGTACGGGGTCATCGTTGTCGTATTTTTCCTTTCAAAATTCTCCACACATTCTCTGTTGGAAACAGGTCGGGACTGCAGGAAGGCCAGTCCAGTACTCGTACCCTCTTCTTCTGCATCAATGCTTTTGTAATGTCTGCAGAATGTGATTTGCATTGTCTTGTTGAAAAATGCATGGACGTCCCTGGAAAAGATGTCATCTTGAAGGCAGCATATGTTGCTCTAAAATCTCAATGTACTTTTCTGCATCATCACAGAAGTGTAAATTACCTTTGCCAAGGGCACTGACACAACCCCATACCATGACAGACCCTGGCTTTTGGACTTGTTGCTGATAATGGTCTGTGTGGTCCTTTTCGTCTTTGGTCCAGAGCGTACGGAGTCCATTTCTTCCAAAAAAAAGTCTGGAATACTGATTTGTCTGACCACAATACACGTTTCCGCTGGGTGATGGTCCATCACAGATGCCTCTGAGCTCAGGGAAGTCAACGCCGCTTCTGGACATGGTTAACATAAGGCTTCTTTTTTGCACAGTAAAGTTTTAAATGGTATTTGTGAACGTAACTCCATATTGTAGTGCTCGATAAAGGTTCGCCAAAGTAATCCCTTGCCCATGTGCTTATATCAGCTATTGATGAATGACGGTTCTTGATGCAGTGCCGTCTGAGAGATTGGAGATCACGGGTGTTCAGCTTAGGCTTGCGCCCTTGCCCTTTACGCACTGAAATTCCTCCAGATTCCTTGAATCGTTTAATGATATTATGCACTGTAGAGGGAGAAAGATGCAAATCCATTCCAATATTTCTTTGAGGAATATTTGTTTTTAAACATTTCAATAATTTTCTCATGCATTTGTTGACAAACCAGAGATCCTCTGCCCATCTTTGCACCTCAAAGACTCAGCCTTTCGTGGATACTGCTTTTGTACTAAATCATGGTTGACATCACCTGTTTGAAATCATATTATTTATTTTTTTTTACTTCATTACTAGCTCTAAATTGCCCCCATCCCAACTTTTTTGGAATGCGTTGCAGGTCTGAAATACAGGAATGGATGTATATTAACAAATGAAAGTTAGTTGACCAGACAAAGCATGAAATATCTTGGGTTCATACTGTCTGCAATGAAATAAAAGTCAAAAGTAAATCTAAGAATCAGTTTTTTTTTTTTTTGAATTTTCCATACTGTCCCAACTTTTTTTTTTTTTTTTTTAAAAAGCTGGAAAGACCTTGAATGATTTGGATTTGACTGTATGGTTTCAGGTCCAAGCTCCCAGCTTTATAAATTAGCTTTGTCCTGTAAAAGCTGTTGCTCTCTTGTATAAAAGTGTTTACTGACAAGTATGTAAAACAAGTGTATATATGGTAATGCAGCCGAAGCCATTGAACGCCATGCGATTCATCAAGGAAAAACGCACTGCATGAACAGTTTTTGGCCATGTGTGTCTCATGAAACGTGAAATAATGTTGAATTTGTCCGTCTGAAGAGTCGCCGAATGCAGAGGACAGTCCCGTGTCGTGTTCAGTGGACACTACGTATAAACACAGTAAGCTGCCTGAAAATAAAGATTAGCTTATTCACGTATTAATACATGATTAATATAATAGTTTATGAAAAAGGGAAATTTCCTGATGATTGTAGCTGGTTGTCACCAAAAAGCAGACAACTGCAGAGCGACTTTTCAGTCCATTGAAATCTTGGCGAATATTGGTAGATATTTACAATAAATATTGTGAATATTTCCGGCCACTGTTCAGCTGTTGTAAAAGAAACGTAACTAGAAACACATTTCGGCGCCATCGCATCTCAGGGCCTCCGTCCTTAGTCAGGCACCAAATATCAGGCTGGTCAGAAAGGCCAAAAATATGAAGCTTTCTTGCAGTGTGGTTTGTTTGGCCTTTTAGCAGAAGCAGTCGACGTTGTTTGCTTATTTCTGCTTTTAGACGAGCGATTTTGATGCCTGGGGTCCACTTTGGAGCGTCTGCCATGATGTGCTGCGCTGGTCCTTCTCCTCCACTGAACTTTCCGGAAGGCTCATTTCACAACCCAAAACGACATTACGTGCCATAGGACTTCTCTCAGCTCAGATTTGTCTGTTAAGAGGGGGGGGGGGGTGCTAACAGGACGCGTGGGTCCAAATATCGCAAAGGCAGATTTTGATGTTACCTTACTGCATGAAACCACTCCGGCAACAGGCAATGAGAAAATGTTGTTGTGCCCTTGCTTTCAGTATCCACTTTGCAGAAGCGTACGATGGTGAATATTAAAAGCCTTTCTTTTTGATATGGATCAGCACTACTGCCGTTTTCTTGGGGGAGACAGCATTTTATAGCTCCATTACAGGGCATATATTCAAACTGGCCTTATTCTGGTGTATATTATAGCTACTTCTTCATATAGTGCGAATGAAAAAGGCTAGAAAATGAATTGTTTATTTGGTGGGGGGGTCCAGCATTATCTGAGAACAGAAATGATAGCGTGTGTTTTTAAAGCGCTGAATGAAGGTGCTGATGCTGCAGAGTGCCTGGATGCGGATTCGGTGATGTGACACTGCATTTTTGTTGGATGTCTACTTCATACCGCTAGTGCTCTTTGTGCAGCTCGTGTGGGTCATTCTTTTTCTGGACCGTTTTAATCGAGATCGCTTGATGTGTGTAAACCCTGTGGGGGGGAGGCATCTGACTCCTGCCTATAGGATGCAGGCTATTGCTCTTCGGGCTCTGCTCCATTGATCTCCCTTGTTTGTGCTTTAATATATAACACTTTTGTGGAACTTCAGTAGCCTGAATCGATTTTGTATACATTTGTACAATATTGTTATTAAACTAAGAAAAAGAAAGAATGTTTATGCCCTAATTGTGTTCATTCTTGTGTGAATACAGCATATTGAGAATGAAAGTGTATCATTACAGTGTTGCATAACTTCCCGCTGCAAGCCAAACTGCCGTTTCCCTAAGATGCGAAATGAAAACATCGGCGCCGTTCATGTCTCGTTTATCCACCCGAGTAAAAAATATTCGTACAATCGAAGGTCCCAGAACAGCTTAAGCGATTTAAACGAATTCAAATCCTTACACTTGGCAGAAAATGTGACCAAAAACAAGCTATGTGGTGCCTTGCAAAAGTATTCAAACCCACTGAAGGTGAACCCAGTGCCAGGGGGTACAAATTATACCTTTATTTTTCTGACCGGTATGTTTATTGTGAACTCATAAGCCGTAAGACTAAATTGTCTGAGCCACAGTAGGTTATTTGTTTGCAGATTTTTTTTTTTAAACAAAAAGAGAAGTTGAAATATGGGGCTTGCACAAGTATTCAATCCCCATCTGTTAGTATTTGGTAGAACCACCTTTTATTGCAAGAACAATTTTAAGTCTTTCAGTCTAAACATATGCTGCTGTTGTCAAATAGTGCCTCAGATACCGAAGTCCCTGTACTAAAGTGAAGAGGGAAAGAAGCTCATGTTGGAACGTTTCCAGAACATTTCCTGTAAGGGCTTCCTGTCATGATGGAAATCTCCAGCATGGAAGCGCGTCTTTTTCAGGGCCATAATAGTGATAGGCAGATCTGTATGAAACTGAGCTGGAGGTATTTTTCAAGGGGGTGTCGTAAATATTTCTGGTGGTCTCAGCTGTTTCCTTTCAGCGCATCATCATTTGACATAAGTGGTTTCCTCAAAAACGTTGCACTTCTGAAGGTGCTGAGAAGCTTGCGGTGTCGGTTCCACAGAAGTACATTTTCATCCTTCCTGAAGCAGACTCACCGTAAGATGCATTCTGGCTTGTGGCAGAGCTGGGTGATGCCATCAGGAAATTCCTGACCTACCCCTCCCAGAGTTGCCATTACCCAAAATGCCCTTTACTGTTTTCATTAGACCAGCTGCTGCAACTGGGTTCAGGGGGGTGGGCACCTTTGACAAGGAAATTGATCCAGGCAGGGACCGAAAGAATTATCAAGAAGAGCATCTGTAGCAGGCGTAGGAATGCCCACACAAGAAGCTGGCAGATGATCAGGTCTTTGGGGTTAAAGGTAGCACTGAGAAATTATTTCCTGTTTTCCAAAAACCTTAGTGCCAAAAGGCCCGAGGAAGCATCTGAAAGCCTGCCGGGGTGCTTTTTCACTCAGCCCAAATGCAGAGCTAAATAAAATAATACAGGAAGATGTTTTGAACCGGATTTACAGTGAGGAAGCCTTGTGAATGGGGTTAGAAGTTTCTCATTTCTTTGCAAGGAGCTTTTATTTAAAGGTGAATGACTCCAAAACCTCAGTGCATTTAACGGTTCTGCTCTGTTCCCAGCAACCTCCATGGGGACTGCTGCGTGTTTTGTCGTCGTCGTCGTCGTTCTGATTCTTATCTGTCTGTGTTGGATGGTGCCTGGGAGAAGATGCGGGTGCTCTTTGTGGGGGTCAGAGATCACAGCCTGCGGTGAGTGTAAAAGGATCTCCTTGTGAACAGACACAGGTTGCGGCCTCTGCCATTGTTGTCTTTCGCACCGCATGCCAGTCGCTGTGTAATAACAAGCAGAACCTCGTGGTGAGTAGAAAGCCTCCGTGGAAGGGGCGCCCGCCGAAGCCGCAGGGCACGAAAAGGTTGTTGTCGTTTTGCTGTGGATGGAAAGATGGGCTGTTGATGAGGAAGTGGCCCGGTTGACCTGCGGGTTCATTTCTGAATGAAATAAGAATTTCAGATGAACTCTGAGATAGCGAACACCCACACGTCAGCTGGACCTCCTTTTCCATGAGGGTCAGACCCGGTCATGGTGTGCTTGTGCAGACTAACATCTCACATGCAAGTCAATAACAGCTAAGCACTGTAGGGGGGTCCAAAAGGGTCTCAAAATGCAGAGTTGGACGAACCTTAAAGCAGGTGGAGCAGTACAGCAGAAGGCCATGCTAGGTTCGCTATCTGTGAGCTCAGAAGACCAAAAGTGGGTGGTTCTCACGCTAATACTTCCAGCAGGATGATGTCGCATCCCAGCCCCAACACACCATCTCAGGAAGCCTCTACTTTGTTCCAATGTCCTGTACAGTCCCCACTTCTCAAGCCAGTGCCACATAAGTGCCACACCACTTGCAAAACCAAAGTGTGTGAACGAGTAAAACCAGCATGGACCAAGAACCACGTGGAATGTGGGGGTTAATTCAGCTGTTGTGGGGGTAAATGAAGGTCTCACCCAGGGCCTGGGCAGGTGTACTTGTGTGGGCATTCTTGTGTGGGCATTCCTTCTTCTTGTGGTGTACCTAATAAAGTAGCAGACGGCTGAAGGGATTTGTGTGCCGCATCGCAGCATATGTGACGGTCCTTTTACAATAGCTGTTGGGGAAGGGGTTTCGCTCTCTTTCTAATCTCCACGTTTGGATTTCCACAGTCAGCATAGAAGCTGACCAGCACACTTGGTGAACCTTCCAGTGAATTTTTTTCTTTGTTTTTTCAGTCTGTTTTCCTACAAGGAATGCATTCATTTACATTTAATTTAAATCAATGAATCTGATCAAATGAATGAACATAGCTGGCAGAAAATTACTTTTTTGGAGCCGAAATTGTGGAAAAAAGTTTAAGATAAGCACCCTTTTCTGAAAACTGGCTCTTTGGCTGTTTTTGTAGACCTGGGTCCTGGACGGTTTTATTCAGCACCTCAGTTGCGCCTCAGATACGGAGGATGAGGAGCGAATCATAAAAAACGATAAAGTAATCAATTAATTGTTAAAACAAATTGAAAAAGAATGCAAACCAACACATCGAATAACACAGTAAACAGAAGAACAAACAATACGGGAAATACAGATAACCAAACTGAATCCGCGTACAAACATATATTTATGTGCAAATTTATGCAGACATCAAAATTTTCTCTAATTCGCATTGTTCTTCTGTTCTGCCATGTTAAAAAAAAATTAAGAAGAAAAAGTAAAATTGAAAAACATGAAATAATAAAATAGATTAAACTGGTGTCTTAGCATGCAAATTATTATTTTAATGTAAGAAGTAAGAGGAACTGGAAATGAAAGTGAGGTGAGCAGCCCTGCATTAGAGGCTAAAGTGGAGTAAATACTGGACCACCAGGGCTCCGCTTCCAGACTCAGCTGACCTCAGTAAGCAGATGAACTTTTCCGGTCATCATTAAGCATAGGAACTTCCCATAAGAGCGCAAGAACTGCCGGGAAAGGACCACGTCCGTGTCAGCACAACAGAACATCTCTTGTTTATGCAAAGCAGTCAGGAAACTCTGGGACCCCGAGTGTGAAACCATCCTCCACCATCAAGACTGGGCTCTCCAATTGTCACTGAAATTTATGTTCCAACACGAAATTGAACTCCCGTTACGCAGTAAATTGTTGTCCGTTTGCGATTTGTCCTTTGTCATGGATTAGCTCTGCATTTAGAGTTTTATTTTTGCAAAGCGTGACCACCCATGGACTCTTATTGCTAAAGTCTGAAAAACTGAGAGCGTTTATTCTGAAAGCTGCGGGATCCGTCGTTTCGGCAACATTTGCTGCACTGCGTGTGACTGCATGGTCCCACGTGCACTTGCGAACAGTGGTGGTGAGACCGCGATGCTCACCTGCAATGGACCAGACATCCCATCATTCTGAAATTCTGCAACCTGACCCCAGTTCCCTTCGTGTTCTTCTGTGGTTTCGTTCCAGTTAAGTTTCCTTCCATCCCCAAACCTGCTTATTTTTTTGCTCAGCAGCATTGTCCATAATACTGATGGTATGAAAAGAAGTTCCTGGTACAGCAGGGAGCAGAGAGGAGAGGAAGCAGAAAATATTTCCAGGAAATTCCACATACAGTGCTCGCGCTGTGTTTGTACCTTTGCTACAGATGTTCTGATGTACCCGTGATGGATTTGATGATGTTCTTCGTTGCTGGATGGTCTTCTTCATGAGTGCAACGTGCATGTGGCTGACACAAACAGGATGTGACCCCGGCGCTTTGATAGCAAACCAGAGCCACTTTGGGAACCTGGGTGGGAGCCTGGCTTGGATTGAAAGGATGCGAGTCAGCAGATGGTAGAGCTCTGGGGGTCCGGTGGGCCCAAGTGTTTGCTGGACCTTTCCTTTGCACCGAGAAGGTAGCGGTATGAGCCGCTCGAGTGCGCCCCTCCCCTTCCCGCACACTTGGTCCCACGCACCCAGCTGTCCACCCTCTGCTCCCCCCAGCACTTCATCAAAGGGGCTGCCCAGGTGACTAAAAGTAGGGGCTGGGGCCCAGCAGTGTCCAAGGCCCCCCACGTAAGGAGCAGCTGTGGGAGTGTGAGGAGCCCCACGACACACGGAGACCCGCCGCTTGCCGCCTAATGACTCGCCTGCCGGTCATTTAGTGCCGCCCGCAGTCATCGCCTGGGCCTGGTAGCGGCTGCCCGTGCCCTCCCATGCTTTGTTGTTCCTGCGCCCTTTCAAGTCGTCCGCTGTACAAGTGAATCACTCAAAGCAGCAGAGGAGGGGAGGGGTAAACCTCTCGCAGATGGCTGAAGTCCCGGTTCATCAGGACGTAATTGGCCAAGAATGGTCTGATATGGATGTGGTTCCTATTATAAAAACAAGAAAGCGCTGGCTGACCGGTGCGGCACGCAAATCCCTTAAGCTGGTTGCACGCAGCCCAATGTTCCGCTGCGCCGCTCAGCTCCTCACCCCGCCTTTCCAGAACCCATGGATCTTCTCCTACACGAAGGCAAACACTTGCAAACCAACCTGACAAACCGCCCGCAGTGTCAAAAATAGACATTTAATAAATTGTGTGTTGAGAGCTTAAAAACTAAACAACTGTTTTGATTTCTTTACAAGGACGGCAATGCTGATGCAGATGCTGAAGATGTTTTGTCTAACAGCTGCTTGTCTGATGCTCTGTTTCTCCCATACAACCTGAAGAAAAAAGTGAGAGTTAAAGCAAAATCAATTAAAAAAAAAACTGGAGCAGCTGGATTGTCCTAAACAGGAAGTCTGTGAAGGAAAGACTGTAAGCTTGCAGTTTTGGCTCCAATGTGATGAAATGAGGTTCACTGCATGGTCAAAAGTATGTGGACCCCACCTTCTAATGACTGAACTGAGCTGTTTCAGCCACATTCACATAGCATACAAACACATTCTAGACAACTGTGTGCTTCCAGCTTTGTAGACACATTTTGGGGAAGAAGCTCCTTTCCTACTCTAGAATGACTGTGCCTCCCCATGCACAAAGTGAGCTCCATAAACACATGGTTTTGCCCACGTTGGTGTGGAAGAACTTGAGTGGCTGCACAGAGCCCTGACCTCAACCCCACTGAACACTTTTGGGATGAACTGGAATGCCGACCACGAGCTGGACCTTCTCTCCTGACCTCACTGGTGCTCTTGTGGCTGAATGGCCACAAAATCCCACAGACGCATGCCAAAATCTGATGGAAAGCCTTCCCAGAACAGTGGGAAATGTTATAGCACCAAAGGGGGGGGACAATTCCATCTTAACACCCAGGGGTTTGGAATGGCATCCATATACTTCCATAAGTCCTATCTTCCTCAGAAGACTACCTCTCACCTCTGAAGAACTCATTTTAAGCCCAGCTGTCATCTGAACAATCTACTCCACAAGCTTGGTCATTTTCTACACATGGCCTACACCAGCAAAAGCAGAGGTACTGGAATGAAAGTTACTGCACTTCCAGAAGAACATCTATGTGTATCTTGAGGAAATGCAAAGCTGGCTTCTCTAAGCTCTAAGAATAAGGCCTGCTGAATGTAAATGTAAACGTCAGCACTGTGGAACTATGCCTCAGTCTAGCAGGTGTCTTTTCCTAGAGTCCAGCAGAAGCCCTACTGCTCCTGGGGTGATGTTTTGAGTGAGGCAACAAGTGCAAGAAAGAAAAACATCTCAATCCTCAAAATGCAATATAAACACTCAGTGACCCATTGAGAATATTTAATATCTGAAGATAAACATTGGCGTGGATATAAAAAGTTGAAACATGGGAACGCAAACAAGTGTGCTCATATATTAAACCTACAGAGCAGGGCATATTTTGCTAAAGTGCGTGACACGTGGCGCACGGAAGCATGGTGACCCGCAACATTGTTGGTTGTTCCAAATGCCCGGTTCCAGCAAGCATGACACAAACACTTGGTAGATGCAAATAGCTATGGCGAAAAGCCGAAGCAAACAAGCCGCTAAATGCATCTTCTGCTTGACATTCGGGTCAATGGTCACATGAAAAAAAGAGAACTTGCGGTTTAAACACTAAACAATGCAACAAACCACTGACGTGAACAGGCCGCAGCTTCCAGCCCTGCCGAGCCCATAAATAAATGCAGTTGTAAAAACAGCAGGAATCTGACAACGGATCCGTGCGTTCTTGGTGCAGATCGAAAGTCGAGGTTTCCCTAAGTGCAGCGTTCATTTGAAAAATCTTTTCCCACCAGGGAGGCACAGGTGAGTAAGAGAGCGTAGACCTGGCACCCGAAGGCTTGTTTTGTTTCTGGCGCTAAATGACAAACAGGACCCCGGTGTAGGAAGTGGGCTATTTGTTTGGAAAAAGGCTTCTTGACACGACAGGCTTCTTTCACGGCGTCTGGACTCATCAGCCCGCGGCCGCTGCTGACAGCTGTTTGTTTAACATCTTGGCAGCTTCTCCCTGCTTCTTGTCACATACCTGACTCATCCCGACCCCCCTCTTCCCGCCCTCGTGGTTCTTCTCCCAGTGGCCTCCTTAATGGCCGGCACGCCTACGTACCCCCGAGGCAGCCGTGGCCGGGGTGGGGGGTCGCGGGGGAGGGTCAGTCTGAGGTCCAGGTAATTTGCTGGGGATGAAATCTGACGCCGCTTTAGGGACCCACGTGACAAATGTGTTCAAAGCTGCAGGAAATCTATTAGCACCCCAGACCCCCTGGCCCCCAACCCCTTCCCGTCTTAATAATGGTGCACGAAAAAGAGAAGGGAATTATAATGCAAGCCCACTGTGACTTGGAAGCACCGAGGAGGGAGCTGAAAATGTACCGCTCGTGCTCTGTGGCACATGGTGCGAGTTAACAGGCGGCAAGGGGGTCCCGCACCTTTGCCACCACAACACCAACACCATTGTTATGCAGTTTTATTGTCCACACGGTTGGGGGTGATCCTCAAATGGGCTTTCCAGGTCTTTGGGCCACTCGTGCTGTAAGAGAAAAGGGGGTGGTTGTGCAGGAGTGGAGCAGAGCTTTAGGAAGTGGCACCAAGGCCAAGGTTGGATTTTTAACAACCAGCTGTATGTGGAATGTCTTAGATTTTTTTTTTTTTTGCTCTATCTGTTCTAGAAAATGGGTTCATACAGCAGTTTGGCTTTCAGAGAAATTCACTCACTTCCTGGTCAGGGTTGTGAAGGTCTGAAGCCTATGCTGGAATCGCTGGACACAGGGCCAGGGTGGGGGAGGTGTACAGCAGGGAAGGGATGACAGTACATCGCAAGGAGGCCACATACACATAGCAACAATGGCAATTTCCAGTCAACCATTGTCCTGAAACACATGTCTTTGGACTGTGGGAGGAAACCCACATACAGAACATGCAGAGTCCACGTAGACTTAGTTGGATTCAAACCCAAATAGTTCCGACGCTGTGCCACACATATTCAAACAAACAGAAAAGAGTCAAACTCAGCTGGATTTTTACAAACTGTTAGATTTTTAAAAATGTTCTTCCCTCTGTGCATCCACTGAAGATATCAGTGACCTAATCTGTTTTTATTTTTCTTAAACATGCTTACTTTCTGTATGCTTTCAATTTTAACGTAACATATGAATTTGAATTACACTGAAGCTTTAAGTCCTTCTCATGGCTTAGCTTTTATTTTTATGCTAAAACAACTGCGATTAACTGTGGGAGCGCTAATGCTTTAGAATAATTTAGATGTTTTCCACATTACTGGTGTTCATAGGTTTAAGAGCAGATAACCAACCAGGTAGAGCTGACAGTGTGGTCAAGTGAGATGACGGCCCGGTGCTGAAGACCCAGTGTGTCACGCTTCCTTCTGGTAAGGTTCACACCCTGGACTGTATTTTGCCTTTCTGAGACAGAAATGGCAGCTGTGGATCAACACGTCGCAGGAATGTGCAGTAGATAGAAAATATCTGCACCCCCTTTAATAATTTTTACATTTCTGTAAGCGAAAGCCTAGCGTTAAAATGCTACAAATCTATATTTCTTCCTAGTTATCGACACAGAATACTTCACAGTTCAGTTTAAAAAATGTTGTTCTAAATCTTTTCTTAAATCAATTAAAAATAAATAACTACAATATCTACGTTTGATAAGTGTGCACACCCTTTAATATGAAATTAGGAATAACCAGTTGCCTTCAGCATCACATATTAACTTACCTGTCCAACACCGGTGTGGAATCATTGCAGTTCACTTGCTTCATAGTCACAGACAAAGAAAGCAGCTTGGTATCCAAAGACCTTCCAAAAAAGTCAGTGGTAAAGTTGTGCCAAGGTAAACATCAGGTGAGGTATACAAAAAGTTTTTCAAGACTTTGAAGATACTGTACCTCGAAGCACTGATCAGTCAATCATTAAGAAGTTGGAAATCCATGGCATCACCCTCAGTCTACCAAAATCAGGGTTTCCGTCAAGCCTAAGTGACCAGGAGAGAACATATTTGAAAAGTGAAGCCACCAGCTATCCAATGGCATCCTTGGGATGCCTACAGACTTTAATGATCAACAGAGGGAAAAATCTGCATCACACAACATCAAAGATATTGCCCCCATCTGGCTTACATGGGAGGTTGGCAAGAAGAAACCCATTCCTCAAAAAGGGCCATATGGAGTCTCGAATGAAGTTTGCCAAAAAAACACCTGAAGGTTCCTGCAACAAACTTTCAGAGAGTTTTGTGGTCGGACAAAGCAAAAATAAAACTTTTTAGTATAAATACTAAGGTTTGGTTTGAGAAAACCCAACACAGTCCATCAACAAAACAACACCATCCTGACTGTAAGGCATTGTGCTGGGAGCATACAGTAATATTGTGGAGATGTCTCTCATCTGCAGGGACAGGGGAATTTATCAGGGTTGAAAAGAGGATGGATGGAGCCAAGTACAGAGAGATTCTGCATAAGAACCTGATGAAGACTGCAAAAACACTGAAAATGGGCCGGAAATTCATATTTCAACAGGACAATAACCCAGAGCACAAGGCCAAAGCTACCATGAGGTGACTTGCAAAGAAAAAGGTGGATGTTCTGGAGTGGCCAAGTCAAACCTCTGACCTAAATCTTGTTGAAAATTTTTGGAATGCCTTATAGGTTGCTGTTCATAAGTGAAAATCATCTTACATCCCCCAGCTCGAACAGTGTTGCAAAGAGGAGTGGGGAAAGATCTCCAAATCCAGGTGTGCCAGCCTTGTAAAAAGCAGGCCCAAAAGACTCGTACCTGTCATTGGTACCAAAGGTACTTCCACCAAGTACTGACATGAAGAGTGTACACTTAATAAATAAAGATGTTTTAGTTTTTCCCATCGGGCACCTTTTTTTCCCACACCAAAATGGTTTCACCCCATTCATTTGGTTTTTTGTGTGTTTTGGATCCGGGAAAAACAGGTCCCATCAAATGTAGAGATCCTAAAACAAGAAAATGCAAAAAACTTAGAGGGGGGGGTGTATTCATTTTCAAGCCACTTTCCTGATGTTCCCTGATGCCTTTCCAGCTCAACTCCCAAAAGGTCAGACCAGTTGCTCCTCATTTCGTCTCTATCTCTTCTCTATGTGATTCATTATGATGTTGTTAGAGCACCCATTGTGGGATGTGACCCTACCATTTGTCAGCTGGCCAAGCTAAACTTTTAGTAGCCAAAGAAAATGTTTGACTGGCACTGGCGCCAACCTTTATCTCAATCTAACGTATTTTAATGTTAATCGTGGTCTCCTTGTACTTATTCCCGTAGGCTGAACAGAAGCTTCACTTTGTCAGCTTCCCTGGAGCACAAACATGTGATGGAGCTTCGTCTCTTTATGTTGCACAAAGTTATTTTAGATCTCCTGCTCTTCAGATTGGCCCCAAATTCACTGTAGACTCTTTGCTGCCGCCAAGTCTCTGACACGCAGGTCCAAAATCTTACCTGCCAAAGACTGCTGATCACTTGTTCCTCTGCTCTTTCCATTATTCCCTCTCCTCTTTTTTTTGGCTGGCTTTGGTACCTGAAAGTCAGCATACAGAGATGTCTACTCACTGCAAACGCTTCAGTATAAACAACAGTCAAGCCCCCCCTCCAACCCCCCACCACACACGGGCTTCTCCTGCGCATGTCAGCTGTTGGACACCCGTGTTGGCTAGCAAACATGCCTCATAAATCCAGCAACTCTTTATTGCCTGTAGTAATAATGAGCCCTAAAGCAAAGTTATAAAGAGTTAAAAGTTGAAAAAGCAAAGGAAAGCATTACGTACGACCTGGAGTGATAAATGTACAGAGTTCCCTTATAAAGTAATGCCAGACTTTTATGATTTAATTTACTACTCATTTATTGCAGATGACAATTTATGAGCCCCCAGCAGAGTGGCTTGTGAGTGTTATGCATGATTAGTGTGAGTATTGCTTATAATAATAGCAAATATTATTCTTATGGTCATTAATTTATTTAAATGCAACTTCTCAAAGTGCTTTACAGTAAAGAAAAAAGATACAAGAGGTTCCAGTTGTAAAGCAGTTTGTAAATATTTTTAACGTTTATAAAGAGTATTTAAAATTTGCAACATTAAAAGAAGCTGGTTGTCATCCATAACCAATGATTTTGAACCTATATCGTATAGTACGGGACGGCAGTCCGTCAAGGAGTGACACGCACTTACATGCTCATGCACACACTAAGGGCGATTCAGAGTCCTCGGTTCACCCAAAGCTCGTGTCTCTGTACCGTGGGAGGAAATGGGAGCACCACGAAAAAACCTGCAATACAAAAGGAGAGATGTGAACCCACGAAGCTGTGAGACAGTCGCTGCGCCGCCATAACAATAGACTGAAACAGCAAACTAAATGAAAAAATAACAGCAGCATAAATAACTGCATGCAATGTAATACTGTTATAAATAAACTACTAAATAAGTAAATATACAGTATTTGATACTGTGTTATAAACAAACTGAAACTGTACTCTATACGATAATGAATTTAGCCAAAATCAGCTGACGCTGGTGTCTTATCAGCTGTTTCCCCTAGTTTTGCTCTGTCTGAACATGTTTGCGCCACCACATTTGCTGTGCTTTTCATTTTTTACACCTAATTATTTAGATGCCGGTTGTTGTGTCAAACACTCGTCTTCCCTTTATTCAATATCTCTTAACACTGAACTCCAGCCCCAAACACCTGTGTAATGCAGCGACACCAGGGTGACAAAATGTCCTGTACCATACCATACTGTACCATGTGTTATAGATATGCAAATGAACGATACTGTTAAGTGTTTTCTAATCTGGTGTTTAGAGCGTGTTGTCAGGCTGATGGTCATACAAGTGTTTTCGGATAGACTGGCAATGTATTGCTTATAAATTTATTTCCCCATTTAAAATAATGGAAACTAGGTACTTGGTATTTGTATTTTTTAAATCTGATCCATTTTCAGGGATGAACTAGATTCAGAAACTGAGGGAATATTGTATGTATATTTCTCATTTAAATTTTTGGTAACGATCACTTTTTTTGCACAAGAATTCGATGTGTGAGCAGATCTCCAGAACGAATGCTGGTTGTCTGAGGGAAGCCTGCATTAGAGGAGCGACCCTGAGAGACAGCGTTCATTTTTTCTTTTGCCAGCTGGAAAGCTATCCCGTGTTCCTCTGCGGTCTGGAACTTCGTCACATTCTGGTTGTACACTCTGCAGAAACTGCTCTTCATCTGTTCACCCATTAAGGGCTTTTCATAAAGGGAGTTTGTGTCATTTCAGAGCATAAATAAAAACCACCTTTCAAAGCAGAACTCCCATTCCAAAGCATTTCTTTCCCCCAACTTTTCCCAAATTGCGTACAATTCCCTACCACTCAGGAAATGACATTTCAATTGGTTCAGCATCCCTGCTTTAACAATCCTACATGGCAGTGCTTTTCCACGCTGCTCCCCAGCCACCAGGGACATGGTCATCCACAGTGATTCACGCCTGTTTCACAAGTCCCCAGATAAGCAGATCACAGCCCGCTTCTTGCTGACACGCAATAAGAATCTGGAGGGAAAAGGAAGCGCTGTCGGGAGGAAAGTGTTTGACTCTGACTTGACATTGTGATAAAAAAACAATGACTTAATCTGTATTGCCATGCCTGATGCACGATTGCTAGCGAGATTTTGCTCCAGGGCTCGCAAGAACGCATTCTGTCGCTCTCTGCAAACTTAAAATGAGCAAAAAGGCACAAAAAAAATCTACATTTTTGATGCATTTGACCGCGGATGTGACTCACCGCGTGGAATCGAGGGTCTGCTTTGCTTCCACTGCTGTTTTCGCAGGTCCTCCAGGGGGCGTTTATAAGTGGTGCTAATAGCCCGAGTGTGGATTCCCATGAAATAATGATCCCCTCATTTCCCCCCCAACACGGCAGCACTTTGTAAAACAGAGACCACCATCTTGCACCGAAATGGGATTGAATCCAGCTGCACTTAGCAGGTAATCTGCCGCCACTGTGGCCTGACAGCAAAGTCGACCCTGGTGGTGACAGAGGGCTTTTGCTTCGGTTCCCCTGTTCGTGTTTCATGTTATCCAGCGCTTGTTTGCTGTTTCGCTCCCTATTTTACTCATTTGCAACCCCAGATGTTGCTGGAAGTTTGTAGAGCCTAAGCTGGTGTGAGTGTCTGTGTCGGGAGGACAGCATCAGGCCCCCCAGCGGGATTTAACCCAGACAGCAACAGGACGATGCTGAATCACCGCAGATTTGCCCCTTAGGTCTGTCTGCTGTCGTTCACAGGGTTGCAGCCTTGATTTTCGGTCGGGTTGCTCAGCATCGGGTTCACCTGGAAGTCTTGTGGTCGGTCACCGCTAATGGTTTGAGTCGGATAACAGGGATTAAACCACCTCCAGCTTAGTGCTGACAAAACAGAGAAGCTGGTGGTTGATCTTTGCTGTGTTAAGGAACCCTGTTTCATCAAAATTGTTGTAATTTACCGTTTTTGGTGATTTAGGTGCACAATAAAGTTGCAGTTGACAAAATAACGCCTGGAAACATTTTCTCTGCCAAATCTGTTGTTTCTCAGCAACAGTGTTTAAAACCACATTATTTCTTCCGAATGTTAAAATCCGTAAACAATAGGCAGTTTTTCATTGTTTCAACATTTAATGAATCTAAAAAAAATTGAAAATATTTTTTCCTCTGTATGTGCTCTGTTCTTTGGCAATATTGTTTAAAGCAGCTTTATTTCATCAAAGTGTTGTGGCATTTTGTGTACTTTTGATTCCTTGGGGCCTCGGTCCTTCTTACCAACAGCCATCCGCCTCCGTAATGGCACATGAGGACCTGTCAACAACTCGGCTGTTTACTGCTGTTATTTATTGGCTATTTATTTGTTTTTTTTCCTTTTGCTTTAGTTATTTATTTATCTTTATTTGTATTTTGATCAGTTGTATCCTGCGTGTTCAACTGTTGAGCGCCAAATTTCCCTGCAGGGATGAATAAATTCTTATCCCATCCTGAAAGTTTTTCCATGTTTCTTGTCTTATTTTGCTTCTATTTTTAAAAGCCAGAAACGCATCTTCTTGTGACCTAAATGAGAGCTCAGTCTCTGCGTTGTTAAATGTTCTGCCAGGAGCCGCCTTGCCTTCAGGCTCAGCGAAACGTCTGACATCGCCACAGGTCAGAAAGTGCAGACTTAACAACGTTTCAGGGCGGTTTTCACTTTTTTTATTGTAAATGGCAGAACAACAAGAGTTTCTGTTGTCATGGGAATGATAGAGATTTTTAATGAAATGCCTTGGGGTGTGAATTGTTACTCTTGTCTGTGTGAGAAAACAAATGCCTTCCGGTCTAAGCAGCGCTTTGGAGCTGAACCTGGACCTTTTACTGGAGCCCTGCCTGTTAGCTCCTTCAATTCAGGTTCTGGACCATTACAGCATGTGGTCCAGCCCACAGTGAGAATAGTCAGAGTACCAAGGTTTTTAATCTGGACATACATATGTTTTGAGAGCAAATGGGTGTTGGTGTGTGTAGCTGTGTGTTAGTGTGAGGCACAGCAGCTTGGGATGAATCTCCTGTTCTTTGTGCAGCAGGTAGTGCCCTGTTTAGTGTTTTGTCTGGTAGCCTGAAGGTCGTTGGATTGAATCCCACAATCCCACTCCTGCTGTAGTACCGTTTGATTCATTTACTTACGCCAAATTGGCCGTGTGAATGTGAATGGCCAGGACAGGGTAAATCAGTGTAAAGTAGATTCTTCTGTCACTCTGAGCAACCTTGCAGAAAGGTGTCCGATAAATATATGACATACACTGCCCGGCCAGAAAAAAGTCCCACACTCTAATATTTGGTCGGACCGCCTTTAGCTTTGGTTACGGAACGTATTTCCCACGGCATCGTTTCCATAAGCTTATGCAATGTCACAACATTTATTTCCATCCAGAGTCGCATAAATTTTTCGCCAAGATCTTGTATTGATGACGGGAGAGTCCGACTGCTGCGTAAAGTCCTCTTCAGCACATCCCAAAGATTTTCAGTGGGGTTAAAGTCTGGACTCTGTGGTGCCCAAGCCATGTGTGAAAATGATGTCTCTCTCATGCTCCCTGAAACACTCTTTCACAATTCGAGCCCCATGAATCCTGGCATTTATGCCCCCCATGTCATCTTGGAAAATAAAGAAAAAATCCACTGAAGGAAAAACCTGCTCATTCAGAATATTCAGGTGGTCAACTGAGCACATTTTTGGGCACATAACGTTGCTAAACCTAGACCTGACCAACTGAAGCAACCCCACACCATAACACTAAGTTAAATCCAGGTGGTGACTTTTTGGGCCGGGCAGTGCATGTCGTGTGTGTGCGTGCGTGTGCGTGGGTGAATAAGCAGTGCGTAAAAGTTCCAGCTGCGCCGCACAGCACCCGGCTGGTTGCGCTGATTTGCTTGTGCTTCTCACGCACTTTGGCGAGCGGACCCGCGTCCGGGGCGCAGCGCCATGGGGAAAACCGTCCTGGCGGACATTGCATGCGGCTCAGCGCCTATTGCACCATTCCCCGCAATAAGACACACGCACAGTGTGTAAAGCTGCGGGATGACAGGGGTAGAGTTTCCTTTAAAAGGGGGGGGCGGTATCGGTACATAGTCCTACTGGGGATTGAACGGAGGACGGGTCTTTTCCAGTAAAGGGTCCGGCGGGGGGGGCGGGGGTGTGCGCAGTTATAAAAGCCCCCCCCCCTCACTTACTCACCGCAGCCGACAACCGAGATCGGCGCGTATAAAGGAGGAGCGGGGCGCCACCGGGACGCGGACTTTGCGAGCGTGCGCGTGGGCGGCCGGAGAGCGAGGACGCGGGGACACGCGACAGCCATGTGGACGTGCGGGACCTTCGCCTGCCTCGTGCTCGCGCTCGCGCTGTCCTCAGGTGAGCGGCTTCTCACGCAACGTGCCGTCACCGCAATGTCGCGGGACTCGTAAGCCCGGAGCGGGGATCCCGTGGACGTATAACCAGCTTACAAAATGCACAAACGTGTGTGACTTCGTATTTATCCTTCGTGATCTAATATTATATTGCATGCTGTGTGTGTGCTGCCTTTCTGTCGCGTGTGTGCGTGTGCTCGCTTTTGACTTTGCAGATATAAATGTTGCATCGTTGCAAAGTGACGGCTGACGGTCCAGAATTCGGCGATGACGGAGGTGATGGTTCGCTCCCAGATGTTGTACGATTTTGCTGCTGCTCCTTAAATCTCGGTGCGGGATGACACTTTGGTCCTTAAAGTGTGCCATTAAACTTAGTGTGTGTGTGAGGGGAGGGAGTGTTAAACCTCACCGGAGGTCGCCCGGGACAACGCTACGACGCCGACAAATTATTATTATTATTATTATTATTATTATTATTATTATTATTATTATTATTATTATTATTATTATTATTATTATTAATGTGACGAACACAGTACAAGGCATCTAAAAACGATCCTCTTACTATTATATTATCATTATGTTATTATAATAACCGTTCTCTTCGCTGGTGTGTGTCAGCACCTGGCTTTTACTTGCTAAAAAATATGAATTATGATAATTTATTAATAATTCCCTCTACATCTCTTTTTATTTTAGTGCTTTTATTCTAATGAAATCTGCATGGGCTGTTTAATAAATCGCGTTAACTGATGCGCCGCGAGTGCGATGGAAGCGTCACGTCAAAAAGTGAAAAGTGCGACTGCAATGTGTTGCTATTTTATTATTTTTTCTATTCAGGAATGACATTTCAGCATACAGTAAGGCTGGCGATTTTGTCCTTTCTAGTCGATATCGCATCTAGTTTTGCACACGTTATTTGTTACCGGGTGCACATTTATTCCTTTGTAGTGCGATGTAAAATACAGTTACAACTTTAGAGGTGAATAAAGTTGGATTTACTAAATGAGCCGCGTATTCTTTGGTTTAGATGTAAGTGAAGAATTAATCCACGGATGAAATGTAACATTTTTAATGTTTGTTTCTGCAGAAGCCCTCAAAATGCTGTAACTGAACGCGATTAGGGCGGTTGTGACGCGTGTTCGTAACTCGGGCGTCGGCATCGTAACTCGGGTGTTCGGACATGCGTGCAGAAACAGGCGGTGAGCTCGTTGAAGTGCAAGTAGGCAGAAAGGCAGGCTGCAGTGGAGGGGAAGGCGGGACTGGAACCCGCGCTGGTGATCCGCTACCTCTGAGGGACCCCCGCCGGACAGGCCAGCCTAGTAAAGGCCCCGTCACATCCTTCCTGAAGGACTGCGCCGCCCTGCTCCCATCCATTAACCACCTTTGTCTGTTAGCCTTCCAAACAGTGTTTTCCCCACACACACTGCAACGCACAAGGGAATTTATTTATTGGACCTTGCGTAGGAATTCTCATCATTCTATTAAGGTTTTAGGCTTCCTTTCGGCAGGGAAGGACCCCTTCGCACAACATACTGTAAATCAAATATTCAACATCGCCGATGACTCTGGCTGGATTTTGATGATTAATGCAAATGATGAAAATGCGGTCATGTAGTCACAGATCTCATTCTGCTTATGTTTCGGCACCACAAGGAAGGAGGCGGAAACCAGTCACGATGGGCATGTGTTCAAATCCCCACGTGGATGTCAACCCACCGCGTGTAACTGAAAGGAAAGATGCTCGGCCGCTGGGAGTTTTCAGAGGCTCTTTTTTGGGAGGTGGGCCGCATGAGTCATCTCTAATAAGACATTGATGGATAATTCCATTTTTATTAAACTCTATTTAATTATCTTGTGTGTGTGTGGGGGGGGGGGGGTTAAATTTTTTCTCCTCGTATTTTGGCCAGCAATTCAATTTAATCACTGGCAACTCGTGAGTGCGCATTATGCTTTGGTTTTGGTTCGGTGCCCGTTCTGTTTTCCAGAGCGGACGGGGGTGCAGTGTGTTTTCGCTTATAATGGGTGGCTATACCGCAACACAATAAAACATTTAAAGATGTAAACACTGACTCATGTGGGTGAGACTGAAACTGGTGTCGCAGATCTGCTGCAGGAGTATCATCTCCACATGCCTTGCACCGTGTTTGTCACTAGATCCTGGTAGCCGCCCCCCTCCACCAGGGTTCCCGGCTCAGCGTTGTAACCACTGCTGGGGTTGAGCAGTGACAGCAGACGAACTGACAAGAGTTTCAGTGGAAAATATTGCTGTTC
Source organism: Heterotis niloticus (assembly GCA_018136845.1). NCBI lineage: Eukaryota > Metazoa > Chordata > Actinopteri > Osteoglossiformes > Osteoglossidae > Heterotis > Heterotis niloticus. The sequence continues at coordinate 15,616,455 of CM030889.1, forward strand.
CACACCAACACCCCCTTACAGCGGGGTAACAACATGGTGTGTTGCTTGGACTAAAACATATGGTTGGAAGAAGAGATGCCCATCTCTCCAGGGTCCATGTATGTGGTGCATATGGTGGCTTGGTGTTCGCAAGTGGAGTCAGCAGGTGGCACAGTGGTTAGAGCTGCTGCTGTAATGCCTTTAAGCAGGGTTGGTGGTGTTAAGATGTCAGCTTGCGGTGACCTTATGGGTTGTTGCCCCCCGTTGTGTCCGGTCTTCAGCCAGCTGGCTAATCTTTGATGGAGGGGCATCCGTAACCGCAGTTACTGTACAAATCCACTGCATTGCAGGTCTTCCGCTTATGTGTTGACCTTCAGCCTTCCCAAGTGTGACGTCCATCTCAAATGATCTTTCTGTCTGCTGGATGTGTTTGACGTATGAAAGTTGACACCTTGTTATTTGAACCTCCAGGGAGAGCTTAGGTTTGATCTCCTCCAGTATTCGTGTTTCTTTTGCAGGGGTTCCTTGGTTATATTCCGTGTTCTCCGCCAACACTACAGTTCAAAGCCATCCGTTTTCTTCCTGCCCTGTTTCTCCACTGTCCAATTTTCACATCCTTCAAATGTTAGTGAGAAAACTGGCTTGAGCAGCTCCGATCTTTAAATGCGTAGGTACATCTCTGTGCTTATGAGTCCTGCCCAGGTCCTTCTTGGCCCCTCTGCCAAATAGCGATTTGTCATCGGATTTCCTGGCTGTTTTTCATTTCGTTATCGATCATTGTTCCAAGTCGGCTGACGTTGTCCACTATTTCTGTTTCTTCTCCGTGAAGAGTGTATTTACCGACTTTACCGGCCGTCAGCATCTTTGCCTTTTCAGCAACGCTTTGACCTTGCCACCTTGGTGAAAGTTACCCAGGCGATTAAAAACCGGGAAGGTCGCTGCATGCGAATCCGACATTGAATTTTATTTGGGGCAAAGGTGTCAGCAGAATAAATGTTTAAATGCTTTGACTGCTCTGCAGCTTGAGACTGAATCGCAGAAGGTGTCCAGCAGGTGGAACATACATTTCAGCCCTTGAATGAGATTCTCTTCCGTCTGTCCTGCGGTGCAGAATGCAAGAGGAACTTCCTTCAGGACTACAACAAGAGCGACGGGGTGAGGCTGCTGCCACCAGACGCCTCCTACCCCACCAAGAGCAATCATCACAACGTGGGCAGCGTGGGCAAGTGCGCCAGGAAGTGCAGTCGCAATAAGAACCTCCCCTTTGCTTGCAGGTGTGTGCAGATTGTGTGTTAAACCCCCAGGAAGACAGGAGGTCAGGCCTTGGGAAAACCCTTCTTGCATGCAGACCTGACTTCGTACTGAAGGTTGCTGATCTCTTAGCACTGAATAAATACGATTAGGGTGTCTAAGGGTGTCTTCATAGTACTGGACAGTCCTTCGTTTTTTTCACGATTATTGTTTTTTCGGAAGGAAACTGGCTTTATGAAAATAGCAGGGAGTTGAGTCATATGTGCGTACAGAACACGCGTCGTCCAATTTTGCCAATTAAATAAATCACCTGTGAACCCCTGGATGGAATTCCACACATATGGGCCTCATGGGAGTTCATTTTAGCAGGTTTGGCAGTTTTTTTGTATATTTGTCAGTACAAACCACCTGAGTACAAGATGTAAATTGCCAAAATGTTGGGCAACCAAAAAAAAGTCATGTCCAGCCCACATGAGAGACATTCTGCTTCATCTAAGTGGACATAAAGATAGAGAAAACAGGAGGGTTTTGCTAAACGTATTTACAGCCACGATTTAGTAATAATCAATAAAGTGCGTCGTCGCGGAAACCCGAAGGCAGTTCGCCGTTGTTATATGGCCACTTGGGTTTTTCATCGTATCTAAGCTGTTTGCATTACCTGTAATGAGACAGCACGAGAAGCTTAATTTTATTAATTGCATTTTTAACATTTGCGAGTCTAAGGATCACATTTCTCTCCTCGCCCATTAACTCATGCGGTTTAGTTTGGCGCTTGGTTCTCGGAGGGAAGGTCAGAATATTTCTGTGCAGTGACCCCCTTTTCCATGTCTGTATCCTGTCCTGCTGACATGGGAAGGATGTGTTGCCAGACTCTAACTCATTTTAATGGGGCAAAGATATCAAGGCTCGCTTCCCAGCGGTCAATGGTTAAGCAGATTTTTGGTAGAAAGTCTTTTGGTGGGCTTGGAAGTACATTTCCGTATAGTTATTCTAGGCCCTCGGATGGTTTTTTTTTTTTTAAGTTACAAACTGCATTTCATTGCTTACATTATTTGATTTGGACATTGAAAGCAGAAGAAGAATCAGGTTTTACCCCAGACAAAACAAAAAGATTTTGAGGGTTAACTGTAGAGTTTTATAAAATGAAGTAGCTGACAGATAATTTAATCACACAGGAATGAATTCAAATGAGAATTTTAAGATGGAATTTATCGCCGCCTCTCTTGTGCTTGCTGAGTTATTTCCCTGCACAGAAAATGTAGCTCCAGCATGAAATGCAATAGTTAGGTTTGTCCGCTTAGGTCATCTTCCACCGCCACCAAAACTGTTTTGAATTATATTTAGACCAAAGATCACATCTCCATCTGAGCTGCTTTGGTGTCTCCGCAGAGCCTTCTACTTTGACCAGAAAAACAGGAAATGCCACTGGCTCTCCTTTGACAGCTACACACACGGCGCACAGAAGGAGTTCAATTTCAACTTTGATCTGTACGAGAAGAAAGGTCAGTGTTGCTGCTTACGTTTTATTTTACATATTTTTTAAAATCCAAGTTAGTTTTGAAACTGAAAATGGCCTGTTGGCGTTTTCATTTAAAGCAACACCACATTGCACCAAAAATGCTGTGCATTGTGGTCAATGTTTTGGTAAAGAAAACCATGCTGATGCGCATGTGTGTTTTTTTCTTTTCTTTTTTTATATAGCTGCGAAAAGTTACACCATATAATCTATCCAAGGTGCCAAACTGGACATAATTATTGACAGAATCAAAGACATTTAAAAAAAATATTAATTCCATGTGGTTGTGCCTGTAGGGAGGACTGCTTTCTTAAACACTTTGCTGTTATATGATGTTATAATCCTCTTGTCATTCACAGACTATGTGAAGCAGTGCATTGTGGGTGCTGGCGTAAACTACAAGGGAATGAGGTCTGTCACCAAAAGTGGGATACCGTGCCAGGCCTGGGCCTCTACCATGCCACATGACCACAAGTAAGAACTCTCCCATGTCTCCCAGAGGTCTCGTTCCAAAACACATATATTAGTTTATGCTTGATTATTTATTGCTAGAATTTAGATTTTTTTTTCAGCTCTTGAATACATAGATTTAGTGGAGCTAATAGGTAACAGTGTACACCTGTGTAGGTACAGACGTGAGAACTTGGGTGCTGAGCTGGAGAGCTACAAGCTGCAAGGAAGGATTCAGCTGTTTTCACGGGCGAATCCTGGCGTGGTTTTGTCACGGTTACAGTCCGTCTAACAACTGCTATCCCCGCTGGCCTTCTTCCCATTCCAAGGCTCAAAAATGCTGTCATGTTTGACTGCTAAAAACAGTCTGTGTGTCTGCTGCAGAACACCTGTCCTCCACATCAGTTTCCCTGAGCTGTTATGACAGTATCTGTCCGCAGATTCACAGCAGAAAGCAAAAATTCAGCATGAATTTATATGCCTGTATATTGTGCCTCTTAATATGGCATCGTAATCTTTTAGTGAAAGGAACCTGCCTTTCCATCCAACAATCCATCATTAACTACTTAATCCTGATCAGGGCTGTGGTGGTCCAGAACCTGTTTTGATATCACTGGGCACCAGGCTCTAAAACTACCCTTAGATGGGACCCCAGTCCATCACAGGGTTATCATTAATTCACGTGCTACATGGCCAAAAGTATGTGAACGCCCCTTCTAATGACTGAGCTGTTTCAGCCACACCCATACAACATACAAACACATTCTAGACAACTGTGTGCTTCCAGCTTTGTGGCCACAGTTTGGGGAAGAAAATGCTTTCCTGCTCCAGCATGACTGTGCCCCCAATACACAAGGCAAGCTCCATAAATGCACAGTTTGCCTGGGCTGGGGTGGAAGAACTAGAGTGGCTGCACAGAGCCCTGACCTCAACCCCACTGAACAGCTTTGGGATAAACTGGGACACAAGCCAGGCCTCCTCTCCCGATATCAGGGCCCGACCCCATTGATGTTCTTGTGGCTGAATGGGCACAAATACCCAAAATCCGGTGGAAAGCCTTCCCAGAAAAGTGAAGGCTGTTATAGCAGCAAAGGGGGGGGGGGGGGGGCACAACTCCATATTAAAGCCCATGGGTTTGGAATGGGAAGTTCAACCAGCACATACAGGTGTGATGCTCAGGTGTCCACATATTTTTATCCATATAGTGTATAATAAGATAAAAATAATAGACACACATTCAGTTTAATCCACGGCACCTGAAGAGCAGGTACAGCAGGGGTTTACTTTCTTCTTCCATGAGTACTTTGTATTGCAAACCCAGGGAGAACATGGCATCATCACAGATTCCAAGCCACACTCTTACCTTCAGCTGATCATCCAGCTCATGCACTGTGAGGCCCCAGCATTATAACGTCCTGATCTTAAGATCAAATCTGTCAAAGAAAACCCAGAAAGGTGAATTTCGTTCTTTAGTTCTCTGCTGTTTCCAATTCCGGCAAACTAAAAACAAAATAAAAATGCGCTTTAATCATTTCCACTTCATTTGACTCAAGACAAGTTTATCTGTTGCTGCGCCGCTTGCAATGCATCACTTCTTCCTCACGCTATGACTTTTGCTGCTTTGTTTTGAGAAAGTATGATTCAGCCTTCTGCTTCTTGTAATTTTCATTTTTGTTTGTCTGAAAGCAGCAATGACTTTTTTGTCTACACCGTCTGAGATTCCATAGTATTGGACAAGTTTATTGGAAATTTGCAGAAAGTTCCCCTGTCCACTGAAAGGCCTAGAATGACCTGTGTGTGGAGTGTGGGAGGCTGTGGAGCAGAGGAGGGAATGTAGAGCTCCGCTGCTCAAGTGTCTGTGGGCAGAAAGGAGGAATGGCTGACTAAACCGGTCTCGGTTATTTACCCTTTAATTTTATCCAGATTATTCTGGCTGATGTTCACCTGTTCTCCATTTGGAATTTCATACAGCGTAATGATATCTGGGAAATCGTATGTATTTATATGTATGTGTATGTGTATGTAATCGTATGTGGAGACTCGGGCAAATTTCTCTGCAAGCACTTGCACGTCTTGCTTCCATCTGTTAGCACAGCCTCATTATAAGCGTGGCCCTCGATCAAAACAGTTCATGTCTGGAAAGGAAACCATGGGTGTGTTCTTTAGCTCTCGCTTTGAGAAAAGAAGGACTCGGTGGTGTTTTGTCTAAAAAAAAAAAAAAAAATGCATCAAGCTGCGTGTAAGCTGCAAAGCTGTTAAAATGCAGATCATCCCATGGATTTCTTGACAATAATAATACACAATTGACTGGGGAGTAACCCTTTGATCCAAAGTGTTTTCACTTTTGCATTTAGCACGGAGGGAATCCAGTGCTGAGTGATGTCATCCCCAGGCCGGAATGAAGTTTTTTTTATCGACTGAAATAAAACTTCCTCAGTCTTTGGGTTTAACACACTGATGGAGTGGTGGTGTTTTACATCCACCCAAAGATTGATGGGAATTTGTATAAAAGCCATGCATGGATAATGTCATCACTCACGGGTCAGCGGTGGTCTGTCATTTTCCAGTGTTGAAATGGCCTTGCAAACCCCCATCGCCGAGTAGGAGAACAGCTTGTAGACTATCGATCGCTTTCCTGTCCTGTAAATCCGCCGTTTGCACGACGCTTGTCATCCTAAACGAATTAACAAGTCACTCTAACATTAGCTTCCTGCCTGCGAAGAACAAGAAGAAGGATCTTCAGAACTACTGCCGCAACCCAGACAGCGAACCCACGGGACCCTGGTGCTTCACCACAGACCCAGCAGTGCGCCATGAGTCCTGTGACATTCCCCAGTGCTCTGACGGTGGGTCTCCTTCCACGAGAGAGAAAAGATTAATGAACTGCCCTCTCTGTTGTTAATGGTTGCAACAAATTGGAGTCTGGATATGGTTTGGCGACTGCATGAAACCGGGCCTCCTGAAATCGGCTTTTGTACATTTGGTAAGAGAGACAAAAAAATTGCAGTATTCACAGATGGGCCAGCTTGACGGGAAAGAGCGGGACCGTCCATCGCAAGCACAAACGGTGTAAAAGGATTCTGTCTTTTCTCAGCATGCTTTTGAGAAACTTCCTGGCGCGTCTGTTAATGAATTAGATTCCTATAATCAGAAACATAAGCGGGTATAAATCAGGGTTGCACAAGAGCTGCCGGCATGTGTTTTCCACGCTTTCTGCATCACCGCGTGTAGAAATAGCAACTGACTGCAAAACGATGTCGGGTGTCACAAGGACGAGAGATGCAAAAGGCAACCGTTTTTGATACGTTTTTTTTTCGCGTGCCCCAAAAAACCGTCGCAGTTGCTTTTTTTTTTTACTTAGAAGTGAGAAGCGTAGAAGTACGTAGTAGTAAACAGGCAAAGGCCAAGAAAGGAGGGAAGCCTTTCAAAGCCAAGTTAATCCCACACCATCCCAGTGCTGCTTCCCTCCTTTAACTGCTGAGGTTCTTACAGGGGATGTTCTGTCTCTCTATGACCTCTGACCTGTAGTCGAATGTATGACCTGCAATGGGGAGAACTACAGGGGACCTATGGACCACACAGAGAGTGGGAAGGAGTGCCAGAGGTGGGACCTGATGGAACCCCATAAGCATCGCTTTCGCCCAAAGAGGTACGAAGTCAACGTTTAATTTTCTGCGGTTAATTTTCTGGACCTGTTAGACCTCTGCTTTTGGACCAGAAACAGACCTGACTCCAGCAAATACTATCCCTCACAGGGTTCTTGTGGGAAAGTTCTCAACTCATTGACTGGATCTTAAGCGGCCAGGGATGCAGGGACGTCTCTGTAGCCATAAACGGTCAAACTGATTGTATAAAAAAAATGTGGTCGATAGAAATGAGATATGCGGTGGAAAAAAGTGCACCTGCGTTGGAGTTTTTCCTGCCCTTTACTCGGCGTGTGTTTTATACATTTCACGGCTTTGTTGTGTTAATGCATGCGCACGCACTGTGCAGCACCGTGACATACGATCCGAAAGAGAGTGTTCTTGGCCTCCCTGGCCACATGTTAGCACAGATGCTAAGTTTTTCCTACCGCGGAGCTGTTACATCCATCATCCGTCTTATCATCGCCCCGGCCTTTTTAAGCACGGTGCTGCATTTTTACCTTTTTGAGCGAAAAACCCTGTGCACATATTCTGACGTCATGATGATTCTCATCCGAGGCATAAAATTAGAATAAAATGTTTGGTCGATACATTTTGAAATACTTTGATATTTTCAACAACATCTTGGGAACCAGAGTTCCAGCAAAACTTATGTCAACATTGTTGTCGGCTTTGCCCTAAGTGTGGCTTTCTTAGACAGATCTAACCCACGGGGATCTTTTTTTCAGTCCACATTTATGTGCATGGAAAATATTTTAGATTGTACTGCATAAAGGCTGCATTTAGACGTTGACCATATTTGACAGTGCATCAAGTAGAAAGTTATGCAGTTTGGATTTCGAGTTTAATTGTTTTATCAGATCTTTGTGCATCTGTGCGCTGGGAAATCCTACGCTGACTTGTAGGCCAAGATCACAAGTCTCTCCCTTAAGTGAAATAAACGTGCTGTCAAGGCATGTCTGACTGGTTGAACTCACGTTCAGAAATATTTCAGCACCAGGTAATTTAAATGGAGGAAATCATTCATGGACGTCCTCTTGCACTGAAGAGCTGCGACCTGATATCTCCCCGGGCAGAACTTCCCCGGACTTGCGTACGCTCTCCTGTTGACACAGGCCGGCCTGTCGCTCACCCCAGCCGTTACTGACCGTCCGAACCAGCATGTGCTCTCGCATTTTGAGAAGAGGAGTCGTGACCTAAGCGCGTTGTCGCCTTCGCTCCCCCAGGTACCCCGACAAAGGCCTGAACGACAACTACTGCCGCAACCCTGACAACCGGCTTCGCCCGTGGTGCTACACGGTGGACCCGAACACCACTTGGGAGTACTGCAACATTAAAGTGTGCGGTGAGTCAGTGAAATTTACAACATGCCCTTCCTGTCGTTCGGCCTCCATGTCGTCTGGCCACCGCTGAGGAATGTTGTTTGTGGAAAGTGTGTTTATGGAAGGAGAAAAGTTATCTCCAGCCCAATTGTCTCATATGTTACCTCAGCAACCCAATTACATGATTTTCTGTATTTATTTTTATGAACCCCCGTCCACCCCTTCCTGATCGTGCATTTGAGCGAAACGGCTAAATCTCAGACCAGAACACGGGGGTCAGCTGCACTGCAGCCATTAGGAAAACCTCAGGAGGGACCCCGTCGTTGTTAACCTATAATTTCAATACATTTTCTTGCACAGCCCCTAACTACTGCTCTGGTTTCAGCATTTGTTTTCATTACTGTCATGTAACAGTTTAGAAGAGCTTTCAAGACTGGTGGAAGCCAATCCATTTTCACTTGTTTTGTAAAGCATAGGTCACCTTCGCCAGACATGTTTAAATAACTGTGGACCTCCAGTGTCTTAGTCTGGTGCTGCTCTTTCATTGGGTCCTTGTGTCCTGTGTTAACAACGGGATCCGATAACTGCCTCAAATGTAATATATGTGCTTAATAGATACGAAACCACAGTAGAACCCAGAGCGGCCCTGTTAAACCTCGTGGTCCGCGCTGATAAAATAAAAACAACTGGCCCGTTTGCTTACGTTTTGTAAAGAATTTGTTTTGTTTGCTAATTGAAATTCTTTCTATTTGTGTGGAAGTAATGGCTGTTTATACAGAAGAAGAGATTGCCAGTAAGCCCTGGGTATTCTTTAATGGTCAATAAAGCTGAAGTCTAAACCTCAGGCCCATACTTTAGGCTGAATAGGCACATTCTTGGAGGTTACGTTTACTTTCTTTGCAAGTTTTGGTCATGAAAGTTCGTACTGTTGCCAAGCGCAGCAAGACGCCAGCAGGAAGCAGGCAAAGGATAACTGCCCTCCGGCTTTTTGAATGCATACTGTACTTTTTTGGTAGGTCCACAAAACAGAGTAACTTTAAAATTATCAACAGATTGTTACTGTACCTCCATTTTCGCTCGGTGGATCCTTCAGACTGAAAAAGTGCTAATTTTAGTAGCATTTGGTGGAATCTGTTCATATTGAAGTTAAAATATAGGTGCGGACTCTAAAGCGTGCCAACATTTGCTTCGGTTTGGTGTATCATTTTAATTGTCAATATTGCAAATATTACTCCTGTGAATAATATTTACGCCCATGCAGCTGTCGGCACCTATATTGTAACAATGTGTGGTAGAAGTTCCCATCCATCGCAGAAGGAGCCGTGCAGTCTGTCTGATCGGTTCCAGCTGTCTGAGCGTCTGCCACCATCAGTCATCCCTCCTGTCCACTTCAGGCTCATGTTGAGTTCCAAACCTTGTGTCTTTCGCCCCTCTCACCGCTCTCAGAGTCAGACACCAAGCCGGATCCCGAAGCGACGACTACATGTTTCCGAGGTCCAGGAGAGGCGTACCGCGGTACGGTGGGCGTCACCCCCAGTGGGATCAAGTGTCAGCGATGGGACTCCCAGTTCCCCCACAACCATTCCTACACCCCAGAGAACTACAAGTGCAAGTGAGGCTCCTTTCCACCAGCCACACAGATAGTTGCATGGCAGCATCGCCAGCATCACATCGACTCTTGCAGGAAGTTGACACCTTCTACTGGCCGGAGGTCTCTCACCTGAGGTCACAGGAATTAATCGCATCTACTACTGTGCCCTTTCTGAGAAAAGTGACCCCTAACAAAAGGGAGAACAAGGAGGCTCTGGGTCCTTCTGGATTTTCAGGCGAACGTTAGTGTCAGTAGTAATGACATTTGTACTTGTGTAGGTGGGTGCGGACGACTGGTTGTAGGATGTTGCCACACAGCACTGTGTTGCAATAACATTGAAAACAAATCACCGCATGTTGGATTTCTGTGGCCTTGGCCTCGCACATTCTTTTTCATTCTCGACAAGCAAATATGACATTTTGCCGGCTCATTTACTTAACTGGGACCGTAGGCTGCAGTCTGCTTACAGACTGATGAAAGTTACACTTGTATACTGCAGCTGTGCTGCCTGTGCAGTCTGTTGTCGAAAATTCTGGATTATTAATGCTGCGTGGCGGGTTGTTGTGTTATAAATGATTGAGTTACAAATTAATGAGGATACAAACATTTGTGGTTCACTGATTTATTTATTTATATTTGAGTTTCCCAAAATTTCCGTGTGTTGCCGTTCTGCGTTTCCAGGCCCAGTTGATCATTGAAAGTTAAAAAAAAAAAAAAAAACACCCAGAAATAGAGCAAATGTTGAAAACAAAAGACTTCCATAGAACTTTCTGATTTATTGTAGTTGTGGCTGAATTTTTGTTTACAGGAGTCCATCATTGGGCTTTATTAATTCTGTATTATTTGGCTTTTAATGATATTGATTTAGATGTAACTGATGTTTTCACTGTGAACAAAAAGGACTCAAAATCCCCACTGCGTGTGTGAGCAGAGGAACAGGTGCAACTGGATTTTCTCAACCGATATCGTAAATGGGGCTGAAATGACGTTCTCTTTCGGTGAAGCCAACTTTGTCACCATGTGTCTGTCACAGGGACTTGAGGGAGAACTACTGCAGAAACCCAGATGGTGCCGATCTTCCATGGTGCTTCACTACCAACCCCAATGTGCGAATGGCCTTTTGCACCAACATTCCCAGGTGTGAGACAGAAACCCCCAAGACTGAAGGTAAGAGACGCACGGCAAATTGGACTTCATTCGCAACAAACTTGTATCAACAATCATAGCTGTGGTCCCAAAGCTCCATTTATTAATCATTATTTGGCTTCTAGCCCCAGGTCTGAATTATTACTATTATTATTACTACCATTATTCATTTGACTGACTTGAGCGTTAACGCCGGCTTTTTTTGTCATGGCCTATGAAAAAAAGAACACATGACTCTCAAATGTAACTCAAATCAAATGTAGTCTATCATCACTTGCAGTGTTTGGAAGCCCAGACACTAAGATGCTGTCCACATTTGAAGACTATAGTATGTATAAGATATTATTTTCCATTTGAAAAAAGCAATATAGATTTTTAAATTGTGTTACACTTTTTGGAGGCATGTATGTTGCATGCGGATTTTGTTTTTTTTGTCCCTGTTAGCCACCAATTACAGTATGGTTCCAGCAGTAACATTTGTCAAACCACAAGTAAATCTTATTTCGATACTCAGTGTTTGCCAAGATGAACAAATAATGTATTTCACAGTGTAAAAATAAACTGTCTTGAGCAGCTTCATGTGGTCCCCTATGGATAGCAAAGCTCATATGGATGCTGTGGCCAGTTATTCTCAGACAGTTTGGGGAACGCTCAGTGACCAAATAACTAATGTCCTCCGATATTGTCCTTTGTGCCTGTTCTAGAGTGCTACGAGGGCGACGGGAGGACGTACAGGGGTCATTTGTCTACGACGAGGTCTGGCATTCCTTGTGGCCGTTGGGAGGACCATATTAAGAGGTAACATATATATCTCATTTCCGAACCTCCATTGCAAAAGTTTGTTTCCATGGAAACGCAAGTAGGTACAGTACTGAAATATCCCACATTTGTAGGTTTCCCTTGAAGCCCAAGGACAAGGTCCCAGGCAAACACGAGCTCTTGTGTACAGAATAATTGGAATTGAATTGCCTTTCAGAGCCTTTTTAAATGATGCCCAGTCCTGCAGTCTGCAGTTTTTTTTAGTAAACCCGTGCCTTCTGAAATACTGAACATTAAGCCTACAGGTAATGTTCAGTAATACTTTGTAAGTCTTTATTTTTTAAAGTGGCACTTTTTGACTTGCTTGCCCCGTAGTCTTCATCTCTGATGCCCAGACTGGGCGACAGACTTGAGGTCATTCGCTATGAAATGGCTTCACTCCTATATCAGAAAATAAATTGTTTTCAAAGGAAGGAGAACATTTTCACCCTTTGATTGATACTGAAGTGTGGTCATTCGCTGGCAGATGGGAAAAAAGCCAAGTCAGCAGTAGCGCTGCTGAATGTCACTCTTCCAGAATTGACCTGCGACCCCAGAAAGGTCACGGCTGGCCACAGGCTCCCAGATCACATTCAAGTGAGCTTCTTGACCTGGCTGCCGTCCAGGAAGGCTGCCTTGAAGGCCAGGCCTGGGAAGCCTCAGAGAAAATTTGTTTACATTAGCTAGAAATCCACAGTAATCGCTGCTCTTCGCTAGAACAGAAGCTGTATGTATTTTAACCACTTCTATCTGCCCCAGCCCATCCAGTCTCCGCTCTTCCCTCCCACAATTTTGAAGTATCGAAGCTAAAGCTAATGAGAAAGGAGATATTTGTGTTTTGAAAGAAGACAGTTTTCAGCTTTGATATATGAACACAGGTAGACAAACCACAGCTGCGACTGCAAGCGGCAAAGCAGGACTCTGGCAGTGAAACTCAGCAGAACATTCTAGACTTTTGCCGGCTCCCTGGGCCACACGATCAACTGATGTTGCTCATGATGATCTGTCTGTAGTTGAACCTCGCGTTGGTTTTGTGTTTGGGTTCAGAGATGCTGCGGCAGGAGCTGCTGGACTGGAGCTGAACTACTGCAGGAACCCAGACATGGACAAACATGGACCATGGTGCTACACCAGCAACTCATCTATGCCATGGGACTACTGCTCAATAAAGCCCTGTGAGTAGAGAGACTTTCCCAAAAATCTTAAGATAAGCCAACCATGTGGAATTCACAGTAGCATTGCTCCCTTGTTTGGAAGTTCTCCCCTCACTACTCTGGAAGTTCATTGAGATTTTTTTATGGAAGATCAACCATATGTTTTGCCTTTTGGATTATGAACGATGATTTAAAAAAAAGTTATTTGGGTTTAGCGTGTATTGGCTGTGTAATGTGTTTACTCCAGGTGGGTTTAACTAAGAACCAGATGTACAATGAAGCGCGAGCCAGGAGTTGTACTGCAGAGTGGTCACGCCTCTTCAGACCTCATGTGTTGTCTACCACATGTTGACAGTGGTTCTAGACTTTGCTTAAGTCAGAGCGTGTGTAACCTCATGGTGGTTTTTTTCCTGTGTTTCCCAAAATACCACGTCTGCTTCAAATCTACCAAGTGGAAACTGTAAAAGTTCGATTCACTTGCGGTACATTTCCATAGAAATGGTTGTTTTTACCAGTTCTGCATTTGGTTTCAGTTCATTTGCATAAATGTCTTTTTAAAAGTGTTCCTTTAATCTTTTCAGTATTCTTGTTGAAGACTCTGCCTTTGTCACACTTTGAAATCTGTCAAAAAAGTAACTGTGGGAGATATTTTTTGTTACCAACAACGGCAATGCATGATTTCATAATTACAGTGAAAGTGTATAATTTTACACCATCGTGCTGTTTTATTGACTCCACTCTTGCTTTTGCAGGTAAGGTGTCGCAAAATGTAATTCTACCAAAGGGTAAGTATTTTTAACAACCGATTATCACGTCAGTCACCTTGCTGATGCTCTCCAGATACGCAAGCTGGTTTTGCTGTTTTACACCGAGCTCTTGTCTCACTAGGTGATGTGACAAAGGCATCCTGTTTCGTCCACAAGACAACCAGGATTGTAGGGGGCACTAATGTCAGAATCAAGAACGGTAGCTGGATGGTCAGCATACAGAAAGGGTAAAGGTTTTCTGAAATTATTGTCTTTTTTGCAGTTTCTTGTTTTATATCTGATTGTCGGGACTTTTAAGACTTGTGCCTTTTTATTGTCAAACCTGAACATACCGACAGCATTTCAATTAACTGCGGTTGTGTTTTCTCCTTTTGCCAGGAACAGCCACTGGTGTGGTGGATCACTAATCCGAGAAGAGTGGGTTCTAACCGACCGACAGTGCTTCTCCTCCTGGTAACAATCCCCCCCAGTTTTAAACAAAGGATGACAGAAAAACAAATGTCCCAATTAGTGAAACACTGCAGGAGGACAGTCGCTGAAGAATGGCCCATCGTGGTTCTTCTCCACGATAAATTATTACTTGGCATTATAACTGTAATGAAATATGTTTTCCGGCCATTTAAATGTATATATCTTGCTGTCAGAGGACCTGTAATGCTACAGTTTCACTTCTGTGCCCCAGATGCTCGGTATCACACACCAAATTGCTGAAGACAAACGCGTTCATAAACTGGTGATTTTGTTAATGTAAATGATCACCTTGTAGATTAAGAAAGCCTAAAAACTGAATATGCAGTACAGTAACCCCTCAGTATCTGGATCTAATTCGTATCCAAAAACAGGTAATACTAAATGTATCGGATACAGAATGCCCGTTTCCCTTTACTTTAAATGGGGAAATAAAAATCATGTGCTCCCAACCCATCCGAAAACACCTTTATAGTTATTAACCAACGTCTTCAGCCTGATAAAACACTCTAAGCACCAGTTACATAATTACAAGGTAGAAAACACTTAATGATGTCATTTATTTGCATATTTTTGCACATGGTACAGTCTAGTATGGTACAGGACAGTTTGCATGTTAGTCCCACTGCTGGCATTTACTAAATATAAATAGGTATATTTTAAAAAATTTATTTAGTTAAAAACATTGCAAATACCAGTTTTAACAAACAAGGTTGACTGCTTTACTGCACGTCGAGTTTCTCTGCTTAGGACTTGTGAAAGGGATGGAGGGGGGTGAATGAAGGGTGAAAACTTAAAATGGAGCTTCACTTACCTTCGCGCAGTTTTCTTGCGTAAATTTCCTTATTATCCGCGAGAGCATCTTTCGTTGTTGTTGAAAGCGAGGGTCCTGTTCATGTCACCATCATGTTCCATAACGGGTGAGATCATTGCAGCTGAGGCTCTGAAACATACTTTAAAGTTTTTTTGCACAGCACGTTGAGCAAAAATCCTTACTCTTCCGGTGAAGACCAATGGGAATCCAGCTGAATTACCCAGTTTAAATCACAGTAAATGCAGTGGAGTGCAGACACGGTCAAATAAAGCGGCCATGAGATTCCTGAGGAAGCATGGTAACAGCCGATAAGACACCAGCTCAAGACCATGCAGTAACAGCACACAATTCTCCTTATTACAATACATACAGTATTATGTTTTATTAGAGTTCACTGTATGGTACTTATTTGATGGTTTTTATATACTTTGATTTTTATTTGCAATTTTGTATAATATGGATAAGCTCCGGACAAAAAATTATTGTAGCAAAAGTATCTATCAGAATACCAGTATTTTGGTATTAATGTGCAAGCACTGTTACAGTGAAAATTCAGACAGAGAGTTTGGGTACCAAGGGATTGCTGTACTTATACGCAACTCTTATTTATGCTGCATAATGCCTTTCTTTGGAATTTAGAAAGACGTGTTAGCCTTCTATTGTGTGTGCAGCACTGACTGTAACAGAGGACATGCAAATGGGTCTGTAGGATGACTGAAGGTGTTCTCTGCAGCGTTCCGGACCTTTCTGAATACAGCGTGTGGATGGGGTTCCTCCATCTCAATGACTCAGGTACCAATGCATCAACAAAACAGGAACTCAAGATTTCCCGTGTCATCTGTGGACCAGAGGGCTCCAATTTAGCCCTGCTTAAACTGTCTCAGTAAGACCTTATTTCATTTATTTTGATCATTTTTTTACCGGGCATGTAGTGAGGTTGTGCTCAACGTGTCTTGGTGTGTACTTTTCTTCAGGACAACACTTGCACAACTCAGCATTCATGTTAGTTTCGTTGGTTTTAACAAGCAGGCTTGTTTTATCATTTCTTTCACAACAAGGCAAGCCCTGCAGACTGAGTATGTGCGAAGGATCCAGCTCCCAGTTGCAGAGTGCGCCATGAAGGAGGGCACCAACTGCACCATGTATGGATGGGGTGAAACTAAAGGTATGGATTTATTTACTTCTCCCATCTGTGTGTCCTTTTCTACTGCCTTCCTCCACATTTGTATTTTGTACTTTAGTATGAACCGAAGATGTTCCTCCTTGTTTGGCTCCAGGAACAGGTCATGAAGGAGTCATGAAGGCTGTTCAGCTGCCAATAGTCAGCAATGAGAAGTGCTATTTGTACCATAAAGGAAATCTTCAGATAGCGGAGAATAAAATCTGTGCCGGAGGCAGGATGGATGAAGGGGGGTGTGAGGTAGGTCTTTCACCGGCCAAACTGAGGGTTACATTCCCCAGCATGTCCTGTTGTACTCTATAAAATCCGTCCTTGTGATGTCTGGAAGGTATCTCAGCATCTGCCAAGCTTTCTCATCCTTCTTTTTCAGAGGGACTACGGAGGACCACTGGTATGCCAGGAGGGGGAAAGTAAAATCATTCTTGGTGTCAGCATTCACGGCAGGGGCTGTGCCCTTCACAATCGCCCTGGGATTTTTGTGAACGTGCCCTTCTACAGCGAGTGGATCCACAAGGTTTTCAAGTACTACCTCAGCCTGGAGAAGAACTATTAGAGGAATCCCTTCCTTGGGCTATTTGAGAAATGGGCCAATTGGATGTGGCTGCAACATCTGTGATGTTCAAGACACACTTTGAAGAGCCCTAATTTGGAGCTTTGTTGTTGTTTGCCTCTTGAACCTCTGCAGTGTTCCATGACTGGTTTTGGCAAGAAAACACAGGCATTTAGAGTTTGTGTTTATGTGGGAAATAACCAGTGGCAACTGAATGGAATGGTGATGAGATCAATTATTTTTAAGAGCTATGCAAGAAGGGTGTTTTATTTCCATGGGGACAATGGGGAATACAGGTCTTGCGGTAGGCATTCTTTTTGTGCATCCCAGTGGAGAACAGGCTGGCTTGCATCTTTACCAGCTTTACTGGAGCCTTTCCCTTTAGACCCAAATGGTGTGACATCCCTCAAGCCATATGAACATCAAGTTCAGACTTAGCCATACACTTAGCAGTGATGGTGAATAGATGGTCGCGAAGACATGGGTGAAAATATTTGCTTGGATTTCTGCAAGGTATTTATGAAGTCTCCTGAAGATACTTGAATATGTTGAAAACCAAAAAACCCATCACTGTCTGCTTGTCTCCGATTAATGCATGCTTTGCATTATTATGCAGCTGTGTTGTTAGTATCTGATTTCATTTGTAGCCAAACAGTGCTTAAAAAAATGTTTTATATGCTGTAGATTTATGAGTGCATTTCTGACACTCTTCAGAGTTTTATAGGTCTTATAGATCTGCACTATGAAAATGTTGCTAATCTCAAAGGGTCCAGATTGCCCCCCCCCATTTGAGTGCCATTTTATAATACACAGGATTATGAGTTGAACCTAAAATTGGACATTTACATATTTTCAAGGCCCAAATTCGTGGAGTATGGAAGGATTTTTTTCCTGCAGGTGGACTCAGGATCTTAAATGATACAAAGCAAAAAAAAAAAGCAGTAAGTTATGAATGGATGCAAGTGCATGCTTTGATTCATTTCTATTCTGATGGTGGGTTTTTAAAGAAATTTTGAAGAATTAAAGAAGTAACCATTAAATGTGTACATTCTCGAATGCATCCGTCGTTGTTTTAATGGTGACCACTACGAAAGTGCATACAAGTACAAATAGGAGGTTCCAACTGCACTACAATATGACTACTTAACTTTTTTGTTTTCTGCTGGCCAGAAAGTGCTATATTTATGTATGTATGTATGTATGTATGAATAAGATTGTCTTCTCGTTTTTTTTTTACTGCATATATTTTTTTCCCAAACTGTCACTTGTCAGAATGTATTGTTCTTATTTGCTTTGTGTGTAAAAACTAGATTATGGTACAGAAATAAGTCACAGATATTAATTTCTGTAAACAAAACCGATGGATTAAGTGAACCATGCTAGTTTTGTACTTCAATTTCAGTTACAATTAGGCTTTTTTTAAATTTATTTCATTTCTGTAAATTGCTAAATATTTTTAAATATGGAGACAAACACCAAGGTTTATCATTTTCATCAGCTTCACAACATGAAGATTTCAGTTTTTCTAAGAGGACAGTGATGAATGTCCCTTTCATTATCTCATGTTCCTACCCCATGGCCTCTACAGGAGACATGGATTTCGGACAGAATGAAGCATATACTGTATGGTCATCAATTCATGTACACAATAGATAATACACTGCACTAATTGATATGATATTAAAAATAATGATAAAAAGTTAATATTTCCACAGTCCATTTTTTGCATTTAGTAATGCACTTTTAACTGAAAAATATACATGCTGGATTGTGTCCTTATGGCATACAAAAGTATATACAGCCCTGGTGTATAGCTATAGTGTACTTAATCATTAAGTAAAATATAGTACAAAGGTTTTATTATGCTACTGCATGTTCTGATATCCACCATGTTCACAAATAATGGCGCCACGCTAACAAACCCCAGGACTTTCATTAAGGCAAATTACTGTTTCATTATGAGTTTCGTGTTTTACATATTTGTTTTCACAAATTTCTTAACACATTGCACCTGAGCCATACAAATTCTTTCAGGACAAAATGTCAAAAACCTACATAAGTAAATACATAGATGTGGATACACAATAGGATAAACTGAACTAATAATGTGATATCAGTATGAAGATGAAATGACTGATAATTTCTGTTATTTTACTGGGCTTCTAGACTAACCAGGATCTTTCATTTTTTCTTCTTCTTTCCTGTAGTTGTCACACTCTGAATTATATAATATACAGTTTACTGTAATATACTTCTGTTTAATGAAGGTTCCCCCTTTCTGTTGTACATTACTGAGACCCTTTTTGTACTGTATGTGCAACAAGCTGCTATATAGAAGGATATTTGTTGTGAATTTTTATATCAAAATGCAGCCTAAATATTGTCTTTTTGGTTCCATTATTTCATACTAAAACCCATGTTTAAGTTGCATTGGCTGTATTTGCTTTCCTGTTTCAAATATGTTGTGAATACTTGCAAACCTTTTTATAATTAATTTTATTATACAGTATACTGTAAGCCTTCAAAATGTAATAAAATATTTAAACATAATTTTGATTTCTATTGGCCTGAGGAGTTTTTCAACTGCCAAATAGTATTTGTCCCCATGGACATTTCCCATGATGTCAGGATGGTGGTCCTCCCAAGTCCTTTTCTGAGTGTAGTTATTCAATGAGCGAGTATCTAGGTACAGGACTGTGAGAACCGCATGTGATTTTCCAATTTTGTTTTTGTGCAGAGTTGCAGTTGTTCTCATCCAAATTGCTCCTGAGCTAACTGGGAATGTTCTGGAAGCAGAGTTATACAGGTGCTCCAAGTCACTATATGTTGCTCTGTTTGTAGACTAAACATCTGTTTTATGCAGGAATTATTATGCACAGACATTGACAGGAGTCCTCACGTCATTTCTGGAGCAGAAAACAGAACTGAGCACAAGCAAACAAGCTGTAAAATGAGTATTGGGAATAGATTAAGACAATCGCATTTAACCGCATGCACAGCCGTGGACAGCTTTTGTCTACATCTGCTTTTCATTTCT
Organism: Heterotis niloticus; assembly: GCA_018136845.1. NCBI lineage: Eukaryota > Metazoa > Chordata > Actinopteri > Osteoglossiformes > Osteoglossidae > Heterotis > Heterotis niloticus. Next base: position 15,636,122 of record CM030889.1, read on the forward strand.
GCGCTGACAAAACAATGCTTGCGGAACAGACGGCTTGGGCCAACAGAACTTTTCTGAGCCCTTGCAGACGAGTCTCAAACAAACTTCTTGTGTTGCTGCCGGCATGGCTGCGCCTTAATGGGAAAGGCACAGGGATTTAATGGTAATTAACTGGAAACCAACATCAGACTGCATCTCAAAAGTGCATCCAACGTTATGACAACGTGTTAGGAAGCACAGCAGCAACACAACATCAATGCAGGACTACGTCGTAGATCAGGGAAAATCATACAGAAAATTAAAAGCAAGTTAAGAACAATTTAAAAACAAAGTGCCATTTTATAGTGAGCAGAAATATGAGTTGTGTCATTACATATTGGCGAGCTGTGGTCCAAATCCCAAGGACCTTAAATGATAAAAAAGCAAAACAACAAGTAAACTGACGCCAAGTAGTGAATTTTGATTAATTTCTATTCTGATGGTGGGTATTTAAAGAAATAGTAAAAAATACAAAGAAGCAATCATTAAATGTGTTTATTCTTGAAATCATTTATAGCTGTTTTAATTTTTACTGCTATGAAAATCCATGCAAGTACAAATAAAAGCTTCAAACTAAGGTACAAAATAGGAAGAAAATATCACTGTAGCACTTATCTATGGTTACTTACTATACTGTTTTCCTTTTCAAAAGTAAATACTATAATGTCAGAGCATAAGCGGCATAAGGGCAGGTGTTAAAGCAAATCTTGATGGAACCTACAGAGGAAGGGCGCTGATGTGGACGGTGGGAGTAGCTGAGACCAGACGGTAACATCATCGAGCTGATGAGGAAATCAGACGGCGTCTGTTCACCAGAGGACTCACGTTAGAGCTCTTCATCCTTCATCCTCCTGCCTCCTGCTGCTGCACCTCTTGACCTGCAGTGCAAATGTGGAAGGAGGTGAGTGTATTTACAGCATCGTATTGCCATGTAAGTCAAATTCATGGTTTTTATTCACTGAACAGTTTATCCAGGAGTGGTTATTTCACTGTAAAACCTGAATGTAATTTAATTCAGAGTACAACTTCTTAAAAACAAAGATAAAGCCCTGACATGCACTTGAAAAACCGAACAAGCCAGGAATCATACACTGTATGGCCAAAAGTATACGAATGAACTTCTAATGACTGAGTTGAGCTGCTTCAGCCGCACCCACACAGCATACAAACACATTCTAGACAACTGTGTGCTTCCAGCATTTTGACCACAGTTTGGGGAAGAAGCTCCTTTCCTGCTCCAGCATGACTGTGTCTCTCCACGCACAAAAAAGCTCCATAAACACACAGTTTGCTCAGGTTGGTGTGGAAGAACTCAAGCGGCTGCACAAAGCCCTGACCTCAACCCCACTGAACACTTTTGGGATGAAATGGAACACTGACTGTGAGCCAGGCCATCTCACCCAACCTCACTGATGCTCTTGTGGTTGAATGGGCACAAATTTCCAAAAGCCCTCCCAGAAGATGGAGGCTATTATAGCAACAAAGGGGAGAACAACTCCATATTAGTACCTATGGGTTTGTAATGGGACTTTCAAAAAACACATATGGGTGTGATGGTCAGGTGTTCACATACTTTTGGCCTTATAGTGTACCTTTGCACATAATTCCCACAGATAACATGAAGAAGTGCTATGCCTCTGTACAGCTGTCTGCGGTTTTAGCCAAGGATATTTACCCTCTGTTTAATATGAAAAAAAAAAACTATGTTGCTGATTTATGTTTCATTTATTTACTTTGCTTACCCTGTGAGTGTTCATCTGTGCTTCCAATTTCCCAAAAATTACCGAACATCATCAAGGCAGAGGACACATTTTAATGTAGAAATATAAGGCTAATTTCCCTTTAATGTGAAAATGTTTAAAACACATTTCCTCTAGATGTTAACTATAAAATATCTCTTTACATAAAAAAACACATTCAAATTTCAGGCTGATGTCCTGATGGTGTTCCTACCTTAAAAAACTCCTGGCACCAACTCTGACCGCAGCTGGTAGACATATTACATCTCTCCAGCTCCCTCAGCACCGTGGTGAACCCAGCCTGACTGTACTTACGAAATTCTGGGAGAAATCGTGCAGTTCTGTCCCAGCTCATTTGTAAAGAAAAGCATGAACGTACAATAATTGTGGCTTGTAGTTTGTAGGTCTAGTACATGTTTGTAGAAAAACACTCACTTGATAGAAAGCTGTCAGTGCAAGAGGAGAAAACATTTGCAGAGTCTGTAAATAAGGACATTAAACATGTAAGTTTTATCTAATAGTACAGTTTATATCAGATGTAACTGCAGTTTTAAAAAAGAACTTAACCATTATCTTCTCTCCTTTTTGGTCCCAGTTTAGTACCCCCGTCTGCAGTCTACAGCACCCCTGTCTCAAACTTTGACGACAATACAATGGAAGAACCCAAGATGAGCACAACTCCACAACTCTAGCAGACAGATGTGTTAGTCAGGAGCCCGGAAGTGACCATCTTTTCCGAATCTTCAGTGCAATCTTACCTGCTCTGACCCTGCTCCTCAGCCCTGTCTGTTCTGAGTTGGAGGTTTTGTTTGCACTTGAACATCTGCAGCAGCATCACTGTGAATGACCCCTGCACCTGGATTCACCCTCACTTCGCAGATTTGTGTCATTAAAACACACTTCTTGTAACTGTGATTTACAGGTAAGACATTTTGGTACCCCTTGCACTAATAACCAGGTAAGTACCCTGTTGCTGTCCTATTCTGCAGCAAGTGACCCACCCATGTCAGTTTTACCATTTATGCAAACCCTGTAAACACTCTTATTAGTTTCTTAACTTTGATCAGAGTTTGGCCCAGTGTTTCCACTCAGCCACTTTTTACATCCCATCACACAAACTTGAAATAGTCAGCAACCGATCACAAGCATAGTAAAAATCAGGGTAACAGTTCTACAGCCCAACCTAAACTAGCGCTGCTTTTGCAGCACGGCATTGTTTTAAGGGGGAAAGATTTTTCAGGGTTCTAGATAAAAAAAAAAAATAGGCCAAAAAAACCCCACTGAAACGCACTTAAATGCTGTTACCATGACAACGCCTCACTAGCTCGGACGGTCGCTTTTGCGACATTTTGGCACAACTGCGCGCTTGGAATCGCGGAGACGCCGCAAAGGAATTGCAGCTGTTTTCAAGCGCTTAGAAATGCGGCTGTACATGCAAAACTGGGCCATACAGGCGTGTGCAACGCACTAACAGCATTTCCCCGTAGGCGCCATCTTTTATGGGGGTTTTGTTTCCGCAGAACTGTGCAGTTTGCGTTGTGATAGAATAAAAGTGATGGATATCATATGGATGTAAATTAAATTCGCAGATCTATTTAACATCGGAATTTTTTTTATTATTATATTGCAGGAGCGGCTAAATATATCACCCCATTGTTATAAAGTGTTTGTTAGTCGTTTTACTTTAAGCGAACAAAAACATGACCACCGTCCCAGGTGCAGAGGGGCCATAGAAGCGTTTAGTCATGCAGCAAAGTTGGCGCCGTCAGTGGAGTTCTGCTGCCCTCCGCTGTTTCACTGCGAAATCGGCCATGTGAGGGCTGGAAAGCACTTTTGTCCACGTTTTCTTTCGTACGAGTTATCGGTTCATTTCGTATTAAATACTTCCAAGGAACCCTGTCATTTTTTTATACCAGGAAATGGTCTTCAGTTTTGCTTCTCCTAAACCTTACCGAGCACATATTCATGCACCGAACACTGAATTAATAATCATTTTAAGCAATAATACACTTATTTCTGCGTCATTTATACGCTAATAAATCAGTTAAACACAAATACGTCGTTACGTCAATCGTACGTCAATGTCATGCGTGGCGTTGCACGCCTGTTAGACACCCAATTCGGTGAAATTTATTTTCATTTATTTGTCAGGCAAGCATATTTAGACAACATTCAGGCAACATTTGCGCAAAAATACAGAACGGAAATGTAATAATAAAATCTGACAGAATAAAAAACAGGGCGCGATCACGGCATTTCGGGCTTCCGCTTTTGTTCGTTCCGCTCCAGATCAACGACTAAGTGGCTGTTAACATCCAGGTGCGCGCTCGCAGTTTCCTCTGGAATTTACCTTCGTTTTATTATTATTTTACCTTACTGACAAGATAGGAGACTTTCTGGTGAAAGGTTAACCCAGACTTCTTCTTCTTTTGGCCGCTCCCGTTAGGGGTCGCCACAGCGGATCAAAAGCTTCCACTTCCTCCTGTCCTCTGCATCTCTCTCTGTCACCCCCACCACCTGCATGTCCTCCTTCACCACATCCAAAAATCTCCTCTTAGGCCTTCCTCTCTTCCTCTTGCCTGGCAGCTCCATCCCTAGCATCCTTCTCCCGATATATCCAGAATCTCTCCTCTGCACATGTCCAAACCAACGCAATCTTGCTTCTCTGAGTTTGTCTCCAAACCATCTAACCTGGGCTGATCCTCTAATATACTCATTCCTAATCCTGTCCATCCTTATCACACCCAGTGCAAATCTTTAACATCTTTAACTCTGCCACCTCCAGCTCTGCCTCTTGTCTTTTGGTCAGTGCCACTGTCTCCAACCCATATAGCATAGCTGGTCTCACTACCATCTTGTAGACCTTCCCTTTCACTCTTGCTGGTACCCTTCTATCACAAATCACTCCTGACACTCTTCTCCACCCACTCCACCCTGCCTGCACTCTCTTCTTCACCTCTCTTCCACACTCCCCATTACTCTGGACTGTTGATCCTAAGTATTTAAATTCACTCACCTTCACCAACTCTATTCCCTGCATCCTCACCATTCCTCTGTGCATTCCAGGATGCATTCCTCTCATTTGTGCACATGTATTCTGTCTTAGTCCTACTGACCTTCATTCCTCTTCTCTCTAGAGCACATCTCCACCTCTCCAGGGTCTCCTCAACCTGCTCCCTACTCTCACTACAGATCACAATGTCATCCGCAAACATCATAGTCCACGGTGCCTCCTGTCTGATCTCATCTGTCAACCTGTCCATTACCATTGCAAACAAGAAAGGACTCAAAGCTGATCCTTGATGTAATCCTACCCCCACCTTGAAAGCATCCGTCACTCCTACCGCAGACCTCACCACTGTCACACTGTCCTTGTACATATCCTGTACCACTCTTACATACTTTTCTGGCACACCCAACTTCCTCATACAATACCACAGCTCCTTTCTAGGTACCCTGTCATATGCTTTCTCTAAGTCCACGAAGACACAATGCAACTCCTTCTTACCTTCTCGGTACTTCTCCATCAACACCCTCAGAGCAAACTGTCTGTAGTACTCCTTCTCGGCATGAAGCCATACTGTTGCTCACTAATCGTCACCTCCCTTCTTAATCTAGCTTCCACTACTCTTCCACTAACTTCATGCTGTGGCTGATCAGTTTTATCCCTCTGTAGTTACTACAGCTCTGCACATCACCCTTATTCTTAAAAATTGGTACCAGTACACTTCTTCTCCACTCCTCAGGCATCATCTCACTTTCCAAGATTACATTAAACAATCTGGTTAAAAACTCCACTGCCGTCTCTCCTAAACACGTCCATGCTTCCACAGGTATGTCATCTGGGCCAACAGCCTTTCCATTCTTCATCCTCTTCATAGCTGTCCTAACTTCCTCCTTGCTAATCCATTGCACTCCCCTATTCATAGTCCCTACATCATCCAATCTTCTCTCTCTCTCGTTGTCTTCATTCATCAACCCCTCAAAGTACTCTTTCCATCTGCACAACACACTCTCCTCGCTTGTGAGTACGTTTCCATCGCTATCCTTTATCACCCTAACCTGCTGCACATCTTTCCCAGCTCGGTCCCTCTGCCTAACCAATCGGTACAGGTCCCTTTCTCCCTCCTTAGTGTCCAACCACTCATACAATTCACCGTACGCCTTTTCTTTAGCCTTCACCACCTCTCTCTTCGCCCTACGCCTCATCTCTTTGTACTCCTGTCTACATTCTTCATCTCTCTGTCTATCCCACTTCTTCTTCGCCAGCCTCTTCCTCTGTATACTCTCCTGTACTTCCTCATTCCACCACCAGGTTTCCTTGTCCACCTTCCTCTGTCCAGATGTCACACCAAGCACCTTTCTAGCTGTCTCCCTTACCACTTCTGCTGTGGATGCCCAGCACACTGGTAACTTTTCACTGCCACCCAATGCCTGTCTTAATTCCTCCCTGAACTCCACCTTATAGTTTTCCTTTTTCAACTTCCACCATTTGATCCTTGGTTCTGCCCTCACTCTCCTTCTCTTTTTGATCTCCAATGTCATCCTACAAACCACCATCCTATGCTGCCTAACTACGCTTTCCCCAGCCACCACTTTACGGTCTACAGTCTCCTTCAGTCTGGCCCTCCTGCATAAGATATAGTCCACCTGTGTGCATCTTCCTCCACTCTTGTACGTCACCCTGTGTTCCTCCTTCTTCTTAAAATATGTGTTTACCACAGCCATGTCCATCCTTTTTGCAAAATCCACTATCATCTGACCTTCTGCGTTCCTCTCCTTGACACCATACCTACCCATCACCTCCTCATCTCCTCTGTTCCCTTCACCAACATGTCCATTGAAATCCGCTCCAATCACCACTCTCTCTTCCTTGGGTATGCTCTTCACCACTTCATCCATATCACTCCAGAATTCTTCTTTCTCATCCATCTCACACCCAACTTGCGGGGCATATGCACTAACAACATTCATCATCACACTATCAATTTCCAGTTTCATAACCATCACTCTGTCAGACACTCTCTTCACCTCCAAGACACTCTTGACATACTGTTCCTTCAGGATAATCTCTACCCCATTTCTCCTCCCATCCACACCATGGTAAAACAGTTTAAACCCCCCTCCGATGCACCTAGCCTTACTCCCCTTCCATTTGGTCTCTTGCACACACAATATATCAACCTTCCTTCTCTCCATCATATCAGCAAGCTCTCTCCCTTTATCAGTTATACTACCAACATTCAAAGTTCCTATCCTCACGTCCACACTCTTAACCTTCCTCCTCTCCTCCTTCCTCCAGACATGCTTTCCTCCTCTCTTCCTCCTTCTTCAGCCAGCAGTAGCCCAATTTCTGCCAGCACGCTGTCGGCTAGCAGTGTTGGTGGCGGTCGTTGTTAACCCAGGCCTCGACAAATCCGATGTGGAAATTTGTATTTTTGTCCGCGTATTTGGTTTGGCAAAAATTTTTACACTGGATGCCCTTCCTGACGCAACCCTCTCCATTTCTGGGCTTGGGACCGGCACAAAGAAATGCACTAGCTTGTGCATCCCCTTGTGGCTGGATTAAAGGTTAAGCCAGACTGGGAGATGAAATTTAAACCTTTTGTTGATATTTACTAGCATACTTGAGGCGTGCGGTGCTATTTTACAGGTAGTGAAGTCAAGTCAAGCAAACAAACATAGATAAATAAACAATACGTATATATATAATATTAAACATGGTTCTTTTCAATATAATGCTATCAGGGTTTGTGAGTTTCAAGATTCAAGCTTGTGAATTTTACTTAGGGGAATGCAGAAATGGAAATAATATCCGGGGGTATTATATTGTACGTTAGTAATGTGTTCTCACACAACTTATTTCAAACTTTTTCTGCAAGCAAAACTCAGAGATTCATACGTGTTCCGGTTGCTTGAGGAATAATGTTTACCTTCCACACGTAAACTGTAAGACTGTCAAAAAATGTTTGCTTAAAAAAATCTCACTGATATAAAAGACAGCAGCTGACATTCAAAATGGTTGGGAAATTACTGGACAACAGAATGGAGACATGGAAGAAACCTGCTTTGGTTAATAGAATAAACTGTGTGGTGAAAATGCATTAAAAACTAAAACGCCAACACAGTTGCCGTTTCACACAACACAGTCTGAGTTTCATTTATTTTTCTGTCTCATTATTTTGCAGCGTACGCATATCATCTCTGGAGAGAAGGAGGAACAGCCAGGCCAAAAGGCAGCCCACAGTGCCCAGACCCCTGGCATCGTGGTGGAAAGAGGCTTCAGACGGGTAGCCTTCATCTTTGGTTTAGCAGCACAGAGGCCGAGAATAACAGCGAGGAGAACGGAGTAGCACTGTCAAGCCAGGGAGAGACAGAAGGCAGAGCGCCATAGAAAGGGAGAATCAGAAAACAGCCTTTCCAGTGGATCCCTTTGCGATTACCAGTGGGTTGATGGGCTGGAAGCAAACTGGGTTGCTTCAATGCTCTAAGGAAGAAAAAGTAAATGATGTGCATTCCACATACAGTGACTGCACAAGAGTCCAAGAGCCGGATCAGTGCAGGTGAACACGCAAAAGTGCAGCGACTACCTTGGACCCATTTGGAAGAGGGTGCGAAAGGCTGTGAGGAAGACTACCTCAGCCCCAGCCCAAGTAGAGCCCCTTACAACAGCTGTATGTAAGCATTATCTTGAATTTGCTGTCTTGGGTCTGGAGGTTTCTGAGAGTGATCCATAGAAAAAGCACAGATTTTCAGAAGTGGCGGTATGCTGAGGGCGACTTGAGTCCTAAGGAGGAAAAGATAGATAGGATCTACAGTATCAGGGTTACAGTACATCATTGTTTGCGTGCAGAGCTGAGAAATCCCCAACACACCAGGGATCTTAAAGCATACTGATGTGCTGACTTAGTGGAATAGAGGGCACATTAGAGTCATACAGTGTGTTGGCTGGATGCCTGTGGCTCTGCACTGTGCAAGTTGCCAAAGATGACATTAGTGCAGTACCACATCCCCATAAAGGTCCAGGGTCTTATTCTAGATGGCCACTGTAAATTTAGTGTGAGGGTCACAATGCCAGGAGTAACAAGACTGGCACAGGCTGAAGATAGAGCATAAGTACAAGCCATACTATCCCTGTGATGATGTTTGCTCTGGCCGTGCATGTTTGTTAATGTCAGCAGAGTTTCCTGGTCCACACACTGACTGGCATCAGGCATCCATTCAGCATTGTCTTCGTGGATGACTTCACTGACGACATTGCCCATGCCAGGATGCAGGTGAAATTTGCGGTGGCTGGAAGTGCTCATCACTGTGGGATAGGATGACTTTCAAGCTTTTGTTTTTATTATTTTTATTATTAGATTTATGAGTAGCATTAGCTCACAACAATATACAGGCAGAGACAGGACACTGAGAGACTGCATGTCTGTCTACATACTGCAAGGGATTGAGGGTCAGATGATTGCAGCTACGGTCATACAGTACTGTGTAGTAGGTTCCAGAAAGGTGTCCATATATTTCAAAATTGTTCTAATTGTGTGGGCCAAATGTTAATTTTTCGAGTGGGGAGGAACTGAAACATTTCGGACATCCATGTATGTACACTTGTAGATCAATTTCTTTTCGAGCATTGGTGTAAACAGCCTATGCTCCATGACATCCTCAAAGTGAGAATTTGGGTTGGGGCATAACAGCAGAATTAAAATTCATATTAAAGGTCTTTGAAATGGCCGAATGAACACCCTCCTTGTAGTAAGCTTGTGTCTTATCACAGTCCCCCAATAAGTATATCAAAGGGACAGCTTTACATTTAAAACACACCTTTGATGTTCCTGGAAACATCCTGTGGAGCTGCACCTTGGAAAAGTCGGCTTCGGAAAAATTTTGTTCCTGGATGCCTAGGAAAGTGAGGCTGGGAAAACTTGGTCCATGCAGCTGACCGGCCACGATGAGCAAAAGATACAACAGAGCTGCCTTCCCATCTCCCCCTCAAATCATTGTAGGTATTGTTGCTTTTTTTATAACTTTATAATTTATTACAACACTTGTGAGTTTCAGGCTTTTAAAGTCTAGCTTTTAAAATTCCACTTTAGAATCGGAAGTACATGAATATGGGGAGAGCACACAATTGGATCTTTGTCAAAAGTGAAAGTGCAGAATCAGCCCCCAGTGTCTGTTCAGAGCTCCCGGGGCAGTGTGAGATGGTTGACATAAGAAGGCAATTGAGATTTTTGGTCGCCGTCCCAGAGACATTTCAATGACTAAACAATGTCTACAGTTGGAAACTTCTATGCAAATCATCATGTTGGTGCTGATAGTCTCTTGGAAAGAATATATTGAAGAGGCTATTTAGAAGAAGATGGCAAGGTGTGAGAGAGGTAGCGCAGAGCCACTGAAATGTGTGTGGGGGGGGAAGCTGTGTGTCCTTCAAACTGGGCTGCAGGGGCTTTGTAGGAAAATCAGTACAGGGAAAGTGTGATATTGAACAAATAGTGGAAAATGGTGTCAAAATACATACATAGAAGTTGACGGTATCTTTGAAAATTAATAAGTCAACTGTTTGTAACATAAGGGTAACATAAGGAGACACTACATTGTATTTAACTTCTGCAGAGGATGCAACTCACTGAATATTTCGAACTATATCCCAGTTATATAGAAGATTTAATGCTTGTTCAAATTGAATCAAACTACAATTTAATCGCGTAAACCTACAGAAATCGTGTGTTACCATGACAATGATGTCACAGAGATGAGGGAAAGTGACAATGGCAGCCGCTGTGAAATGGAACTCATTTGCATTTATTTAGGTGACTTGTTTCTCCAAAGTGGCAGGTTTACCCAAACGCTACACCATCCGTTGCTTTTTATGTGCTTGTGTTTAATTTGTGTTGTGAAACATTTTGGTCACAGCTGAAGAAAACACAAATATTTGACAGTTCTGTATGAAAAATGAATATATACGTATGTGGAAATATTTGTGTTGTAGAACTACAGTTTTGAAATGATACCACTTTGGAAAGGACAACTGTATGGTAGTAATTACATATTTTTAAAAACAATGTTCAGTCAAAAACAAGAACATCAATCTTCATAAATTTATCTCTTTATGAAAACTACTAAAACAGTAACAAAAACAAAAAGACCTGTTTAAAAGTTAATGGAATGTTTTGACTTCCGGTATAGATAATACAACCAGTTAGATATTTATTCAGCATACTGAGCTGTAATTAAAGGCTCAGAATGAACTGATTACAATTGTACACCTAAATTCATAATAAAAAATGCGTTGTCATGGCAGCAACATAACACTCATGTAGCGTTGCCAATAACAAGGTGCGAGAAACTCAACACTTGAACATGTTTAATTTGTGCTGCACCACATTATAGTCACAGTTAAAGAAAATGCAGTGATCAGATGTCACATTTTCATGAAAAATTAAAAATTGTAAAACGTTTTACTCCAAAACTGAATAGTTTTCAAAGAATACTGTAATTTTGGAAAGGACAACAGTTGTTCAGTGGCCATTCCTTTGTTTTTTATACCAATGTTTCGTCAAAAACAAGAAGATCAAAAGGTAAGAGTTTATACTCTTAAGATCAGTAAAAAAAAAAAAAAAAAATCAAAATGTAACTATAAAGGTGTACAATAAAATAACATTTAAATGTAGAATTATTAAAAGTTTCAATAAGTTGTAAATCTTGTTTTTTTTCTGAAATACTAGTGAGAAATAATTATATAATAGTTATAACTGACAAATGGTTTTGGACAGTTGATGTAACTTGAGAAATCTGATATATAAAGACCTTTGGTTTGAGATCAATTTATGTAAACAAGTAAAGAGGTTCTTACTAGGAAGCAATATTAGCAAGAGATGCTGTATTGATTAATATATTGTTTATGAAATTGTAGAGGCAGTCATGCAGTTTCCAGCGCACTGACTGCTGAAATAAGCATGCTTAAAAAACTTTCCCAACCTTGTCCTACCAATTTACTGACCACTTAATGGATATGAACCTTTAGCAAATGATGCTGGTGGTCTGTGGTGAAGTCAGCCACATTCACCCATCTGACTCTGGTCTTTAATTTCTTCCTTTAGCTCCTCATTCCGCATGATGACAGAGTTCCTGAAGTCATCCTCCTGGGTGCTTTCATTGAAGTACCAGGGAATGAGATGAGCGGGAGGAGGCAGGGCTTCTTGCGTCGGGCATGGAAAACACGAAGATTATGCACTGCCTACAGCATCTTCTCAGACGACAAAAACGACCTCATACTAAAAAAAGACCTTGCTGATCCCTAAGGTGCTTTGTTCCTTTCCCTGTTTTATGAGGTTTATAGCCTTTCTGATGTCTTAAGTTGATAATGAATTTCTGTATTTGTCACTTCTTTGTTAATTTTGTTTATTCTTTTTTTTTTTTTTAAACATGTTGCAGATGGCCATAACTTGCTATGTTTTGGGGGACCAAAAATATCACCAGCATTATTCATAGCCGTTATACACTCATGCTGAGGGGAAGGTTTTTTATAAGAAATGGAGTTTGAGTGCACACTGGAGGGACAGTTCCCCCTTGCTCACCACTTTGTTAGGCCTATTAATGTAATTGCAGTTGTCAGTTATCGTGACAAGTTCTGAATTGTAATGTTCTGGTGCTTTCCTTAGATAGTTTAACCCTTTATGTGGCATTTCCCATCTTTCTGTACATAACACATTGAAATATAGTTTATTCATTACTTTTTGCCTTAGCTGCTAGTCACCATCCATGTCACTGTTGCTATGCAGTCCTGAATATCTGTGCAGATTTGTCCTAGAAATTCTCCCATTAATATAATTGTTACAGCCATTCTACCATAAGTGATCTGAAAATTAACAACACTCATATATATACTCATACATATATTTCTATGTGCTACACAGCACATAGTTACCGTTCACATTGAGTTTTGATCAATGCTGATGATTAATATGAAATTGCATTGCTATAACAATCTTGAGTCGGGTAATAATGGGTTACATTTACGGTGTTATTTTTTACTTTTCAGGGTAGTTTTTGGTAATGATACTTTGTTACATTTTGGTCTGTCTGCTCCTTTAGTATTTTACATTTAAAGCTTTTACGTTCTTGGCACAAGTGGACTCTTTTCCCCTAGATCAGTTAAATCACTTTTAGTGAGGACCAATAAGATCACCTGCTCACTGTCAGCTGACTACTTCTGTGAATGTCATTAGTCACAGTTTTCCAGTAGACTGTGAGCCATGGATCTCTTGCGAAGTGTCTCTGTTTATGATAAAAATCCAAACCCTCAAATTCAGTCTGTGTTAACCATTCATTTCTCATTTAGCTGACACCTTTATTCAAGGTGACTTACAGCTTTATGCGGAACCGCTCGGGGTAGGTGCATTGCTTAAAGGCAATACAGTAGGATTGAAATCAAAACATTAACCACTGTTCCACAGTTAACAGATTATCATACATAATAAATGTTCAGCATGCTCACCACTCAAGTGTTTAAAGAGAGTTACTGGCTATTTGTCTAAATGTTCCAGTTTGTTGAATTGTGTTTATTCATTTATGCTAAATTAAACAGCCTTTTGCATGTTCCCAACACCCGTCTATCCATTATCACTAACAGCTTTATTCTGGTCACAGTGGTCTGGAGCCTGTCCTGGAATTCTTGGGTTCTAGACTGTGAAACTGGACAGGACACCAATCCATCATAGGGTGATCCCACACAGTCACACCTTCATACAAAGGATTCAATTCAAAGGATTCAAAGGTTTATTTGTCATGGGTGAACAACACAGCATAGCAGTGTTGTCCCCATGAAAAGTTTTGTTTCCGGGTATCCTCAGTAGTGCAAATATGGACATAAATATGTAAGTATAAATAAGTAAGGTACAGGATAGTCGGGAGAGGAAAACAAATAAATAATAGAGTAAACAACGGTTAATAAATAGGAATAGGTATGTGGGGGAAAAAAGATACATCGGGGATTGGCGGGGGGGACAGAAGACACAGCAACCAAACCTACAACCACAGACTAAACCTACAACAACAAAAAGTACCAGAAAAATATGCTTGTGAAACAGACAGATTTCCACAATGGGTGGGACAGGCATACAGACAGACCCCGATTGACTGTTCCACTGCCCAGGGAGGGGTCAGTGGTTTAGCAGTCTTACGGTGTGGGGGAAAAAACTGTTCCGGAACCTTTTCGTCCTTGTCCGAACGCTTCTAAAGCATCTTCCGGATGGGAGCAAGGAGAATAGTTTGTGGCTGGGGTGACTGCTGTCCCTCTGGATGTTAAGTGCCGCCTTCTTGCAGCGCTGGGTATGGAGGTCCTGCAGGGCTGGCAGATCAATCCTGGTGATGGTCTGTGCTGTCTTGACCACTCTTTGCAGAGCTTTACGGTCTGACGCACTGCAGCTGCCATACCAGGCCGTGAAACAGCCAGTCAGGATACTTTCAATGGTAGATCTGTAGAAGTTGACAAGTATCCCGTTGTCCATGCCGAACCTCCTCAGCCGACGGAGGAAGAGGAGGCGTCGTGTTGCCGTCTTGATGACGACGCTGGTGTGCCGTGACCAGGACATGTTCTCAGTGATGTTAACTGGGTCATTTTGAGTGACCAGTTAACCTGAAGCACATGTCTTTGGACTGTGACAGTAAACCCACAGGGTGGACATGCACACTCTCCATTAAATGGACTGGATTCAAACCCACACCCACTACTCAGGCACTATGAGGTGGCTTGCTTTTCCTAATGTTAATTTAAATGTCGAAGAGTGACTATTAAAATTTGTACAGGTTAAAATAATACCTTATTTAAATACAATCGACATATTATTGGCTAAAATATTTTAATATGGTTATAGCAAAAGCTCCAGGAAAGAAACGATACTGCGCCCACGTTCTCCTTCCTTTAAATGTAAGCACAGAGAAGAAAATCATTCGTAAATGAAGCACGGATATAAGGCTGATTATTTGCTTCGATCTGAAAATAAGGACAATTTTATAGCAAATTATAAGAAGTTGCATCAAAAAAAAAATGCTTGTTGTGAAAAAGAAACTATCCACGTAACATGCCTGCACATTTCCCGGCCTTCGCTGGACATTTAAATGACGCTGACGTGTCTTCCCTCGTTTGACCCGGAAATTCAACGCGTTTTTTCTCGCGATGACGCCCCGCGCTGACCCGTGCCTTCCGCGCGGAGAGCGCCGATTGGACGCCGCCCCGCCCGAGCGTGCCAGCCGCGCGCGTTGTGCTTCCGGTTCCACGAACGTGTGCGGCAGCGTCCGGCGCTCTCTCTCTTCCCCCCGTCTAACTGTGGAACGTGTAGTCAGCACGACCGCGACCTGCAACTCCTTCGCTTCCACTCGCCACCGAGTTGCGTGTGTTCCCGACAGCAAGTCATGGCTTCTTCGGCGTCGTCGCAGGCTCAGAGCGGCCCCGTGTCCGCGTTCGCGCTGCAGAGAGGCATCGTGAAAATGGTACGGCGGCAGCGCGCGGGTGGAAACTGAGCGCAGCCCTGAGGAGAACTTGCTGTGGGCAAATGCGGGCGTCTGTTTCTCCAGCGGGACTGCTCCTCACTTTCTTTAAAACTACTTCTTGCGCCACCGGTGCTTGTTTAAAACAGTTTCTCGGCCCGTGGTTATACTTGCTGATGTTCGGTGCTGTTTCCACAATTTCCCACCAGATTGCTGTGTGGACGTGTCCATATGGTGGTGATGGTACAGGAGTTAAGGAGCACCTAACTCCGGGCTTTTTCTCTTCTCTGGAGCTGCTTTCCGTCACAGTGACTGCACTGAACTCCTTCCAAACGTTTAAATTAAAACCTCGTTTTTTTTTACATTTGTGTCATCAGGGGTTTACTTAACCATGCTACTCTTCCGAAATCTTTATTGTCCTAATGGCTCAAAAACGGTCTAAAGATTCTTCAGAACTTAACCGATTGAACCCAGAACACGTCATTGTCTTTCTTTTTCTCTCCTTTCATTTTTTCTTTCTTGCGCTCCTTCCCTCTCTTCCTTCTCAGACCGTTACACGTGTGTGTGTGTGTGTGTGTGTGTGTGTATGTATGGTGTTTGACGGTGGTGTCCTGCCACGATGGGCATGAGGTACAGCTCCCTCTGAACCTGGCTGAGATAAGGGTCGCACAGCATTGTGTACTTTGTAAAGCTGGGTCAGCCGGGCCTCTCAGAGTCCAAAAGTCAAGGTGTGTCGGGAGAGAAGAGTCAAAGAGTTTGGCGTGTGTCTGAGAAAAGACGGGAGTCGCCGCATGTGTCACAGAAGACCACGGGGGGTCTAAGGGACTGTGGCACCACAGCTTGGCCTGTCAATTCCATGTCACATTCTTTTTAAATAAGGTGAACTTTATAAATGGGCAGTTTTGCTTCAGTTGAGTTGAAAAATAACTTTGCAACGTCCTGTAAAGTGTTTTTACCAGCAGTGGTTTCACCTTTATTATTTGCACGTAATTTGAATTTTAATTTTAAATGAACATGATTGTATTTTTTGTAATTGTTTATGAAAATAATGTTGCGCTATGCATGCATCAGTCATTTTGTGTTTTTGTAATCTGTGCCATCCCAGTTGATTGTTGTGAATAATACATGGAAGCAGAAGATCTGAAAAAGCTGCTGTGAGAAATGGGCTTTCTATGACTGTACTTTTTAAAATGATGTTTATTTGGGTCCATGAAGTATTTAGTTGATTTTATATGTTTAGTTTTAGTTACAGACATTGATGCTAAATGTTGCGAATAAGTTATGTGCTGTGTTTCCTGTGCGCACTGTGACTCAGTGGCAGGTTGCCAGCTTACTCCTGCATCTCACTGCAGCACGTGGATCTTTATTTTTTTTATTTTCCTTTGTGAATAATTTGTATGTTTCGGTTCACCGAGTGTGTTTGTCACCGCAGGTCGTGTCTGGATGTGCCATCATTGTCCGAGGCCAGCCGCGTGGGGGGCCACCACCGGAGCGGCAGATCAATCTGAGCAACATCCGAGCCGGGGTTCTGGCTCGCAGGGCTGCTCAGAACCAGCCTGACACCAAGGACACCCCTGACGAGGTGAGCGCCACCTGCTGGGCCTCTTTACTTACTTGCCTTTTCGGCACAGTGGCTTTTATGGGAACTTTCTCAGTTTTAACTCTGGAAGTTAGTGTGAGCTTGGGTTATTTTAAGGAATGGAAAAGGACAACTTTATTAGTCAATGTCCTGTGCAGGTAACTGTTAAGAGCTCTATCCTTACAATCTTCATTTCAGTTTTATTATGTATTATAAACAGTCTCACTTGTTCTTTTTCCACTCACTTCCTGGGGATTTATGAGTCGCTTGTTTAGGTCAGGATTCTGTTGAACCAGAGCCTGCCCAGAACCGCAGGGCACCAAGATAGTCAAGCATCATCCTGGACATAACACCAGTTTATTACAGTTTTTGTTTTCCACTTATTTTCCATTTTTCTGTTGTACACATTGTGTGTGTGTGTGTATATATACATGTTTATGACTTATGGACAAGGTTTTCATATTGTGTTCTGCTGACTCAGGTGAAATGCTGGGTGTTTTGTGGATATTATGTGGAATATACTTGTTGAAAGACACAGTTTTGTTTCTGTCACAGCCATGGGCCTTTCAAGCTCGGGAGTTCCTGCGAAAGAAATTGATTGGAAAAGAAGTGTGTTTCAATGTTGAACTCAAGACCATTCAGGGGAGGGAGTATGGCGTGGTGTATCTTGGCAAAGGTAAATCACCACTGATGTTTTTTTTTTTTTTTTAGGCATGTTGGGAGTCTGCTGGCGATGCTCATTTCCACCATGTGACTTTTTTTTTTGGGTGTTCTGTTTTCTGTTCAAAATATCGAAATACTGCTGAAAGGAGGTGTAACTGTGTAGAAGATGCTACTTTTGGTGGGATTATTGGACTGATGAAAAGGACAAAGTGTAGTTTTATCTACATGGGAAGAGGTGATTAGTGATTAATAGTGTCTCTTTACCCTTCACAGACACATCTGGAGAAAACATTGCTGAGTCCCTGGTTGTGGAGGGCCTTGCAACTGTTCGCCGGGAGGGAATCCGTGGCAACAAGTAAGGCTCCATGAGCTCAGACTCTGCTGAACATTGAATGCATTTATTTCAATTAACCACACTGCGATGTGACATGTGATGCTATATTAAAAAATTAGGGTGTCCTCTGAGAGTCAGCATGAGGCAATTTCACAAAAGCAAGGTGTTTATTTGCTGGGGAATTGTGTGTTCTGGGCTGGGTCTTGAGTGTCTCCACATCCTGAGCGAGGAAATGGCATGCAAACTGCAGCCCTGCATGCTTGTCTCTCCAAAGCAACGTTAGTTCTGGTTCTAACACTGGTTATAATAAATCAGAAAGAAGTAACATCATGGTTATTTATTGCTCATCTAAAGAGACTTAATATTTCAGATTTATTATTTTAAGGCACTAACCTTAAAATTGGCTAAATTGTACTATTACTATGTTACTACAAGGTGAATACCTCGATCTGAAGAACAACAGCATAGTGGTGATTCAAACTCAGTACCTTCAGACCTTTTTTTTTGGGAGGGGGGGGGGGGGTGTCATGTAAATTTAAAAAAAAAAAAAAAAAAAAAACAGTATCCAAGCCTGTGCTGTCAATTAAGACCTTGAACAATGCGCAGTTTTGCAGATGTTGCAGTAGGTGGCAGTGTCACACTGTGTAAACACAAGACTTGGTGCTCCTCTGAAGTGGGTTCAACTTGACGTGCTGCTGTTTGGCTCTGCGCTGCCCCCCCCGTGTACACCTCCCACCAAGCACGCACGCAAAGCAGATGTGTGCATTTAGCTATCACTCCTGAGGTCGAGCTTCGGGACTCAACAGTCTGCAGTTTTTCTCTAAAGTAGCCGCTTTTGACTTGTTTAGCATTTAACTTTGCCAAGGAGTTTTCAGTAATGTGGGACACTTATTGGCGTGGGCAATGACACATTGTGCTCTGCCTGCTTTTAAATGGATAATTTCATTATGCTTCTGATTAGATTGGATAATGATTTAAATTTGAAATAATTGTCTCTTGTAGTGTCAGGCCCTGGTACAAGCTAATTGAATACTAATGGTTGTGTAATGACATTGAGCGAGGTACACAGTCAGGGCGAGTCTGCCGTATTCAGTGTGTGGCAGCCCTCTGATTTACACTGCCGTGTTAAAAGGCAGCCCTCTGGGATTTAGGGAATTTGTCATTAAATGTTCCCGCGCATTATAATTAAAAACTCATTTTATATTCCTCCCTTACTCGGCTCTTTGTGCCTTACTGTCGTATCTGCCTAAGTTGCATCTTTGTTCCGGTGTGGTGTTTTCTGCGAGGAAGCAGGAATGGCGGCGTCCTTCGAACCGACTAAATGAATTGGCTCCGTGAAGCGTCAGTGTTTCCTTCGTTATAGCTTTTATTAGTAGTTAGTGCTAATGTCTCAGCATGCAGTGAGGGTGCTGGGTGGGTTTCAGGGGAAGAGGTGTATTGTGCTTATTTCTTGGTCCTGAGTAACCTTTCAAATGTGTCCTTTGGGACTGGCACTTCCTGTCCTCAAGATGTATTCCTCCTGGGCTTGCTTTTGCATTAATTTTTATTCAGAAATAATGTAAATCTCTTCATGAACTGTATTTTTATATTTCTTAAATGTTTAATTGTATCAAGAATGTGTTTTGTGTTGTACATTATGATGAAAATGGTTCACCCATCCTTTATTGGTAACTGCTGTATCCTTGTCAGGCTTTTGATGATTCAGAGTCTATCTTGGGAGTCACTGGGTGCTAACCAATGAAACTACAACCTGGATGGGATCTGATGACAGAAATGTTATTTAATGTCATTTGTAGGGTTAAAAATAAAAATTTGTCAGCAGAAGTCCAGATTGAAGTTTTTCATCTTTATGTTTACCTGTGTTGTGCCCTCATTGTAGATACAGAAAGGGCTCCTTGATTCTGTCCTGCCTCTTTGACCACTTTGACACCTATAAAGGCTCACAAAAGACATTTAAAATATTGCATTTGTTTTATTTTCCTGTTGATTTCTTTGGAGATGTTCCGTTTTTGTATATATATATTTTTTTTCTATTTCATTTGGCTGCCCACATGTAGTGTACACATTTTTATTTAATTTCCATTTGGTGGAAATGGCCCAACAATGTAGCACCACCAGATTGGCTCTTCATTGACAGCTTAACTTTCCTTAATTTTTCTGGAAACGGAAGCAGTTGGGATTACTTTTCATGCTGATTTTTTTTTTTTCCTTTTCTTAATTTTTGTTGCAGTCCTGATCAAGCCAGACTCTGTGATCTCGAAGATCAGGCAAAGTCAGCTAAGAAGGGAATGTGGTCAGAGGGCGGTGGCTCACACACAATCCGTGACATCAAGTACAACATTGACAACCTGCGCAACTTTGTGGACTCTCTGCACCAGAAACCTGTCAACGGTAGGTCCACATTAATGTTCTCCTCTGTCTGCCCCTGTCCCCTTGAGGACTACGAGAGAGTCTTCACCACAGCTATAGACGACTGCTTATCCAGGAGCAGGTTGCTTAGAATTGTACGGCTCTTGCGTCTTTTTGTGTCACCTTTGTTCAACTTCACCTCCCTTCTCCTGTGTTACGTTTTATAATGTGCTGCAGGTTAACACCTAGTTCATTTGTTCACTTAATTCAGTGCTGAAATCATTTTGGGTCTGCCAGCTATAGAGGCATGTAAAACATTTTAAATAGGATCCCTTGCTGTGGAAGTACTTAATTCTCCTGTAGAGCTGGTAAGGTGGCATCAAAAGAATACAAATGTTCTTTTTTAGGATTATCATAATTGTAGCGGCAAACCTCGGAAATTTTATTCAGACGCAGTAAGTTCTTTCCCCCCCTCACTTCTCCCAGCGATTATTGAACACGTTCGTGATGGAAGCCTCGTCCGTGCCCTCCTCCTACCTGATTATTATCTGATCACTGTGATGCTGTCTGGTGTCAAGGTAAGTTTCTCATCAGTTGTGGCTTCTTACTGCACATTTAAGCATAATTTAGATTTGTGGACTTAATGTATATTTATTTACTGTTGCTCAGTATGTCACTGTCTTGCGCACAGATGATGGTGGTCACCGAACAGCAAAGATCCATCATCTGTTCATTATCAGTAACCACTTATGCTCTGCAGGGTCTCAATATTCCTGAGTTTATCCTAGAAATATAAGTTGTGAGGCAGCGTCCTTGCTGGGCCAGCAGGTGCACACACCTCTATTTCCTCACTCATACACAGTGACTGATGCAAAACAACATTTAGAACATGAGTAATATTTCATGTTTAATTTGTATTCAGTTTATTGTGGGGTAATTAATCTCAGATGAACACAGTCATACACTAGTTTGCGTAATGGGATATCTTTTCTTGTTTGTGCTTAAAATTTGTTTTAAGTTTTGAACTCCCTATGTAATGTTTCAGCCAAACAATGTACAAAGAAAATCACAATTTATGTTCTGAATGCGTGATAATGATTTCCAGCTGACCTGTGTCATTTTTAAAATTGTCTTGTTTGTACTGTCCCTGGTGGGCACCCGTAGTGTCTCATCTGCAATGAAGTCTTAACTTATCTTTGTGTGAATTGGAACAGTTTTTTCCCGTTTGGAAAAAAGGGGAAAATAGGCTCCATGTTTATGTTTTCCTAGTCAAAAACTGGTTTTCAAACAAAAGTATGACTGTAATCAGGTTTATCTCCTCTTCACATTCATTTCCCATTATTATTCATTGTTAAGTTAGAACCTTTACATATGATGAGTAGCCAGCATCAGTTCCCTATAACCATATAGTTGGAGTAGGGAGTCAAGCAGAGTGAATGTGCAGAATAGTGTGTTCTGCAGCTCACTGAAGGTGGAGGGGAAAATCCGACTAACACCAACATTGTGTCATCCTTACTGTGGTTAACTCCTGCATGCATGGGTCTCTTGGCAGTGCCCTACGTTTAAGCGAGAGCCAGAAGGCACAGAGACACCAGAGCCCTTCGCCGCAGAGGCCAAGTTCTTCACGGAGTCCCGGCTGCTGCAGAGGGATGTGCAGATCATCTTGGAGGGCTGTCATAACCAGATTTTCCTGGGGACCATCTTGCACCCGGTGAGGATCAGCATTGTGTCTGACTGTTTGTACACAGATGAGCTGACAAGAAAACATTTATTTCTGAGAAATCCAGCTCCTGCTGCCAGTATTGACTAAAAATTTTATGCCACAGTCTGCACTACCACACTTCAATTTCACATGGTTTTCTCCGTTGAATGGCAAGTTTATGTCAGAGAAGAAGAATCAGTGCATGAGTGGTACGTGTTTCCCAGTAGTCTGTTTGATTCAGAGGTTAAGTGACAGTAGGAAATAATTGGTCAAGCAGGGCTGAAAATTGGGCAGTTTCATTTGTGTCAGATAGTGGACTCAGTGCAGTAAAAACATTTTGTGAAAATATGGAACTTGTTTTCCCAATATGTGCTCCTTTCTAACCTCCTCGCTGTCTTCTGCAGAATGGCAACATCACGGAGCTGCTGCTGAAGGAGGGCTTTGCCCGCTGCGTCGACTGGTCAATGGCGGTCTACACTCAAGGGGCAGACAAGCTGAGAGCTGCCGAGCGGTTAGTGTGAACGCAACAGCAGCCTGAAATGGCTAATCCCAGAATGGTTGACTGCGTTAATCTGGCCAGTCAGTAGCGTCTCTCTGCCACATATTTATAGAGCAGTAAAAGGAGCACAGCTTCCCATTTGTCTAGGTGGGAGGTTACAGAAGCAGCTTTGATCGAGCTGCTAAGCTCTGCTGTACGGCTGCATTAGGAACCAATGGCCCAGTAGTGTCTCCTTATGTCTGTGTGTGTGTGTGTGTGTGGGGGGGGGGGATATGCAAAATGCCATGTGATTTATGGCTGTATAAATTTAATAGTGGGTAAGCAGATTACTTCTGTCCTGAATGACAGTTTGAAAGTGTTCGCTTGATTTATGGTGCATTTCTGCTCTGAAAGTAGTGTCATCAGCAATTCAGACACAGATGCCTCACGTGAGCCTCACAGCTCACTTTGCATTTTCTCTCAGGTTGCCACATTTCCTTAGAAGTGCCATGTATCAATGTTGGTTGCTGTGGTAAATTCCTGAGTCATCTTTTACTCCAGCTTCTTTGTTCATTGTTCCTCCATCTTTTGTGTATCAGGTCTGCCAAAGAGCGAAAAGTTAGGATCTGGAAAGACTACGTCGCCCCAACTGCCAACCTCGATCAGAAGGATAAGCAGTTTGTGGCAAAGGTAAGACTATGTGTGTGTTCACATACATGCGTACGTTTGCTGCTGTAATATATAGGGAAGGAACTGTTTAAAATTTCATCATCACTGTCTGTCAAGTCTCTGCATCCCCCTGAGACACTGACAGCTCTGAACAGTCCTTGAAGATACTGTGCGGTTGTCTGCATGAGGGTACAAACTGCACAGCACTCACTAACCTTCAACAGTCCCTCGCTGCGTTTCTGCAGGATCGGTTGTTACCGTTGGCCCACATGTAATGCATGACTGGAGATTTGCAGCAGTGTTTTTATAGGGCTTTAGATGTGGTTGAAAAATAGTGGTAATATTGGAGGTGACATGCTTTGATATTGCAAAGGAGAAACTTTTGTTTATAGCACGGTGCACTATGTATTTAAGGGAAGGAATATTTGAATTCTTTGTGAAGGTATTTTTTCCCTAAGTTGAACTCTTGAAATATTTATGGCCACCCATGATTATTGTATAAAAGGTGATGTTAGCCAGACTGCTAACTGAATGTGTTTTAGTGCAGCAACTTTAATTCTATGACTCAGTTCTCAGTGCTGTTAAAACATTTATGTTGGATTTGTTCAGTTCCCTTTGAGCAGTGTTTGCAAAATAACTGAACACAGACTTGATACGAATCCACTCATGCTAGAATTGTGGACGTCCCCAAGGTCAGTTGTTTCTGCTTGTTCTTAACTGGGAGTATTGAGATAACTGGCATTGCATTTAACCCCCTTAAATCCATATCTTGTCGTCCATCTTACTTATTTCTTGTACATATTTGCTTAAAACATTAAAAGATAATGTAAGCTTACATCATTTTTTTTGAGCGGAAGACTTACAAAAATAGCAGATTACAGCTGCTGTAGTGCTTTAAACTGGATGGCCCTGGAGTCTCTCATGTGAATGGGTGGAACAGTGTCACAAGGCTGCCACCACCCTGTCCATTCAAATATGGAAGACAGATTGCAGAACTGAGTCAGCTGCAGGTAGGTGGCAGCATTTCCCTGTGGTCCCACACTGCAGCGGCTCATTAATCAGCACCGACAGGAGACACTGTTTTATTTTAATAAAAATGATCACAAATGGCTGCCTCACACCGGAGGTTTGATTCCTAGCTCAAACAGCCAGTGTCTTATTTCAGTGTTGTCTGGTTTTCCTTGCTAAATATTCCAGCTCACATTTGGTGTGTGGACAGTTTCTTTTTCTTCATACTGCACCTGGGGCCATCAGACTTCAGTAGTTCAGGAAGTTTTTTTTTTTTTTTTTTTCCTGCTCCTTAGTTTTACGAGTGCTTTGGGAAAGTTTTAACAAACAGTATCAGTAGTTTATTGATTGTTTTAAGACCGCTATGTCAACACATTAGTATTGCTTTATAAACATAGGGCACATGCAGCGCAGAGTTCAACGTCTTTGCCTTGGAACCAGAAGGTCTCTGGCTCAAGTCCCACATTTGCTGCGATAGCATCGGTCTAGACAATGCCCTTAAGTGAATGCTGTGTAAGCTGGTATATCATAATGGTAATCATCTTCAATTGTATGTAACCTTGGGTGATGATGTCAGCTAAATTTAGGTTAATATTTTATGTTTACATGCTTGGATTAGCCAGTGAGAATATGCCTCTGGAAGCAGGTAGTACTTACTTTTGAAAACTTGACATGTGATGCTTACAGACGTAAATGCAAAAGTCCTGTTGAAGCTCAGGTGGCTTTTGAAAACATTTGGGTGCAGTGTAGTTGATAAAGCCTTGCAGTCGGTGTTTGTTACTGAGTGATGGGCGCAAGCAGTAATGTAGGCCAGGTGCTGGGCGTAGCCATGGATTTATGTTCCTTTGTTTTTATTTCTGCCCCATCCAGAGGCTGCTGGTTAGATCTGCACATGGTCTCTTAAAACTTAAATGCCCAATCAGTGCCCTCAGACTCAGTGCTGTATCTATCAATCAATCAATCAATCAATTATCAATCAATTAATGTATTAAATCACATTACAGTGCCAAGAAGCAGTTTATGAGCATATGCAGTAGTACAGGCCATATGACATCTTCACTAGTCACGCTGGTTTAATAGGAATGGATTTAAAACGTTGTGATTCCTCTAATTGTACGGACTGCGTAGTTTGCTCCATGCTGCCATCTGAAATGTATACAGCTTCTACTTGCTTGCTAGTCAGTGCCCTCTATGTATTTATGTATTTTTGCCGAGGAGAGTGTTTTGCCATCTGTTTCCACAGCCGTCTGTTTGACTGATGAGGTCAAAAAGTTGAGTAGCTGGAAGTTGACTCGCAGTTGACTTTTGCAGAAGCATGAATTGACATTCGCTCCAATTTCGATGCACGCTTTCTCCAGCTCACCCTGCCGTGCTGTGGCTGTGATTTTGTTACCTATCACTTCTGGCACGTCTGCTAAAAGAGAGAGCCACTCAAATGTGCCAACAAATGCTTTCTAAAATCCAGCCAAATTCATCATCTTTGCAATCTGCCCTCAACCCTCTACAGCAGCGCGACTTTCCCATTGCCCTCTGGGATGCTTATCCCTGTTAAATTGATGTTTGCGCAAGTTGTCCAAGCGCAGTGCAAACAAAAGCTTTTTCTATCAGGCAAAATGTTGTTTTCCACATTTTCTGGGCACCTGAATGGTGAATGTGGCTCATTGCTGATGCATGTTGGTGACTTGTTAGGGACTGTTCATTATCCAGTGTTGAATCTGTGCCTTTTTGTTTGGAAACAGCTCTGCAATGGAAGTGATGTTTTAAAAAGATATGGGTTAAATTTTACTTGAACAGGAAGCAGTAGACTGAAAGTAATGAGTGTCAGATAAAGGCTGCAGCTTGAAATCCTATAATGGGGCTGCTTTTACATTCTAACAACCTGCCTGCTACTGTAATACATTCAGCAACGTAGCAGAATCATGGAAAATTTTTGTGAAATTTGGTTTAAAATAAGGCAAGTACAATTTTTTTCTTTCTTTTCTAACCACGAAATAGGTGATGCAAGTCTTGAACGCCGACGCAGTTGTCGTGAAGGTGCCGTCTGGGGAGTACAAGACCATCCACCTCTCCAGTATCCGGCCACCCAGGATTGAGACAGAGTCAAGTCAGGTGAGAACAGAGGCACCTCTGGTCATCTCACATTCTACTTCTATTTCATCAATTTTGTTTTTCCTGCATGACCAGTCTGAACACTTGTGAGTCTTAAAAATAGCATGACTGTGCTGTACCGTCTTGCCAAACAGATTCTTTGAGCCTAATTTTGGTTCTGTCAGTATTTACGATGCCTGATGGAGTTGGAAGAGAGCTGTGTTCCTATGCGTTGGTTTAATTGGATGGTTGTATATGGAAGTAGGAAGCCTGGGCTGCCAGTACTTAATGCCACATGGTGGTGCTGTAGTGACAGGAATGCCCCTCCAGATGATGATCAGGTCCACCACCCCCACCAAACCAAGAATGCACTATTCCAGTTGTGCTGACCTTATCTGCCACATCTGTGTATTGTGTGTGCGTGTGCATAATCAACCCAACAAGTGAATGGCACTGATTCTCCATCATTTTGGGTTTAGTGCCCCCCCCCCACTTAGTGAAAAACATAAGAATATCATTTTTGTCGTTATTTGAATCAGTGTTATTTAATGTCTGTCTCAAAAGCGTACAAAAAAACTGGTGGAATGGAGCAGAAAAAAGAAAAAGGAAGCTGCTTGATGTTATAAGAAGCTATTAGACATGCTGCCGTATGGAAATCGGGGGACTCGCCTGCACTGAAGATGGCTTCCTTGCATTTGCTCGGGCCTTGGACAGCTGACCCCTCGGTGACCTTTGCCCCCAGAGGAAATGCCTTTGTTGGTATAGCGCTATCAAACTGTAAATGGTTGAGTGTGAGCTTCCAGGAGAAATAATCCCTCAGAAAGAGCGGAGAAAGATGAGCCGCAGGCTGCTGGAGCCGGGAACCCCTCCCTCTTGCACATTAGGTTTAATGCGTACGGGGGGTCCAGGCAGGGCTGGCTCCCCGCTGAGTGTTGATCAGCAAAACTGTATGATTACAATGAAGCCTCGCAGATGGCACGTTAACACTAATTGGATGTTTGCCTAACTACTGTTTTTGGGTCCTTCTGTATGTGTATGCTGGATGAGTAATATCACCCCTTTACTTAAAATGATTATCGCATAATATCCTTGGACACTGTTATTGCATAACATTTCTATTTTCTTAGCAGGTGTCATAATCCAAAATTACTTGCATAACAACTTTTTTTAATTTTAATTTTAATTTTACCTGCTTGTGCAGCTGGATACATTCAATCATTCAGTCAGTTATAGTACGTTTCTCAAGCACCAAACAAGAATGTGATTTAAACCTACAACATGCTTTCGTCACAAATTCTCAGTTATGCTTCCTACCTTTACCTTGAGAGTAAATTTGATCAGAACCACTAAAGATTTATATTTATTCATGCAGATTGCATAACAGCTGTGCTGTTGTGAATGGTTTGATTAGAATGTTTATGTGCTGAGGGACATAGTTTTGGTAAATTAAATGTGGTTTAAAAGAAACATTCGATTTGTACTGGCTATGAATGCTGAGCACAGCTTTATAATTTTACATTGATATTATATTATAAAATGCGTCTTTGAGTTTGCACGAAGACAAATTTTTAGGTGCGAAACTGAAACCGGTGACACCAATGTTGCTGTTTTCTCAAGAAATGATCCTGAACTGAATTACATTAGGAAAAATGACCACTTTCAGTCAGTTGTATAGCTTGTTCTGAAAATAACTAGCCGATATGGATGATGTTAGGGTGTTAAGAATTTTTCATCATAAGAGAAGTCCATCTTAACGTGCATTGGGAAATCTGTTGTCAAGGATCCAACAGGTATAATCCCTGCTCCACCGCTAGTACCCTTGAGGTAAGAAGTTACCCCAAGTTGCTTTATATTCAGTTGTTTTTTAGGCTGTTTGATGGTGTGTTTAAAAAGATGCAAAAGGAATCTGTTTTCACATTTTAGTAATAAACCCTTCGTGCTGCTCAGTTTGTTGTAATTTACATATGTCATATTTTATAAGTGCTGATGTCTGCATATTCAGTGGGATTTCTTTTTCTGTCTGTTAAAGACATGTTGCAGCCATTGTAGCTTTTAAGACAATTGAAATGTGTAGAGTTTAGCCAAAAAACATTAGAGATTTGCTCTTTCTGTGTGGAGCAGCCTGCTTGCTTTTGAGCAGGCATGAGAACGTCTCCTCCTGAACGCAAGTAAGCTGTTGTCTTCCACAACACGGCCCACTGAAGTTTGATGTTTGTCTTAAATCATTACTTTTTAGAATTCCCTGCCACAAACGTTCTTTCAAACTGTGGCACAGCCATTGAGGC
Source organism: Heterotis niloticus (assembly GCA_018136845.1). Taxonomy (NCBI): domain Eukaryota; kingdom Metazoa; phylum Chordata; class Actinopteri; order Osteoglossiformes; family Osteoglossidae; genus Heterotis; species Heterotis niloticus. The sequence goes on from CM030889.1 coordinate 15,664,522, forward strand.
ATGAAAGTTGGTTTCTCAGGTTTTCAGTTAGTGCGCTTGTTCTCTAATGTAAGGAGCACTTTGCCTCCTGCTGAAAGACGATGGTGTCAAACATCCTGGTAATGATTTCCCATAGTCGTCCAGTATAACATGTACTTTGCATTAATTTTGGCCATAAATCATTCCAGTTGTTTTGTCTCCTGCCTTCGAGAAACAGCCTTCACTGAGAATCTTGAGCCCTGCCAAATACACGGCTCGTACTGTTATCAGGTGCTGCCCTCCAGTTGCAAGCATAGCCTGTTCATGGAGAAGTCAATATTCCTGCGAATACTAATGATGGCTATTCAGAGTGGCGATGGCTGTTGGACCACAGAGGCTGTCTCAAATTCCAGGTGAATTGTGAGTGAGGGAGAGACCGTGAGGCTCGACTGGTTCTGAAAGGGACACGCTTAATTTATAGCCGGATATCAGTGATTCAACTACAGGCCCCATACCGTCAACCCTAATCCTGAGGTGGCCACCTCTCTCGTTTATTGTTGCCACCTTTTGGTGAAGTCGTCTTCTGTTCTCTGCATCCCTCTCGCTTTTTTCCAGGCCTTTCTGTCAGGCTTTCAGAAGAATTTGGGCTTTTGTACACATCTAATCTAGATAATCTGTCTGCCTCCCAGGGCAGTGACTCTGACTCTTACTGTGTTGGGTACTCATCGTGATCATAGGACCCCTTGTCTTTTTCTTGTTGTTTCATTTCATTGTAATATAATGTGAAGTTGTAGGTACAGACAAGTGACATTTCTGGCATATTCTGATATATTATCCACAGTGAGTTTTTTTTTTATTATTATTTATTTATTTATTTATTTATTTAAATATGTGTACACCATTAAACAATATACTGTATGTTGCATATAGTTTTAATCTTATATTTATCACTAAAATTCAGCTTGTCACATGATGATTGATTCATGTAAGCAACTTTCTTATAGTTCCCATCAGTTATTTTTGGTCTGCCTTTTCTGACCTGCTTATTATTTATGCAGAGTGATAGAATCGATTCAACAGCATTGTCATCATAGGAAAAGTTGATACTACTCTGCTGCTTAAGAGATTATGTACAATAGCATTATCATGACCTTTGAATTTGAATCGTGCACTTTGAGAAAAGTCTTTTTTCACGTGAGACAGTTTAAGTGGAAGCTGCCTCTCCAGCTATTCATTGTTTCGCATGGCTTCTTGTGGTTAGTTGCAAGTGACTGGGGAGGAAAACCGAAGGCGCTGTTGCTAATATGTACGCTTCTTTTGTGTGGATTATGCATTGGTTCTGCCTGTAATGCAATAAATGGTGACTATTTTCTCCTTAATGAAAATTCCAAGAAATATAGGAATGTGTGTAGCTAGCTTTGATCCATAAAATTGTTTTCCTTTAAAAAGATATTTTTGTTTGGCTCTCTTCAAAATGCATTTTTTTTTCTTAGAAACAGCTCCTCCAGGTGCACAAAAATACACAAACAAATAACTTGCGTGCTTCGAATTCGATCTTCAGTCCAGAGCTTTCTTGGACCTGATTGTGTATTGCTGTGCTACTTTGCAGTTTAGGCATGCAGATGAACATCACGTCCACCTACTTGGTTGAACCTTTTATTTCTGATCAAGTCAATTGGTTTCACTCTGCTCTTGCTATCGAGCTGTCTTTCACAGTTTTGTAAATCATCTCTTAAGGTGAAATCTCATAAGTCGAAAATGGAATTACCTTTAATTTCAACAGGACAAATTTTTTTAAACATTCTTGGGCCCACAAATTCATCCCTGTTTGCTAAAATAACACCAAAATCCATGAAATATTTATATAGAAAACAAACATTTCCATTCATTGATAATATAAAGAAATGAAAAAATAATATAGTTGCACCAGACAAATTGAGATAAGATCACAAGATGGTGTGAAAAAATCACTGAGCACAACTTGAAACAAAATGAATGGCAAAAACGGGTGGTACTGCTGCCACTGAACAGGGTGTGTCTGTTGGGTCCTTGTTGGTCAGTCAAAACAAATAATAAAAAGGACTCTGAGTAAGGTGACATTATTTTCAAAACAACCTTTACTTAACTCTGATTTTTGAGTTTTCGCATATGCAAGTACTGTTCAAACGCATATCTTGAGCGATGCCAGTATTATGTTGTTGTCTGGGTTAACGGCGAGATATTTTGAGTTCTTTTTTGGTTGTGGAGTATTACTGAATGTGTAAAAATTATTTATGGGATCAGGCTCATTTCTGAGTGAAGGCGATGTAGAACGCTGGATGCTTGAGGCCCATGGTGGTCAGTTTCCCAGTGAGTTCAATGATGATGACATGCCATCTGGGATCTTGGAAGCATCTCTAAAGAGCTTGGTCTCCTGGAGAGGTTCACTCTGTTTACCATTGTGAGGCAATGTCAAGGTCTGGGCTGGAGTTGAAATACTCACTGAAAGTGCAGAGTGAGGTGCCCAGCACAACTTGTGGACCTTTTTTTATGTGACTTTCTTTGTGCTTGAAAAGTTTTATTAATATACTCTTTTTAATCCATGCAGTGTACTTACTGGGTACAAAATATAATCCATAAAGTCGTTTGCTGGCCTTTTTTACAGGTTAAAATAGGGAAAAAAAATGTGGATTTGCCATTTTATTTTTATTTATTTTTCCGTTTTATTTATGGCAGATGTCTCCACAATGCGTATTATTCAGAAATGTCTCCACATGGTATTTAAAAACAAGCAAATTTTCTGTGTGCTCAGTTTGCTTTTCTGTTCACAGGTTCCAGGTATCTGGTTTTCACTTTGAACCTGTGCAACTCTGTAGAATTTTTTGCCTGTAATGTTGCTTTACATTTGTTTTTCCTCTTGAGTCTTTTGCCTCTAATGGCCAGCGCTCACTGTTGCCGTGGGCTACTACTGTGGTGCCAGTGTTGTCTGGTGAAGATAGATTCACCCTGCCTCTAGTTAATGAAATTTGGTGCTCACTTTTTTTGTCCTTTGGGAACTTGTATTCTCTACATTTGTTTAAATTGAGGTGATATACTTTTCCTGAATGTTGTTTGTTTAGAAAGCCATTTCTAAGATGATCCTTGCAATTAATTTTAAAGAACATTTCAAAGTTTTAGCACAGCCAGAATAGAAATTTGACATTGCGTAAACTCAAGAATTTGTTCAGCATTTTCTTGTCCAGTGTAGAGATGTGGTGCCTATCCTGGAGGTTTACTGTTCAAGGCAGACTTCTCTCTGAACAAGAAAGCAGTCCATCACAGCACAGTCATACACACGCATAGAAAATAAACAATTTACAGTCAGTACCTGAAATGCATACCTGAAATCCACCTTTGTAGGGTGGGAGGAAACCAGATTGCATGAAGGAGCCCACACAATGCAAATACCACACGATCGGGCTGCATTCAAATGAAGACTGGAGCACACAGCCGAGGACCTGTGCTAGCTGCCACGCCAGTGCGCCGCCCCCTTTCTTTCTTTCCCCACTTGACCAAATTATCACTGTTGTGTGATTATAAATCCCGCACTCAGATTAAAAAAAAAAAAAAAAACATGCAGCTGTGTTCCTGCATAAAATGATGCCTTAGCAAGTTTTGCAGGAATTGTGGTTTTATAGGCTGTGTAATTTTTGTTTCCCTGCAATTTTGGTGGTTGCTTTATAAAAAGTATGATTGTCTTTGATAGTGGTTTCAGTTGACAGAGTTGGACAGCAAGTGAGTGATTCATCTGTTTTACTGTGCAGTTGCCAATGCAATTGTAAAAACTCATTGTTCCCAAAATGATATTGTCACAAGTATTCTTACCCTGCTGTGCTTGTTGTGATTTGACTGTTTGTGTTGATAGGAGAAACCTTCCTTCAAAACTAAAGGTTTATGGTGAAGTGGTAGTGCTGTAATTCTTGTATTTTCATGGCTCAGTGACTGATCATGATCAAGAGAGACCCAGGCTGTGGTCTTCCTGGGTGATGAGGGCGTACAGAATGTTCACTCACTATAGGGTCACCGGCCATGCATTCTGTCAGTTGTCAGATCTCTGCTCAAAATATTTCTTTGGTCAGATTACTGTAATGTATTAGTTGGTTTAAATTTGTCATACTAACATTTAATGTACTTGGTTACAAATGTCGATAGGATTGTAGCGCTGAAGGTGCTTTTCAGCATCCTGCTTTTGGAAGCAACGCAATCCATTCAGTTTTTTAAGTGAGTTAATCTTTGTACCTTTCTAAGTGGCATAAAAATATGCTCGCTCTGTTTCTGTTCTTTAAGGGCAAAGAATATTCTTTGTCAGTCATGCTGTATATTGAGCGTATACTGCATATTTTTAAGGAGCAAGTTTAGTCCTGTTTGGAACAGGCCTTGGTCAGAAGTCTCCCAGAGCTCGTTGAAGCACCTAGTAGGTACAGGCCAGTTTCCGGCAGAGACTAGCATGTGTAACGTCTCACCTTTTTGTTGGTCCCCATGGTGTCCTGGTGAGCTTGGGCATATGGTTGTTCAATGTGATTTGCTGTTGAGTTGTGAGATTGGAACCACTTGATCACTGATTTTGCCCTCTGCTGTCACTGCTTTTGCTGTGTGCCTTTCATTGCAGAGTCTATCTTCCTTGTTCAGAGGCAGAAGACTGCATTTTATCCGAAATGGCACTTAGTTGTCTGTCTTGAGGGTTTTACGAACTAAACTAGAAGGGCATATTTTTATTCGGACAGCTGTAAATATAAAAACTGCTTCCATTAACAAAATAAGTTTCATTACGTCTATGAATAACACCTGCTTTGTGGAATTGCCCGTTGCTGATGGGGGACTTGTGGAACAGATGGTTTATGGTCTGCATTTGATCCAGCTTAAACTCTTGGTTCCCTGATATGTTTTCTCTGGACTCAGAACAGAAGCCTTGTCTTCCTAAGCTCCTCTCGCCCATTAGGGGGAGGACTCCTCCCTCTTAGGTTTAGAGTTCGTTTCTGTATACCACATTTGCATCTGTGGGCATACAGTGCTTCTGCTGCCGTTTGCAGCACCCTCTTCCACTAAGAACAGTTTTAATACCATATGCTTATTTAAGGTGTTATAATCCAGGTAGCTGGGTAAATGGAGCTGTCCTGGGAAGGATGATAAAGTCCAGTTAAGTTTCTTCTGGCTACTGTTCCTTATGGGGAATTTGCCATCAATCTGAGCAGGCAGGAATCAGCCAAAGTCTCCAGTTGTTCCTGAGGGGATTCATAGATGTTAGCAGCCCAGCCAAGAGATATAATCCCTCCATCATCTCCTGGGTCTGCCCCTGAGTCTCCTATCAGTGGGATGTGCCAGGTATAACTCCAGTGAGAGGCAACTGGCGGGCGTTCTTAACACTGTGACCGAGTCACATCAATTGATTCCTCTTGATTTAAAGAACCTCCGGCACCGATATTCCAAGTCTTACCTGGATTACAGAGTTTCTTGCCCTGTCGTGGAAATATGAGCCAAATCAGCCTGCATAGAAACCTTGTTTTGGGTGCTTGGTTCTTAAGTCCTGTTCTTCCAGTCATAACTTAAAGTTCATGAACATACTGTCGATGAGAAAGTGCAGATGCTGCTTTGCCTGTATAACTGCTGATGTTGCACTAAACTGCCTTTCTTTCTCCTGATACTCTTTTCCATCACAATACAAAAAAGAAACTTCTACCAGAGAGAAACCTCTACTGTCCTCTACCAGGACAGTTATTCCTTCTTCACCTGAAGAGATAAACACAGTTTTCCAGTAGAGTACCATGACCTTAGACTTGGATATGGCAGTTTTTATACCAGCCACTTCACACTCTGCAGTGAACCACTTGAGTATTTGGGAAAAGGTCAGCTGGTTTGGGCCAAAAGGAAAAAGCATCTGCGAACTGTTTCAGAGCCACAGCTGCACCTTGATATCCTGCCCTTGAAAACACAACCTCAGAGGACTCGGATGGTCACACCGAACGAATTTGACACAGTGCTGAGAATAAATATACAACCCACACTGCACTCAGTAGGGATTGGATAGCGCACATTGGCCTTGGAACTGCATATTTATTCAGCACCTACCATTGTACAGGCCAAGCGATGTGGTCAAATGCCTTTTCCAAGTGCGGCAAACACATGTATCCTGGATTAGCATATTCCACTGCCCCCTCAAACGTCTTTTCAGAAGAGTTATTTCACTGACCAAGACAGAATCTGCATTGTTTCTCTTGAATCTGCAGCTCAGTTTTTGGGGTGGAGACTCTGAGCTTTCTTCCATAAGCATTATCAGGACAGCTGAGAAATGTGATCCTCTGTATTTGGAACTGTAGGTGCTTTACTCATCATTCATGCAACATTCAAGAGCCATGTGAGCCACCCTGCCACCACCACCAGTATGTGGTGCTTTACATATTTCTGGTCAAATCTCATTCACCCCTGTAGCCTTATTGCTATGTAGGCCCTCCCACCACCTTAGTGGCTTCAGAAGCAGTGAAGTGTTTTTTTTAATCCATCAGAGATAAAATGTAGCTTCTTTATCAGAGTGCACATCCACAGGGTAGATGAGTTTCTCAGCGTGTTCGCCCCACCTCCTGACAACCTTACCAGGAGTGGCCAGCACTTCCCCAACTTTGCTTAACACACCTTGAACAGGGTCACGCCTTCCTCTCATAAGGAGCTAAATGGTTTGTTGAACAACACTGACACTGCTCATCAGTCTTTGTCCATAACCTCTTTAAGATCCGCTTGTCTGAAATTTTGCTTCGCCAGCTTCTTTTGCTGTGGCCCTCTTGCCTTACTGCCACCCATTTGCTAGATCGGGAGATCCTCTGCACCTGCTTCAGTTTAACAGCTGCTCTCAAACCATCTCAAGTCTCGGACCAGCACCCCATGTTTTGACTGATCATCACTACGTGGTGAGCTTCATAATGGGTCTACCCCTTGCTTTACACCAGTGTTGAGACCATACAACCAAAAAGTCAGTTGACATTTGGACCATGGTGTTCTGCCAGGTATATTTATGAGCCTCATTCTGTTTATTAGTCAGACTGTCCAAAGCACAGAAGTCCAGTAACAATTCATCACCCGAATTAAGATGCAGCACGTAGTTTGTTCTAATGAAGCCCCTTCAGGCATCTTCATCATTTCAGTACGTGCATTGAAGACCCCCAGCAGGACTACAGAGATAGTAGGTAGCGTGGTCTTGAGCACACTTCTAATATTTTTCTAAAAAGGGCTGAATATGCATAGACAACTGTCACAGTTCTTATCTCTACAACTCGCAGTTGCCCTGAGGTAATGCTTTTGTGACCCTTGAGGAACTTCGCTTGTTGGGGACCACTATCAAATATCAGCATAGGCTGCTCAACTTATTGGTAAATTTGAGCACCTAATTTCAGGTTAGCCACAATGAAATGGTTTGAATATTTATGCAAACAGCATATTTTATTTTTTGTTTTGTTTGAGCTGCAGAATTCATTTTGATTAATAGAAATTCATTTTGAATGTTATTATTAATAGAAAGAAATATTACAGGATTAAAGTTGATATTTGTCAAGGGTCTGAATACTTGGGTGTGGCGTCATAGCTGCATGCCACCCACTTGGTTGGCATTGTTCGTGACCCCCCCACACCCTTCAACTTGCAAGTAATGAGCCCATAAGATGAGGGTGATAAAGTGTTTTGCTAATTAGCCTGTTCTCCCCAAGGAAACTTCTGACCACTGAAAGCCAGAGAGCCTCTTCATGCTCTGTTAGATGCTGCTTCTGCAGTCAAGGTTACTCTCTGTCCAAGGAATATGTCTTTCTTTTTTAAATGTGCGCGTTCTTCAGCTTCCCTCCCCCACATCTCTCTGCCTCATCGCTCGGGCTGCCGACACGCCTCTGACAGGATGTTGTACGCTAATTTCACATCTAACGGTTAATTAACCGTCAGCCTTTTTTCCTCCTTCTTCTTTCAGAGGAGACCGCGGAATTCCAGATGCATCTTCTGTTTCTTCTTCTTGCTTACACGTGCTTTCCCCTTCCTGCCCTATCTCTGCCCCACACGTGACTCAGAGGTCTGCCATTTCATCTCTCTCTCTACCCACTGGGAGCTGTGCTGCCGTCTGTGGAATATTTTTTGTACTGTCCTGAACTGTCTTGCACGTACACACACACACACACACACACACACACACACACACACACACACACACACACACACACACACACCCCCAAGCTTGCAACTGAGAGGAAGGCAGTGAGGTGAATCAGTGTGTTTACAGAAGGGCTTATGTAACCAGATCAAAAAGCCTTGCCATCTACGGGGATAGATTAGCATGCTAGCCCACCCCACCCCACCCACTTCCCTCAACGACAGTATCCCTCGCATATCGTAGTGCATCCTCCAAGTTGACAGCTCAAAACATATTTGCATTACCAAACCATGCATCTATTGCAAGTTTTTTTTTATTACGAAATTCTTAAATAGAAAGGAACATATCTGCATCTTAGTGCGTTATAAAAATTTTACAGTACCATTTTGTTGTCGTGTTTATGTTTTTGCAGAGATTGGTTTTGATTTGGTGTCATTCCCACACAGTTATCTGCTGCCTGTATCAGAAGCACCGTTATGCTCTGTCCGGATCTTTCACTTCCCATTCGGACAGGAAGGGGTTGAAAGTCCTCGCCTACCCCATGACTCAGTCACAGTAACCCAAGGCCAGCCTTTTGTCCTCTGTGTCGTCACAGTGCGGTAGGGCCAGGGCAGAGCTGCCAACAGAGCACAGTTCTGTGCTCTGCCATGTCATGAGGAACCAGTGTAGTGGGAAGCTGTCCCTGCATATCAATTGGACTAATATTCAAGATGGTTTATATAAGAATCCACACGACATTTTGGACTCTTTTAGCCCGTGCTTTACGCCAGCCGTTAAATAACTTCTAATGAAGTAAAGTGATTTGCTGCAAAGCCAATGTACAAGGTGAAAAGGGCTCAGTTTGGAGCAGGAAGGAGAGCTAAGGCTGAAGACCTTGAAGTGCGGTGCTGCTACGGCAGTGGCAAAGTCTTGCCTGTGTCTGCTGTGTGCTGCCAGTGGGGGTTTTTTCTTACGTTCTTTTCCTGGTCTTGGTTTCAAGGTGACCTTGGACATGGTGCTCCACCACATGCTTTCACCTCAGAACCAGCCAGAAGTCTCTGGGTGCAAAAGTCTCACTGAAACAGACACTAAGCTCACTGAATGTGTTAATTACTGGCCTTTGTGAATTACCTTTTTCTCCTGTGTGCGTTTGTATGAGTGCGCATGCAGGCTCGAGGGTTGGCGTGTGTCACGCATATGGGGGTTGGTGGAGAGGCAGATAACAGTTAGCTGTAGGATATTTTGTGTTCCCTGTCATTGGTGCTTCCAGCTGCTGTGCTGCAGGAAGCAGTTAAAGGTTGAACTTTCCCTGCAGTCTCCTTGATGTAGAACAAAGTACGAACATCACATGATCATCCACTGACAGGCACAGTTTTACCACTTCCTCATTCTATGCTGTATTACTACATACCATGCCTTAAAGTGCATTCATTATGCAGCATAAAAATTATATGGCAGAATATTATTTCCTGTTAAACCAAAGTTAACAAACATGGCCTATAAATAAAATTTCAGTCGGTCCTTGCTTTCTTTAAAGCCCCTGTTCCTAGCTTTGGGACCTTGGCACGGTGCCGGGCCAGATGCGTTGACCGGTACAAAAATTAATTCTGACAGCTGCTGCCTAGTCTCTGTAATTCCTGTATCTCCTTCAGCCTTTTCAGAGCATGGCAGACTTATTAGATATGAACAACTTTGGCCCCTTGGGGACATGTTGTCCCTGTGATTGACGTAGCGTAGGCCAGTGGTGCCGACCAAAGTGAAATGTGACATCATTACCAGGAGAGCCCTCTTCAGATTTTTATTTTATTTATTTTTTTTGGGAAGCCTTATCGCTACCTTCGGTTTCCATATTTTATTATGTACTTATTTATTAATGATGGGACTTCTCATAGTAAGTACCCCCTATATATTTAAGGAGATGTCCAGAACATCTGAGTCATCATAAGCCTGCTACTTTGGGTCTGTTTCTGGTTTGCTTAACTCTGAACATCTTAGAAATGAACTCCTTGTTATGTAAGGAGGAAGTTATGACAGGGGTTTCCTCCTTTGCCGCGTGTGCGTGGCACAGAGTTAAATAAGATCCTTCTCCAAGGCTCGCAGTGGGAAGGTGATGTGGAGCAGCAGTGTGGCGACCGCAGCACGGGGTCACTCTGAGCCTCACTGACTCATGCTGTGTGGGAGGGCAGCAGGAATCATCATTTGCAGCGGTGCTGACTTTATTTTACCTTTCAAAATAAATAAATAATCGGGAGCAGAATGAAAGCCTATCAGCTGGTTCAAACGCCTCTGCGTTCATCCATAGTTTCAATCCCCTGGAAGGAGTACTGACCTCTCTCAGGACACACAGTGCTTTGTTTGCTGTTGACAGGTACTGTCTACCCTTGGTTTAGCACACTTCCGTTTTACGGTGTGCAGATTTTCCAAACCATCACAAAAATATTGTAGACAAAAATCAAAAAATTATAAATATTGGAACAAAACAGCTTTTAAGCATAATACAAGGGTAAATATTTTTTCAGTGAATGATGAGTTTTTTGAAGAAAATAATCATTGTTAGTTCCATAAAGGTAGCACCCAAGTCCCCCCAGTAGTAGCGTTTTGAGCTGCATTGTCACTTTATTCACTGCTTTTTGTGTTTTTCAGATATAGCGCTGACTTTACTTCATGTTAGGCATGTTCATCACACTCTAATGTTGAATGTGAAATGTTACTATAGTACAATACTATAAAGTACCACGGTTTTTAAAAAAAAAACAAAAAAAAAACCACTTTTTCTATTTTTCTAACCTTCACCGAGTCTGTACACCTATTTCCCCAGCACAGACTGCATTTAGGACTTGAAACCATCCAGCTAAAAAGCTATTGAGGTTCGGCTTTTTTCCATGTAAAAATAATTGTCCTCCACTCATATTTGCACATTTTAAAACAAAATGCAGCACAAATCTGCATTCTTCTGTAGTGCAACTGTTGTGTTGAGTGTTAAACATTTTGCAAGCAAGGGCATCGTGAATATAGCAAGCATTTGAGTAATTTGTGTAACTGGACTTGGAGGTCCGGTTTCTGAGATGTGTCTGAACATTTGGATAAAAGCATTTTGGCAAGGTTCCTTAAAGTTTTTAGATGTTTCTCCCACCATATTCTTTTCTTCACTATTGTTTTAAACAATCTGTCCTGGAGTTAGGAGTTATAGTATTTCAGTTCCTCCTATGTTTTAGAATGGACCATGTTGTGACCATATAGTGCTTTTGCAATTGAGCTGTTTTTATAACTGATTTTTTATAGATTGTGTGCTTATATGAAAGCTTATACTTTTATCATTAAAAATGTGACATTTATGGTCATGTGTCCTGCAGTTATGTTATGTTACATTAGGCTGCTTTTAGACTTTCTATTTTGCCCTCTTTGCTTCATGAAAACCCACCTTGAGGTGCTATTAAGCTGTTTTCACATGAAAGCTGCATATGTGAGATGTTACAGAACAGCTTGAGAAGATGGCTGAATTTCATATGCGATGTAGAATTTTTTTTCGCGTTTCCTGTCCAATTCTCTTGTGTGATTTTAAAATACAGATTTCTGTTTGATTGAAGTAATTTGGGTTTGTGGTAACACGATTTTTTTGTGAATTATTACTCTTTTTCCAGCTTTGCTGGTTTTGAATGCAGAGGGTGTTTCTGAAAAAAGGTGTCCTTCATTTTTCCTCTTCTGGAAATTCTCTGCTGAATATTGAGTAACTCCAGGACACAATGTAGATTTAATACCCTGCTGTTTAAAAGAACCCCGCGATGCTTCCTTAAAGTTGTCTCTTTAGTTTTCCGTTGTTTACGTCAGCTTGCGTGCATCTTCTAGATTTTACATGATAGTTTGTCAGTTCTGTTTGCTCATGGAAAGTCTTCCTTGGTTAATAATGCAAGATACAGAGGACCAGTAAGATCTGCAAGTAAAAAGCTGCATTCCAGACACTCGAGGAGGTGCTTTATTGCTGCACCACACTAATTTGCCTTCCTTTGACTTTATAATGCTAGTATTCCCTTTTCAGCAGCAGACTGCCCCTACTGTGAAACATAATGTGAATGCATGAACAGTTGAACTGGTCCTTGACGGACAGACCCCCCCCCCCCATATTGATGTACTATACTTTACAATTGGCCAGAACTGCAGGCTTTCTGTGAATGAACATTTCCTTACTTGATAACGTTCTTTAATAGCTAGAATCTAGTAGTATCCTTTGTGATAATTTATATCATCAACTCATACTGATAAAACTAGAATCAAAACATTAAAGGCTTTCCATAAAAGCACAGCTTCTGGTATGCTGTATGGCTGTTTGGCGGCTTTGCCGGCACAGTGTGACCTTGCATTAGGCTTGTAAACTCCACAGCCATCCCATTGATCATTCGTGGATATCAAGGCTGCACCCCCCGTGGTGCACCCCCGCCCTGTTTCCGTTATCCATATCCCCTGCGTGCCACAGAGGTTGAATGTGGAGGCAAGGTCTTGTAGCAAAACTGCAGCCATAGAGCCATACTGTCCCACCCCAGAATGTTTTGTTTTCCCCTTCAGTCACCTACTTACACAGGGGAGGTCCCTTCAGACCCTGCGGCTTTAGCGCAGGCTGGAACAAACGGACACTGAGCAGACTGTTATGATCAGTCAGCTGTAAAGACCACAGTTCAGTGCGGGGCATTTTTACTTCCTTTTTGGTACATGCTCCTTCAGACTGAGTTGTTTCTTATAGACGGTACAGAAAGTTTCCTAAATTTGTCCTTCTGCAGAGTAACTTCAAGTAAACGAACCTTATTTTCCAAGCAGACTTATTTGTTTTTCATGCCTTTAACATTAAAACAGTTTTTCTTCATAAACTGACAGAACAAATCTTAGGTGTCTCTTAAGCTTTATTGTCCTTGGAGTATTATGGTCTGAAGAGCTTTCTGCTGCAGAAAAAGGAGCCAAAACACATAACTGGGCATAGAATGGAGTATAAACACGCAGTACCTTTGTCGCAGTCTCTAAAGCACGCATTTACATTTCTTGGTAGTTTTCCACCTCTAGTTTGCCTTGCATCCATAAATTGTGTGTTCATTTGCATCCACAACTACATAAATTTGTAGTTTTTTGTTTTCCTCATGACATTTTTACACATTTTAACCAACTTTACCATAAGATTGCATTTGGAATAAGTATTTTTACTTCGATATTCTGAACTGTGCATATGGAATACCCAGAATTCAAAGACTGCAATTATACCATAGTTATCCTGTATTTTACCTTCCTGTGTTACAGGGAGGTTTGGATATCTTTGTATATGTAAACTGGATTGTCTCAAAGTTGGGGCATGCAGCCACCCTCAGTGAATGTGTATCCACCAGTCTAAAGAATAATAAAACACTGAAAGTAGAGTGTGCCGGATAGGTGAAAGAGACTCTATGTATAGTCTGAGGAACAAAGGACAATAAGAAATATGCTGAGGTTGCGAAGTTGGTTCACAGGGTCTTATTCCCTCAACTCAGATTCATAGGGAGCACAACTACAGTACCGGAGAATAAAATCATGGAGCGCACTCACTTCTATCATAATTCACTCCATTTTACCTATTATATATTCCTTATTGTCCTCAGCATTGTTTATATCTCAATTATTTTGTTTTCTTTGCTGTCAGCTGCTGGCAGTAGAAAGTTCTAGCATGCAAACTTGGTAATTTTCCTCAGAAGCAGCAGAAAGTTTCCCCAGAATCCATGCTTGTTTACGTCCTTTGAGAAGTATGTGTGTACATCTGTGAAGGATATCACCTGGTGAATTTCTGCAGTAAGAGTAATAAACCTTTTTCTTTAGGTTTTAATGTGTCCCTTAATTGAGACTCCAGAGAACCACAAATGGTGAGAATAAAAATCAGTTCCAGTGATGCTGAAACTAGGGCTATTTTTCTGTGGCGGCTTTTCAAATTGTGTAGTTAAGTTGTAAAGAAATGGCCTGTGAGGTATGGTTGCTGGGACCAGGTCTTGATGTATTGTTTGCTCCTGACCTGCTCTGGTGGCTGTGTAATCTACTTAACCCCAGGTGTTGGGTGACAGACATAAATGGCAGATGTAGCCAGATGAGTCTGGGGGCGAGGAATGTCACAGCATTTGTAAGGAAGCAGCTGGGGGTGCTTTGGGAGCTAAGATTATCCAATTGATGTTTTTTTAAAAAATTTTTTAAAGTTCCACACACAGAATCAGCTGTAGACCTGTCTTGATCTGAAGTTATGTGAGAGGTTTTGCCAAGGTTGCCCAAAGCTGGAGTTTGTCCTTGAGGACTAGAGGGTCACTATGATGATCAGAGAAAGCTAGGATGGTTGTGTGTACTTATTCAGGCCCTTCTGGAGAGAAGGAGATTCATGTTATTTGGGTTTGGTTCAGGTCATGGATTGGCAGTGGCACATACAATGTTTTACTTTGTTGTACTTGGTACCCAACCACCAAACTAATGCTTGATGGCCTCCTGATTTGAGCCCGTGTTTTCATCCTGAAATTGTTTCTTATTCAGTACCTGTGGATTTTTATGCCTTTGGTTAAGATGAAAATTTGAGTCCCCCCCCCCCCCCCCAATCTTTTTCACGAGTGAAGGCAAGGAGGAATCATGTAGTAGACTCACAGATGGGTGTAATGATGATGTGTTGCAAATGCAGCATTGGGCCATGTCAGTTAAGTAGTCAGTAAATACTGGTCAGTATACATCCTCATCATAGGCCACAAGTTTCATGTAGTTGTCAAAAGAAAAGAAAGCCTGTACAAATGAAGTCTCTCCAAAGAGAGACTTGGGACTTGGCTCGTGCTTCACAAGAGTGAGCATGGCGACCACGTGTTACTCGAGTACAACTGCTCTTCCTTTAGATTAAGAAGTGTCAGGCTAAGGTGGCTCAGGCACCTAGCGATGATGCCTCATGGATGCTTGCCCTTGGAATTGTACTGGGCCTGGCCCATGGTCTGCTGGAGATTTTGTATCTCATGGCTGGCCCTGGAAGCCCATGGGAATCCATTAGTAGGAGCTTAGAGATTTGTAGCGAAAAGGGAGGTCTGGTGTTCCCTGCTCCCTCTGTTTTCCACATAGTGGTATTAGCAGTGTGGAAAATGGTTGGGTGAATGGAATGGAAAGAGGACAATGTAGTGGTTTCGGTTTGTTTCGATGCAGGAATGAACTCCAAGAATTGCTCAAGTACATTCATGCATACATATATATAACTGGCGGTTTATAGTATCTACATTGCAAATGACTCAGGAAGTTTTCTCATGTGTCCGTTTCATCCGACTGAATATGAGCATTATAAAACGAAGGCGTGATTCTCATTTACCTCATTCACCTTAACACCATTGCATAAACATCCTTCCAGTGATGCATAGTAGTACAGAACAGTAAAAATATTGACCTTACTGATGGTGACTTAATATTGTCTGCACCCACACAGATGCAGAACCTCGCTGAGAGGAAGAATTGCCGTGGATATTTATAGACTACATTTAAATGGGATGTCCTTTTGCTGGCAGGATTTCGTACCCACATCTTCTCTACTGCTCTTGTTGCGTCTAATTTGGGCCGCTCTTGGGCGCTTTGTGGCAGAGAGATTTGCGGAGTGTGCGATTGTGTGGGTGCTCTGTAGTGTGACTCAGTCCTGCGGTTTTATTCTCATTAGAGTGTCTTTGCTATATTTCTGTGATTTATACGAGCCCACTGGAGGCTTCCACAGAGGCGCCACCGTGAGGGTGAAAGGGGAACAAGGTGACCCCTTTTAAGGTCTCAAGACAATAATTGTTGGGGGTATGCAGATGCATTTGTAGCCTTTGATATTTGGCATGCTGTGCGCAAGAAAGGTGGGGGGTATCCCAATTTGAGAGAATAATCCATAGTGGCTGTTGGTTCAGAGGAAGCGCTTTTAAAACGACTGCTGTTGACGGGGGATAATCCTTCAGTGCTGCTCTTGTCTGGAAAGCCTTGCCACCTTCATTAAGGTTTAAATATTTGTTTCCACATGCTCGTGAGAAGGCTTTTTACTGTTGCTTCCCAGTGGAGTCCACTGCTGCTTTGCTTTTGCAGCGCACATGCACACAAACGCAGAATGGGCCTGGTTCAGTGTAAAGCAATAACTTGTCACTAATGTGTAATAGTCTGCAAGCTTGTCCTAGAAACGCAAGGTTGGCATTCTGGCCTCGGGTGGCTGTTTTATGCTAATGAAGTTCTGTGCTTCTGATGTAATTTGTTATTGATGTTGTCCTGATTATCCCCATGGGGTGAGTTACCGACTTACCCTAGATATGAGCCGAAACGTCGCAGTCCGGTGGCCAGCGTTAGTTTATCAGTAGCCATGCAGAATGAGACTTTCAACACATCACAGCTGCTTGATTTGGGTAATTCACTTGATGTTGGTCTAGGTCTCTGCTTTTTAAAATGTAAAATGTGTTTTAAAAGTTTTTGTTTGGGGGGGACTTTCTTCCCAAAGCCTTTATAGCCCTGTGTCACTTTTAGAGCCTTAGCCCTGCTTGTCTGTAGAGCTTATTCCATAGACAAAATTTTGGGAAAGGAATGCGATGGGAGCAGCTGGTTACTGGTTGAACACTGATAAAATCGCCATTGTAGGAAATGTATTCTTCACAGTAAAACTCATTTGGCACCCTAAGTGCTTTCAGAATGTAGCAACGTGAACAGTATAAGTGAGGTGATGTGCTGGAATCCACATGGTATTGTGTTGTGCTGTCACATTCAGCCATGGGGGAATTTTAGGTACCTGCGTTGTGAAGTATGAACCATGCTCCCCAAGAGGAGTTTGTTTATTACCAGTCCTGGCATGATGGGACTGTGGAAAAGAGGGTGAGGGGGCGGGCGCTGGTTTCAAAGAGATTTCAGAATAACAGAAAGGAGAGCATTGTCTGGCGAAGATGTAGATAAATGAAATTCTGAATAGTCAGTATGGATGGGATTCATCTGAGAACCGAGGCCTGTATGAAGTTAATAAAGGCGTCTCCAACTGTGATAGACCAGACCTTGTTCTACCGTTTTGACTGACATGTCTTCTCCCCCTTTTGTTTCCCAAACAGGAGAAGAACAAGGACAAAGACAAGAGATTCCGTCCCCTATATGACATTCCTTACATGTTCGAGGCTCGGGAGTTTATGAGGAAGAAGCTCATTGGGAAGAAGGTACGGTATGCTTTTAACCACAAGTGTAGAACTGCAACGCAAGGCTTCATCGCAGTCTTCATTTCCTGTGCATATTCAAAAGCCTCATCGCACCACCTGTTCAATATATGAACTCCTCATGGAAGTGTTGGGTCATTAAAGTATAATTAATAAGTTATTTATGTCAATGGGTGCTATTTTCTCTTTAACCTTTGCATTAAATTAACTTGGAGCATATTTTTAAAACTATGTTGTTTAATTGCATGGCAAAATGTGGAATACTTGGTATCTCATACAGTATATTTTAATGCTCCATCTGGTCATGCAATAAAGCTCTGGCACGTAGCACATAGCAACATGATGTGATGTTAACCTTCCAATGTACAGTAGCAGGTGGAGTGTTGCATTCATAAAGAATTTAGTTGCAAATCATTTCCAGTTGTAAGATGTAAATATTATGCTGCTGGTTACGCTGCTCATCAGTAAAGCTTGTTCATCTGATTTAAGTAGTTGGGTTAAATTGTGTGTTCTCATTTCCTTATATATTAGCACAGAAACTGGGGAGACATAAGGAGAACGTGGCTGGTTGGACACCATCATGTTACTTGCAGTTTTTCTCAGCAGTTTTCCCCCTTGAGACAGAATAAGCAGATTCATGCGTTCGTGTAAATTGTTTCATAGCTTCTCTAAACATATCAGGAAAGTGACCATTAGCTGCTAGATAATCATTTTAGCTGCTGGGTCTTGAGTAGGAGGAAATGGTTTGTTAAGGCTAAACGCTGTTTGTACCCTCTGGTCAGCGGTGTTCTGTCCAGACAGCTGTCCGAGTCCCTGTCTGTCTCTCTCTTTGGAATTCCTCAGCTTGGACCTGTGTGTTCACTGCACATCACCTATATGTTGTTGTGTTCCTCCTGCACTAGGGGATCGAGAGGACTGACCCTGTCTGCCCTTTAACAGAGTATATCTCACACACACCTGCATTGCAGTCTCCATGTGTTATAGTAACTTTAGTATAGTTTGTTGCTTTTCTACTTGGTTAGTGATTCAGTTTTTTTTCCTTTACATTTTGCATTTTAATAGAATTCTTTTGTTTAATTAAGCATAAAGAAAAGTATGTCTGTATTTTACCATAGTACCATTACCATTAAATCCCATAAAGTTTGGAAGAGAAATGGTTCTTGGAAACAGAGCTGACTGAGTATCAGTGCATCACCATGTGAACTGTCTTGATGAATACTTAACCTAAAAAAGAACAATTCACTTTAACAAGAGGTAAATGCTTTTTTGTTGCATTTCTTTATCTTTTTACCCACATTTGTACTTATGTGTTGAACTTGGCAGGGTGTTTCCTCTTAGCAGAAGCTTTGATTTCAGTCTGCAGAGGTGTGCAGGCCAGGTTTCTTCCAGCATGGTTCTTGCTACTACTTCTGATGGTGTAAATGGCCACACTCAATGTCACTTCTGTCTGCGTGATGTTTGTCAAATGAGAATGAAGTCGAGGCTGCTGCCCTCTGTCCAGGCCTCTCTGCAGTGGAGCGCAAAAGGATTTGAAAACGGAGAAGTTTACTGGTGTTGGGTAATTAGGTAATTCCTCAACAAAGTGCATTCCATTTGCCGCTGAAAATACTGCTCACTCATACATAATCCAACCGAGATTTGGCTAACTTTATAAGCAGGCCTTCTGTAATGTGTCCCAACCTCGCAAACTGAAATGAATGTATCATATTAATCCACTTATCAGGAAAGTGCACATTCACATAATCCTGAGTTCCAAAAGTGGCTCTCATTGTATGCGAGTGTAGTGCAGGCTGTGGGCTTACATGCCTCCAGCACCGGGCTGTGCAGCAGCCGCACTGGGGAAGAGGGAGCTGGGGCTATGCTCCTGCGGAAGCCCATCAGCACTGGCAGTGTGACACGCCATGAAATCCAGCAGGTCTACCTCCTGTAAAGGGTTTTAGATGAGCGCAGGGATGCTGCACAGTACTGCTGCCACCACCACTGCTGCTGTTGCTTTAATCCCTGCAAAGACCTCTCCTACTCTTGGTGGTGTAGGACCTTTGTGTGCCCCAGTGATATGTCAGGACTTTCTGTGTGTAGACAGAAATCAGATTAATTGATGTTTGCATATACGTGGACATTTACAGTATAATGTACATATAAAAATGAAGAGGCAGTCTGCACCACCCATTGAGTTTAAGGCTGCTGCCCCATTTCCAGGTGCCTCAAGGTCATAGGCAGAGCTCCTGTGTGTATGTACAATAAATGCACAGATGTTGTTGCTGATGATATTACCCCCACCCCCCCATTTTGATTTCATTTTTTCCGGTAGCATTTGTTTGAGTTGTGAAGCTCCAGAGTACCAGATTTTCACAAGAGGAATTATGCTTGTTTCTTTCTTTTTTCCTTATGCTGTGGAAATAGCTGAACTGTTGAATACAGAGTAAACTCCAGGAAACTTCACAAAGACCTGTCAGTGTGCAAAGTAGTGATAGATGTTGATACTGCATGTCAGTCGAATTATATCCTCTGCACAATAAGAACATACCCTTTCTACAAGGCATCACAGTGTATCCTGTCTTATGGAGTTTATGCATTTTTTAAAAAACTTGAATGGATGAATAGTCATAAACCGATGATGTAATTATAAGTTCCAATGGTAAAAAAGATTGACAAAAAAATTGTATGCGTTCCTGACCCCCAAAATATCACCAAATTGAGTTAAAACTGACACAATTTCACCAGTTAACATGAATTATCATAAGAAAGCATAGTGCCAGTTTCCTTTTATTAATTATAATACCGAATCTGTCAACCTAGCCTAGTTTAGCTTTCGTTTCCATCACATACCATACACCAAATGTCTCAAACAAAATATATGTACATGTGATATCTAATGTTCATTATTAATTCAGCTGTTAATGTAGAAATGGAACAGATGTAAAGTTACTCATAGAATAGTTTGCCTTTGTTTGAATCATCCAAACGGGTGCTGTCACTACCTAAAGTGCAGCATGTGAAACTAGCAAACATGGGGTAGTGGAGGTTGAGAACTTGCAGTGGAGCACCAGTCAGCTGTAACTGCAAAATAGACAGTAGGGTGGCTTTCGGGGTCATTCAACTCATGAATCCAAATAGTCCTTGTAAATGTGAAGAAATGCATGTTATATCTCTGGGTTTGACTACTTTTGAACAGACAGACAACAGCTGAATCTGAATAGTGTATTTTTACACGATTTTAGTGTTTGTCAGTATGAGTGCATTCCAACTCTTGTTTGGCTTACACAGTGCAGCAGACTATTAATGACCCCTCCTCATGTGATGCTAAAGCAACAGTCCTCCATGTCACTTTCCTTCCTCGTGTAATGAAACGTGTCACAATGTCAAGCTCCGAGGAGGTCGTCCTGAAAGGGTGTTGTTATTTACCTGTTTGCTTTACTCACTCTGCTCAGATCCTCATCGCTGCCATGGATTTCAGTTCTCCATTTTCTATTAAAATGTTAATCTTCCGTGTTGGGTGCAGTCTATTCTAAGGGTGAAAGAGTCCCAGCGATCAATACTTTTGTGCCGCACCATTTAAAAAACAAATTAAAGAGGATCATTCTCTCCCCTCTCCCCCCCCGACTGGCGTTTCCTCTCCAGTGTGGAGGCAGGGCAGCGAGGGTGACATTGAGTGTGTTTGCTGTACTAAGCCACAAACAGCCTCCATGTTGTAGTGCTCTTCTTGTGGACGCTGTTCCTCTGGGGGAGATGAACGCGCGGCTGATTTGATTCACACTGACTGCGAGTGACCTTGGAAACTTGCCTATAGATAAAAACTCACTTATATACCGATTTAGTGTTGAACAGAGCAAAGGCCTAAAACAGAGCCCTCACCTCAAAATTTTTCTTTTTTTCTAACTTTTCTTTTTAATGTAGGCTTGTTTAGTTTCTTTTTATTGCAATTTTTTTTCTTTGCAGAAGCAAATATCTCATTTTGGGTTAGTTTTTATTTATCACCTTCAATTCAGTTTTATTTAATAAAATGCACATTTATTCTGAGATATGGGACAAAATGTTCTATTTCTGTGTAAGTGGACCTGTTCTCATTTCTACTTTCCCTTCTGTTTGTGAGTTCATCTTAAAATAGTGTTTTTGTTATCAAAAATGATTGTTTAATTTTACCTTGTACTGCTGTTTAAATGTTTACATAAGTTATGCAGGGTGATTCAAAAAGAACTGAAAACTTTTATAAACCTATTACTGTATATATCATTATGAACATGTCATCTAAATCACGTTGTAATGTTTTTTTAAACTGTACAAAAATTCTATTTATTACATGTTCATATACTTGGTTATTTTACAGTAATGAATTTGTGATTCCGTTAAATTCTTTTTGAATCATAAATTAATTTTAGTGTGGATGAGGCATTTTTACTGAAGCTTTTGGATTCTCATAGGGTTGTTGTCTCCAAGCAACAGGGACTAGTAGTACATGGTAGAGACGTGAGCTTGAAGTTTTTACTCATCCTTGTTTTCTTTCATCCTTGTAAGATGTTGCGGTCAAGGTATTTACTTCATGACACAGTAATGTGTACGTTGATGGAGAGTTGTATGATGCAGGTCAGAATTACGGCATGACTCGCGCTCCATTTGTTTTAATTTCAGGTCAATGTCACAGTGGATTACATCAGAGCTGCCACCAGTGGTTCAGAATTGGGCCCTGGATCGGTCCCAGCATTCCCAGAACGCACCTGTGCCACTGTCACCATTGGAGGAATGTGAGTGTTCTCTCTTCCCAGTCACTCGTGTGGAGGGTAGTAACAATGCTCCGTTACCGCTTCATCTGTGCTTCTCGACTGGACGTTAACCCATTTAGTTCCAGGTGGAATGCTGTATTCCACAGCAGGCCTGTGATTCTGTAGCAAACCGGTCACCCGGCTCTGTCTGTTATAAGGGGCTGTGAAGATGTGGTTGTCCTCTTAAGGCTGTAACAGATCTGATGACACAGCCAGAGTGAGAGAGGACTTGGCCACCACTGTCTCAGTCTTGCTCTGTGTCTTCCCGATATGTCTCTTTCGCTCTTTGTCCCTCTGGATCTTACATTATAAATGGCTTACATATATGGAGGCAGTGAAACGTGCAGTTAGTGTTACTTTATGGTTTTAAAGCCTCTTGCCGGTGTTTGGGTTGCAAGGTGGCCAGGCTGACGGTTTTCCATCCCCCTGCATGCTGAAAGCAGAGCAGGCCTAGATGCAGGTCTCTTTAGTGGAGCGGCCCTCCCTTCAAGCAGCATAGCACATAACTCTTGAGAAGAACGCCTGAGCTTCCCCTCGCTGTCCAATATACTGTACAACTGCTTAAATATTTGTGCACTTTTCTTCATTAAAAATCCAAAAGGCATTTTATTACCTGTGGGAAATCAAGGATGTTTTTATTGTTGTTTTAACTTTCTGGAATTGAGTTGTGTTTTGTAAAGTTATTTTTCGCTTAATTTTTTTTTCTTACTTTTCCTCACTGGCATTTTCTTTTTAACACCCCCCCTCACACACACACACACACACACACACACACACACACACATATACAGTGTTTGTGCTAGGGGATAGTATGTGCTGTCAGGAGTGGGCACCACCAACACCCCATGCAGCCAAACTAGGCATCAGCTGTGCCACAGAGGGGCTCATGGGGCCAAGAAGCCTGGAGAGGCACTCTCCTCTGAGTCTGAGCACTGCTGCCAGACATGGCGCTCCTCCTGGAGCTCTGTCTGGTTATGCATTGCCAGGCGGGGAAGAGGAAGGCTGAAGGGGGGGAAATTCCCACTCTGGTTGGGAATGTGTACTTAGTTTAAAATTTGTGTGAATCTATTTACGAGATGATAATTTGCAAGCGATTAATCTCTTGGAGGAGCTGTAGTGGAAGGTGGCTGTACTTGTCACGGGATTTTATGCTTCGACATATCAAATTTAAGAAGCTTAGCCATCTGAAATTGCTAAATTATATCAAGTGAATGTGTCCATGAACCATTTGGTAAAAAAAAATGAATGGGAACATTAAAAAAATGTTACTATATCTTTTCTACATTGACCATATGAAGCAAAATATATTTACAGGTTCTGGGTTGCACAAGCTTGGACAACTTTATTTATTTATTTATTTAAATGTTGACTTTACTCTGCTTCAGCCCAGATGATGTTTGTGCAGCAACACCTTTGCTTCCTTTTCAGCAACATTGCAGAGGCCCTCGTGAGCAAAGGCCTGGCCACAGTGATCCGGTACCGGCAGGATGACGACAAGAGGTCCTCCCACTACGACGAGCTACTTGCTGCTGAGGCGCGGTAGGACTTTGTGTGTGTGTGTGTGTGTGTGTGTGTGTGTGTGTGTGTGTGTGTGTGTGTGTGTGTGTGTGTGTGTGTGTGTGTGTGTGAGAGAGAATCTAAAACAATTGTGGAGTGTGTTGCTAAGAGAAACAGCAGGGGGCATGTGGGCTGTTTCACTGCTGGTAGAAATGAATACAGAAATAAATATTTAGCAACAGCACAAAACTGTGGACTGCAGGATATCAAATCCTGTGTCAGTTTTTTAACTTTGTAAATGTATGTTTGCCCGTGACACATATACGTACGCAGACTTAGTTTCGCTCACTTTATGCACCCTGATGTGTTTAAAATTCAGGGGAGAAAAGATGATTTATCAAAACAACCACATAATTCATATTAGTAATAAAGTACAGTAGTTAACCCAAGCATTGTGAAGTGCATAAATGTAAATGTAATTACAGTTACTTGCTGTTGCATTCAGTGACAGAAATGAGACAAAGTGCTAACACATGCCTCACACATCTCCCTCTGAATATAGCACAGTGAAATTAGCTTTCCCTCTTTGTTAGAGTTCATATTCACTGTTTTTTGGTGACCTAAATTAACATTATAAAAAAAACAGTAAGTTTCTTCTGTCCTGACTTTTGGAATCGCTAATGGGATGGTTATGGTGATTATGTGAACGGGCAAATTTGTTTATTCCGTAATGATCTTGTTGTACACTGATTCAGTACATTGCAGTGTTCGCAAATAATAGAATTTCCAATTTAACGGAAAATGCCAGCATTAGTTGTCTTTTACAGACCCGACAGTAAATTCTGACTCAGTGTTATTAAACGATGTTTTGGTTACATTCTGCCATACTGTATACTTTTCACACTCTAGCACTTTTTCCCCTTGAGGTATTGATTAGAGTAAAAAGGCTTCATATGTTCTGTGGGTAATATGTATTAATGTCAGACAGTTGGATTTATTTAGCTTTGTGTCTGTTTGTTGACTGTTGATAGATTAACCTTTCGAGATAAGCGCGCGCGCGTGTGTGTGGGCATGCATGCATGCATACATGCATGCATGCATACATGCATGCATGCATGTATGCGATCTCCCAGAAATCTCCATGCAGCTCACAGAAGCAAAGTGCAAGCTTCTGCAGTTTAGATACACCACAAGCAATTAAACATGACCTTTACTTAGAGGACTTTTTTCGGCAGATTCTCAAATGATATTATTCCGCAAGAATTGAAAGATAAAGGTTACAGTAATCTAATACACCCCGCAACGAATAGCTTGTCGGTTCTCCTCCTTAACTTAGAGTCATTTTCTGCTTGCAGATCCCTCTAATGAGTTGAAATGCATCATGCTGGATGTGCAGAGTGATTATAAAGTGTGTGTTTTGAGTGCTACACTTCATTCCTCCTGTGGCACCGGGGTGCTCTGAGCCCCCGGGGCCTGTTTGATTTCAGAGTGACAAGACGGCAGACGGCCTCGCACACTGCAGATATGTGGGCCATGCGCGCCACTTGGCCAGTGGGCTGTGCCACATTGTCCTATCGATTGATTTTGGGACCCGCCAGTTCTGGAGGGAATGTCGGGTTGCGCCATTTAAAACAAGGCCACGCAAATACCTCCATAATCCCCGCGTGATGTCTGGCGGATGAGTACCTTCCGACCGTTTTCGTTAGACGAGCCAAACGATTTCTGTACTAAACGGGCCCATTTGCTTTATAAGGTCAATTTAAAATGTGTGAAACATCATTACTGATGTGGAGTTTATTTTACCTTGTGCAGCATTTAGTATACATGACCGATGATGGCACAGACTCATTTCAGCGATTCCCACACCCTGGCAATTTCAGCTCAAAAATCTGTGTAATTGCAATATTTGAAACCCCCTATTCATTTTTATGGCTTTTGCTATTAAGCCTCGTGAACCTCAGCCTATTGGCAGCCTGACCACGTGTCCTGCGTGCGCACAATAAGAGATCCTGGTTTTTGGGGCAGAGCCAGCCTTTAAACAGTCATTGACGATAAACAAGAGGTCGGTCTGACTACTGTGCTTCAAGTCAGTGTATAAGATGGATGGTGGCTGAACATGAAAAATGCATAATCTCACGATATAAAGTCTTCCTTCTGACAAGTTTGTCACTTAAACCAGGGGGCTTTTGTTGTAATTGGAGGGAAAAAAATTATACAATGTCTGCATTTTGTGAGACTTGATTTTAATAGCAGCACATAAGATTTCTTGATTCTCACCTAATGCCTGGATTCCCCTGTTTATTTTTATTTACTCTTTTCTGCTCGTTTTATTTACCATCAGTCTTTTCTCCAACACACATTCCATAGGGACTTGCATTATGCGTTTTAGTTGGATGATCACTTCAGCAAAACTTATCCTTCATCTGTCACCTCAAAATCACCCCCGCGGTTTTCTAAATCTGTGGTGCTCTTGCATAATGGAGTGTTGTTCTGCTTTCTTGAACCATATTTGAAGTAGAATAAGCACATTTGTGAAGAAAGCAGTTCCAAAAGGAGACTTTGTAGTGGCTCTGTAAATGCAGGGATTTATGAACTCATATTAAAAGTCTAAGCTAACTTCTCCAGTCATTTGTCTTTAGAAATGGAATCAGCACAGTCCCCTATATGAGAGGACAACATTATTATGTGTCACAACTTCTCCCTGAGCTTTTGCCTGGGAATGAGACTGTAGATGTTGTGTGTCAGGAGGAGGAAAAGTGACAACAGCAAAGTCTGTTACTTTGGTAATGGTTGCATAATTGTGTGTGTTTATTTTATTGTAGGGCCATCAAGAATGGCAAAGGACTGCACAGTAAGAAGGAGGTTCCCATCCACAGAGTGGCAGACATTTCTGGGGTAAGTATGGAAAATGCTGCTGCTGTGAAGGTGGGCTGCACACAGGTCTGCCCACCTCTCACCTTTCTTCGAGTGGCCTCTGTGGTCACCCACTTCTAATGTCCGTGGGTTTGTTTCAGTTGTAAATTAGTATTTGTTAAAAAGAAATCTCTAGAAAAGGTTGTGTGAGATGAGTCAGCTCAGTCACTCCATAACAGCCTACAGGGGCTTTTGCTTTGAGGGGCTTAGGTTGTAATTTGAGGTCATAGTCCTGTGAAAGTTTTTAACACAGAATCATTTCAGATAACTCGTGTCTATTTAATAGTTTATCGTTTTGCACTGACCTGCCTGTGTATTTTTAACATGGATGCCCCTTATCTCTGTGTTGTTTTTCTTATCAGCAAAACCGAATTAAATAAATTGTTTCTATAATCTACCTTTAAATTTTTTATGAATGCAAACAGTTACTAACATTTTTAATATAAATTATGACAAGACAGCCTACAAAATGGTAATGAAATTTTATTGCATTCTTTAAATTTTGTTAGCAGTATAATAAGCTTTAAGACAACACTGCGACAAAGAATAAAATGTTCATTTCACAGCTGTTTGTTCTTACTCTTAAATTTTAATTTTTTTTTGCAGTATGTATATGCATTCCTTTTTCTTGTAGTGAGTAAATTAACCTCGTACCTTTCGTGTTGTGGATAAGTTGGAGGTTTATATTGTGCGTCTAAGAGAACAGTTCAGACTAGCATTAGAGAGCCTGAAATTGTAAGCACAATTGCGTTTTTTTTTTTTCTTCCCCCCCCCTAGTTCTGGGTTGTTGTTATAGAGAAGTGGGGTTTACTGCTAGTCCATAATTCCAACTCATTGTCCTCAGTTCAGTCTGTTTTAAAAAGCCACAAATACACATTGACTTTGTTGGGTCTGAGTAAAGCAGAAGTGTCACGCTCCCCAGTAGTCTCTAATCTGTCTTAGGGCCTTTTGTTCCCAAATCCTCCTAATTTGTGTTTCCTGAAAACTCAGACCTATTTTTGCCTATCGCTGTCCCCACAGGTAGACTTGTGATTAATTTTTAATGTTAATGTTTCAGAGAATGTGTGAGAATGTTAACCACTGTCCTTTCCTGAAGTGCTGTTTTGGTATTGACCTTTGATGTGGTCTTGTCATGGTGCCTGTGTGGTGGCAGTGTAAAATGCAGCTTCCACCGTTTCGGCTATGAAACATGCCTCCCCCTGGAAGAACATGCTGTAGGAACGGTTTAATCGTTGCACCGTGACCTGGGGCAACACAGCAAGAGCATTCACTCTGCCAATAAACAGCCTATTGATGGTGCTGCTGCTGCTTGTTTGATCGGTCTGCATCCAAATGGCTTTTGCCCATACCGTATGTATGGATATAATTTATACAAAATATTTTTCCACAATAGTACTGAACAGTTTCATGGATTCCAGTCGCGCCATTCAGATCTTTCCTTTGACCCATTTATGCTGAGCATGACTGAAAATCCTGGTGCTGGATATGATTATGGATTAGCAGCTTCTACACCAGAGTCTCTCCAATTGAATTTTGGGTCTGCAAATCCATACCTCATACGTCCTTCACTCACCTTGCTGGTCTGTCTGTGCTGGGAAAACTTGCAAGTGTAAAATGGCAGATGCCTTTTGTTATGCTGTGACAATTTAATAATCTGATTGAATACAGAGAAGGTGCCGGTTGTGTTCGAATAGTTCCTGTTTACTGTATTGCAATGTCTCACATGCGATCGATGCACACTTCCTTGCATTTTAATTCAATTTGAAACACTCTGTACGTTCAGTGTTTAGAAACAGTTTGTTGAAATTTATACATATAAATAAAACCTTTGTAGTTTTTATAGTAGTTATAAACGTAGATTCTGACAGGCGAAAAAAAATCAACATTTGATTATTCTTTGCATCGATGATAATTTCTGTCAAAGAATTAATATATTACATTTATTTCCTCATCTACCTGTTCCATACTTTTTTAGGTGTGTGAAATGTTGCTCACCTGTCCATCCAATCTTACACTGACACACTAAGGACCATTTAATGTCACTGATTCATCTAGAACTTATTTTGATTGTGGGAGGAAACCAGAGCAGCCAGAGGAAGCAGTGAAACAGACACTGGGCTGTATTCAAATTTCTGAACTCACAGCTTGGTTGGGCTACCTGCTGTGCCCCCAATGACTAATTCAGTTTGATATTTAAGACTGATAGTTATATAGTTATATATGCACTCAAAGAATTTCCTGAAACTCTTCACCCCTTGTCAGAAGCTGTGACTTACTGTGGTATTTGCACCGTAATGTGAGCGAAATTTAGCTAAAAATTGTAAATATTTTTCAGTTGTATATTTGGTTATATGATCAAAAATGCTGAATAAATAAGAAGCTTATAAACCTGGCATTTTTTATGGAAGAGGATTCAGTTTTGCCAGTCATGGTAAAATCTGTGTGATTATTATTTCCCGACTTCATATGTTGCTTCTGTCTTCCTGCAGGAAACGCAGAAGGCGAAACAGTTCCTTCCCTTCCTGCAGCGAGCCGGCCGATCTGAGGCGGTGGTTGAGCACGTGTTCAGCGGCTCCCGCTTGAAGCTCTACATGCCCAAAGAGACCTGCCTGATCACCTTCCTTTTAGCTGGTGCGTACATTTACCTCGGTGGTGCTGGCATCTGTCTGAGGGCTCAGTGTCCCTCCACACTGGCTGCAAACACCAAACAGCTGCTCCCTTTATTCACACTAAGTTGCAGCTGATGTTTTACAAGAAATGGAGAAGTTTCCATTCATAAACTAGTAAGAAAGGAACAATAAGGCAAATCTCAGATATATATGCCTGCATGCATGCTGTAGATGTCCCAATATGCAACAAGAGAGGTAATTCAGCACATTTATCATGTAGAACTTTTTTCTTCAGCTTCCCCCATATTTCCATGTGTCCATCCAGTTTCATTATCTGGTTGCCGTTGGTCTGAATTAGGTGGTTCAGGGACTCTTCTCAAATAACTGTGTCCAAGGCTAAGGCTAGCAGGATACACTCTGAACAGTGTGCCAGTTCATCATAGGATACCCACACAGAATCAATCTCTCTCTCTCTCTCTCTCTCTCTCTCTCTCTCTCTCTCTCTTTCTCTCTCTCATATACCCACACAACGGACAGTTTACATCCCTTAGTTCACCTGAGACACATGTCTTTGGACTGTGGGAAGAAACTGGGGCTCCTGGAGGAAACTTATGCAGATACTTGGAAATTCCACACAGACTCAAGCCAGATTCAAACTCACACCCTGGCACTTTGCAGTGCACCTGTTTACACCTTGGCTGTAATTAAAGACAGTCTCAGTTTAGCCCTTAGGAGTCAGGACCATGTAACAAATTAAGGCATTGATCCAAAAAGGTAGCAGTAATGCGTAACCTGTGACCTCTGAGGTCCGTTTGTCAATGCTCCCTTTAAGTTTACATTTTAGACTGGTACTGTGGGTACTGTTGGTGTTTGACAGCACCTGGGCTGCACGAGTGGGTGTGGGTTTTCCTGCAGTCACGTTCCAGGTGAACTTGCGACTGTAAATTGCTCTTATTGCTTTTGTGCATCTATGAATAACTGTAGAGTAATAAATACTGTAAATCACCTTATATTGAGGGGTCAATGAAATGATAAACTAATGATTGTGCGTCGTTTTGGAGAGAGGCATCTGCTAAACGAATAAATTTAAAAGTATTGTAGAGAACTCAGGTACTCTTGTTGTGCTCTGAGATCGTGTTAGTTTTAACAGCAATGTGTGGTCTAGCGTCTCTTTGTTCATGGAATCAGGGCTGAAGTTTCAGAGAACAAGACATCTGTGCAGATTAGTTGCTTGTTTACAGTGGAAGCCTTTGTTCATCACATGGGGTTAAGATGCACTTTAATCTGTGTATCCCACAGAACCTCCCTGTTGTTTGTACTTATTCCGTTCGTCAAAAATGAATGGTATAAATTGATTGTGATGAATTGTCGTAAATGGTACGAAACAAAATGTTCCCTGGATGCTGTTTGAGTTTCTTGGAAAGTTGTATGTCGATGGTGTTCTCTCTGAAGTGCTGTTGTCTCTTCCTGTCAGTGCCCCTGCAGTAATCTCTGCACTTGTTTATATAATCCATAATGGAACAAATGGATCCATTATTGCCAGGGCCGCCTTTCTCATCCATGTCACTAGGAAGCAAATTGTGTTATTGGAAACTGCCTTTCCATTTCCCCTTGCATTACCGTCGAGTTGGGCTGCTGTTGTCAGGTCATTGGAGATGACAGTTCACATGCCGTCCCCCGCGAATATGACTTTGTATTACCTGCGTTCTGATTGGTTTTGTCCAACAGTCCTGGTTGGTCAGTTGACCCGCTCCTTCCTTTTATTTATTTATCCATTTCAAGAAGTTTGCTGTTTAAAACTTAAATTTAAAAAACTGTCCAACTCTTTCCAAAAGAGCAAAAAACACGCAAAGGTAGAATTTTAGTAATATGCTTTTTAGGGAAAAAGGGGATTTTTTTTCTTTTTCTTTTTTCTTTTTTCTTTGCTTTCAGAGTTAAGTTTAAAGATTTGGCTTCTGCTTCTGAATCATTCTGGTAGCTGCAGGAAGATTTGAATAGTTAGCTCATAATTTGGAGCACTGTGTAGGAGGCCTTCAGAGTATCTGTTTGTTTTACTTAAATGATTTGCAGACAGGTGGAATTATCCACTCAGTACAGGCAGTGAATTTTTCCTGTATGCTGTATAATGTATAATATATAATTTCATGTGTCTGTACTATGAATATTTCCATCAGTGTGATCTTTCATTTCAAAATGTTCATTATTAATATAACGTGACACCGCAGGCCACTACCTTAGTTCAGCAAGATTCATTATGAGCGACTTTGCACTGACATTTTCTCATGCCTTCTCTGAAGGGTATTGCATCTTGCCAGTTTTATACGATTCACATCATTTTTTTAATCACCGCTCCATTTATTTGATCATGGTTATTATCAAACCACAGTAAATACATTATGGCAGGCAGCCGTTGTTTTCGCAGTTACATATTTCAAGATATGATTCTGTTGGAAGAGCAGTAATGGATTTTAACATACATAGTAATATTAAATACATCCATCCATCCACCCATCCATCCATCACCCTTAAACTCTTGTCTTGGTCAGGGTTGCGGTTGTGTGGCGCCTGTCTGGGGATCGCTGCGGGTTTCAGATGGAGTAATGTACCGTGTTCCTCAAGAACATGTTTATCTGTGTGGGATTTTTCAGGGCAAGCATTAAATAGACACAAAATTTGGAGCTACATTATGCCAAGCTTAATAATTTATTAAATTTAAAACACTGGCACAAATTGCGCTCCAGATTGTGTTGTGAGTAAGCGATTTTTGTTGTAGTTAAGTTATTCACTCCATCTGGACATAAAATTAATGGCTAAAAGCATCTGAAGTTGCGGACAATAGCAGTGGAGAAAAAAGTCAGACTTAAATTTGGTCACTAGAGTTGAGTATGTGCTCCTGTTAACTTGGAAGAACTCAAGTCACTGTGCCTATTGAAATGCCCAAATTATTATTCCAGTCCTGATGTCCTAGCAGTTACAAAAATGAGGAAAAATAATAGAACGCAAGTGCCCCCCCCATTCTTAGTTATTAGCCTTACAGTGTGAAGTCCTTTTGAAGATTCTAAAATTGTACGCTGTTGAGGTTTGCATCAAAAAAGCATAATCCAAGCTGTTGTTGAGGTGCTTGTTGTAGGTGATCCCTAAAGCCATCAGCATGAGACTGGAAAAAGTGCTCATTTGTAGCACATCACATCCAGCAATACAGGAAAGCACACAGTTATTAAGGCTGCAGTGTTTGATGCCCTTTCTTTTCACGTAGAGGCTTGGCGGAGTGGCTGTTCCTTTAAAGTGTTGTTCTGGAACAATCCTTGACACTCAGAAAGACATGTTTTACTGAGTTCCGAGAGTGCAAATGCAGAGCAGAAAACGTGTTCGTAATTGCAACGTTTGCCAAATATAGGCTTGTTTTTTTGCCTCGTCTGTCTCAGGACAAACCCCGTGACGTATGTTTTTCAGCCGACACCCCAATGACCTCCTCCGCCTCCTGTGGTATTTGTGCACACAGAGATGCTGCGTAGCTGCAGAACACGCCGGGCCGTGCTCCAGCTACCTGCGTTTTTAGGGCAAGGTCTTTGTGTTTGGGAGTCTGTCATTTCCATAGTGCTCGCTGTAGGGAAAATGTGTTCTAAGAGAAACCAGAAGGGAGGTCTTTTATTTTGGGCCACAAAACCTTAATTACACAACGAAAACAGAGCGCAGCCACACTCCAAACTGCTTTAGCCAGAAATTTTTGCTTCATGGAGTTCAGATTCCATTTAAAAAAAAAAAAAAAAAAGGCTTCCTCCATCTTACCTAAAGTTTGACTTCAGTAAATGTTTTGTATATAAACTAGAAGTATGCTCCTTAGGAAAGCAATAATGTTTATTTAAGAAGCAGCCTCCCCCAAATTCTAAGCACACACTTTGTATGACCTGCTTCTCCCTGGGATTACCTGGCTACCAGATACATTCCCAAAATTACTCATTTCTGCTTAGTGTTTTATTCAGGTGACGTTTAGCAGCTGCACAAGGATTTGGAGTCTATTAAATACTTTATTTTCATTACTAACTGAATTATGAGTTTAATCCAACCCTTTTAGAACCCTCTGTGGTTATATCTGAAACTGCCTGAACTAATATTCTTTAATTTCTGCAACAAGGAGTGACCCACTTTTCCAGAAACGTTTAAGAAACCCTTGATTGATGCTGAGGCCTTAGGTTATGAAGCTAAGGGACAGGAAAGAAATACTTTGGAAGCTCTTCGTGTGGAGCTGTGTGAATATTTTATATATAAACTGTACGTAAAAAAACTGCACTGTTGGAAAACTGAGATTATTGTGATGACAGCCTGCATCAGGAGATTGAGGAAGTTGCAATGTTTTCAGTTCAGTTACCGGGCCAAATATTGGCTTTTATGTGATTGGCAGGTCAATATGCCCATTGAGCCCTTAGCAATTTTGTGTATGAGAAAGAAGTAATGGAATACTTGTTCCTGTCCGTTATGTTTATGGAATGAAATTCTTTTGAAGATACTAAAATTGTATGCTGCCCTGGTTTGGTTTTGGAGTCGTGTTTTAATTTTTGGAGAACCTCATGTGTTCGCTAGCTTTGTTTTCACAAGAGAATGGTTGAAAACATGAACAAAAAGGAATTTATTTTTTTAATTAACTGGAGGATTTGATTGAGAGTACTTCTGTCGCTGGCATCTTTGTAACCGAGCAACCTGCCAGCAGTTGGCCAACAGCTTGGATTTGATTGGCTGGGGTGTTGTGTAAAGATGCTACTGTGTTTGCTTCACAAGTTTTGATGCCAGAGTGACTTGCAGTGTTAGGTTTGTATCCTAATTAACTATTTATACAGCTGAGTCATTTTTACTGGAACAGTTCATGGTCTAGAATTCTAAAGTGGGAGTGGGGTTTGGACCGGAGATGTTCAAGCTGTACGTAGTTCTTACCACAATCCTACCTGCTTCCCGAAGCCTGGGTTCTATACACAGGGCAGGCAGAGAATTGATATGCATATGGAGATACTAACATATTCAGATGTATAGCAGCAGGAACCATGAACATTAAAGAATATTTGCTAAAGAATGTACTTATGTATTATTACACAGTAAGCTAACTAGGCTGGAAGAGTCCCAGTGCTCGCAAGATATCGTGAACAACCTGCGGTGGAATGACACCTGGCTTCTTCCTCCATCAAGTCCTGCTGTTCCTCGGTTTGCCTTCCTTTCCAAACATTGTTCATAGAATCCTCTGGTCAGCCTCCTCTGGTGGCCTGCTAAGCTATGTGTGAAGTGGGATAACAGGGAGAGAAGACTTTAATCACAGCAATGAAGCTTTTATTCTTGGTCTTTTCCAAAGGGAATACAGAATTCTCATATTTGCTTTTAATACTTTTTTCACTGTGCATTTAGCACCTCAGACAGAAGGATGGATCGTCGGCCGGTTTGCGCCTCGGTTTTGTTTGTTTTCTCTTGTCAGCGTGTTTAGCAGAGACCTGCTAGTAACTTGGGTGCTTGAGTCTGATGGCCAGTTACTTGCTGATCTTGGCATTTTTGGTGTAAACATTAGGAAATGGTGAAGTGGGGAAAAAGGTGTTTAGATAGAGGTCACTTAGTGTGTCGGTGGACGGTGGTGATTGACCTTGACCCTCGTCGGCTGAGTTCTTTGGCCTTGTGGTGGGGCTGAACCCGCCTGTCCTGGCTGAGATTAATCAGCCATGTTTGCAGATATACTCACCGAGTCCGACCAGGGAAATTCCAGCGCACGAGGACCGTCAGATTTATTCCGCTGAACATTAGTGTTTAGGACTGTCACAGGCCAGATGGAAAGCACTGCAGTAAAACAGGGCACAGAAGTAAACTGGGGACAACTATTGAAAAGAAACCGCTTTGCCAGCCCAAGTTTCTCAATAACTTTTCTAAATTGGATTCAGTGTCTTTTTTTTTTCTGAACAATGACTGTTGGGCTTTTTGAGAGGACATTTGAAACCTCCCTGTCAGAGTGAATCACTTGAAAAACCAATCACTTGAAATTCCAATCAGCTGGAAAAGCACGCTGCTTTTCGCCCGGGTGTGAATGCCGACGTGACTGCGGAGAGCCACTCGATGAGCCGTGGCGAGGGAGTGAGCTCGGGAGCGAGCTCGTTCCCGGTACCCTGCCTTGACATCATCTCCTGCTTTTGACATTCCTCATCTTCAACGCTGCGCTTTCTGGTGGCCACAATGAAATGCCAGTTGGAAAACGGGTGTGGCTGTTACTGCTGAAGATGAACATTATGTGTATGTTGAGGCCTTTAAATGTCTTTAAATATTTCTGTTTAATTGGACGACAATGTTTTCCTGTCTTCCTTCAGGCATTGTTGTGGGATTTATAACCTTTAGGTGGTTTTTGTCACCTCAGCACCGCTATGGTTCATTGTTAAACGGGCCTCCCGTTTTGCTTCGCCTGAATGGGGGAAAAAGCTTGTATTGGTATTGGTGTGTGTGTGTGTGTCTGTGTGTGTGTGTGTGTCGCGGCTGCGCAGAGCCATCCTGGTTCCAGGGGGCAGCATGGTCCCAGAGTGACCTCCCCTCACGCTTCCGCCTGTCAGGCCAGCCGAGCAGCACTAACCGCGCGCTCCCAGACTCCCGTGAGGCGTGGTGCAGCTACACTCTGCACATCTTTCCTTTGCCATTTAATTGGCTGATTCGTCCAGTCGTCCACAAAACTAACCTAGCTCCCACTTCAGTGCCCTCCACCTCCCAAACCCTGACCACCCCTCCTCAGCTGGGGGTTGTGTTTACTCATGATCCACAGCTGCTGTGGGCTGGAGGAGAGTGCCTTGTATTCGGCACTAAATTCCCCCTGTGATCATGGAGTATTTCTGTCTGCGTTTCTGACTCATTCTCGCTACGAGGCTCTCAGTCAGCGGTCTGGATGCAAAAGATCCTGCTCCTTTTGGGAGACGGTGGAAGGGAGAGTGTTTGGGGGGAGGGGTAATGCAGTATTACATAATGAAGCAGTGCCAGTTTCTACAGAGTTCATGCTTCAGAAACATCCCTTTGAAAGAGCCACGAGATGCTCACATCTCCTTTGTGGTGTCACCGAAGGACTGGCGGGTGCCTTGACTTTGAGTACCTCACAGTGAGCAAATCCCCGTTGTGTGTGTTATCCGTGGAGCACGCAGCCCGTTGTGCGCTAAGTGGTAAGTTGCATTCTGGGAGCAGCATGCAGAAGAGAGCCCACCTGCCCCCCCCTTGCCCTGTGTGTGATGTGTCACACAGCAAAGGCCTGTGGGCTACATTACTCCCTGCGTCATCGACGGCATGTGGGTGAGTGCGGCTTAGTTCATGGCAGCAGCCCGGCTTGGGACACTGACAGACCCTTGCTGGGTCCTCTTCTACAGGGGTTGCTGGTACCGTGATGGTTAAGGCACGTTATTGTTCGTATTAGTATTTATTCTCGAGATGATACCTTCTTGCAAAGTAGCATAAGGTAGTTTATCTGTTAGTATAGCAAGTTGTTCGAGGAAATGGAGCAGAGGTTTAAACAAGCAGCCATAACTATTACACTACTCTCTAAACCCTGTTCAGAACCAGTTGGTTGCCTGTTCAAATCCTACGGGCTCCACCAAAAAATATTCCATCTGCATAACTGTCAGGTTGTATAAGTGGTGCTTGGTAGAAGCAGCAGCTAAAGCAACTGATTAATAATAAGGGTGAAAGGGAAGAGTCCAGGGTGAGAGCGTCACACAGATAAAGTGAGGTGCTTCTCCTCGGAAACAAGACATGATAAACAGAGTGGTCGCCAATGATGAGGTGGACAAAAGCCAATGAGGAATATAATAATGTATCAACGCATTAACCTTCAGATTTTATAGTGCATTACATTATGCATGAGGTAAACTTGCTGGAAGGCAGTGGGCTCGGCCCTCAGCCTCCTCTGACATTGCCGGAGCAGCTTTACATCTTTGCAGAGATTCCGCTCAGCTGCTCAACCAGCCCAGAAGAGGCTTGTGTTAAATTACTGTACTCGATTGGCATGGGAATTGTAGCACGAGTTTAAACCCCCCCCCCCCCCCCCTTCTAGATTAAATAGCTTCCATTTAACTGGAAGGGATCATTAAAAGTATTGGGTGTTGCGGTGATTCAAAATGTAAATTCAAACACTGAGACGTGCTGGCCAATGAGCCGCTGTAATGTTTTGTTTATGGTCCAGAAGTCGTCCAGGCTAACGTGTAGGATTGTCATTGACCGGTGAGAAGTGGGGCGATTTTGTTTACCTCCTGAGGTGCTCTCGCTTGCCGCTATTGGCTCCTGCTGCTGCTCAGTGGAAACAAAATCAGTTTCTCGGTAGGCCTTATTTATTTCTGTGTAAAACGGAGCAGAGAACATGCTCTCTGCCTGGCAGGTGAACGCAGGCACAGAAGTGCGCCTGTCACTGGCTGGCTGTGATGCACAGTGGGCACAGCTCATCTGCCGCACATCTTCTCTGCAAAGTGGGCAGCGTTCGGTGGCGGCGCTGCCTCTCTCTGCAGCTGCTCTGAAAAACCGCTGGGTATTTATCAGAGTCTCCTGTTGTTGTTGCTAACCTGCGCCCTGGCGAAATTATTCACTGTCAAAACGCAAGCGGCTAGTTTGTGCGCACCACACTTTTCAGGGGGATTCTGTCGTCCCACGCTGGTGCGAGGAGAGCATCCAAAGGCTCTGGAACAGATGGAATATGAAATTTCAGAGTATGGGCGAATACACGCAATATGGAACACGGCAAAGGAAGCAAGAGCGCTGTGCTCCACACCTGAGATGTTTTTAATTAAAAGCAATGGCAACCTTGGCAAGGGCCTTGATGCTGCTGTGAAGTGTTGAAATAAGAAAATCAGGATATGAAAAGCTTGCAGTATTATCCTTAACCTAGATACATCGCTGGCATGGTACAATGGTCTTGTGGAAGAAGAGCTATCAGACTCGCATCATCTGCTCCCTGGTGTTGGGGCTGCCTCTTTGATGTGAGACACATTGCATGAAATTGATCTCTTGCATCTGACAGTTCCATGTCTCTTTAACGCAGTAGATGGATGTTCTCCAGGATGTAGCATAAAGCACGCAGTCACTTTGCCTCGCCACTTGGTGTCCTGTAGGGCTTGCCGAGGGTTGTGCGGCGTAGTTACTGCACGGCCCGGTGGGAAAATTTGGAAGCAAAGAAGCAAACGGTGTTTGTCAGCATTATACTTGGATGATAAGAGGAGTTAAAATGTTGCAGCATCCAGAGGCATAAAGGGTAGAATAGCAAATAAACCTGAGCAGCAGTGCTTCATGCTAGCAGCAGTGGCCCCGTGCGTTGCTGTTCTCCAGCATATATATATCTCTCCCTCTCTCCTTCCCTCTCTCTCTCTCCTCCCTTCTCTCTCTCTATCAATTATTTTCACCTATTCCGTAATTAAGTCATAACAAGCCAATGGCGATGTGTAAATTGGATCTGTCTAGCGAGAGAATAAGAGGCATCAGCGGAAATCGCAGGTCATTAGCGGCAATGAGTTTGTGTTGTGGTGGGGACCCCCCCCCCCCCAAAAAAAAAAAAAAAAAAAACACTGTGTGATGCCTGCTGCCCTCCTTCCCAAACTGCCCCGAACCCCCATCTTTGTGCGTCGTTCCAGTCAGATGTCAGATCGTGGGCGTGGTCAAGTGAGCAGCGTTTGACTTGATTCATTTGCATGTCTTTATTACATTTAGGAATCGCTGTTGCATCTCTCTGAAATGTTTGCCGTGTCAGAACGGTTTGATTGTTTATGATTTTTTTTGTTTCCTGTTATTTCTTCATTTGTAGTGCATTGTGCACTTCATTTATTTTTATTAATGTTTGCATTTTTTGTTTATTTTAATGAGCCACTTGGAAAGAAGTGCGACGGATGACGCGGTAGTTTTGAGCGTGCGAAGAATTTGCGAGATGAAGACTCCTGAGTATAAAGTCTCATTTATTTAGTGTGAATGGACTGTTGAGCAGGAACATCCATTTAGCCATGCCTTTAGGCTATAGAATAAATGTTTCAGACTGCTAGAAAACATTAACTGCATAGCAATTAAGAGGCTAATGCTAAAGAGAGCAACATGCAGATGTAATGTGGAGCTTCTGATTTCTTAATATGTTCAGCGAACTGTCTCCTATTTGACTTGGGTCACGTGGAAACTTTAATTGAATGCTTCCAATTTATCCAACGAATGGGAAAATTATCTTCTGAAACATGCAGTGTCTATTTGGTAAATAAACTACGAAATTAAATTCAGTTTATTCGATTGTGAATTGAGAGTTGCCTTTCAAGTGTTTATAGTTGCAGTTTGAAAAGTTTCCCGGTAGCGTTGGTCATACCCAAAAAAGACGGCGTGAAGTGCAATAATGAACCTTAACAGGAGTCCCCATTAATCCTGGCAGTGATGACCTCGGTGAGGGAGGTGGACCTGTTTGAAGGCAGTGCTGATGGAGAGTGCTGTGAAGTGCTGTGACCCCACAGAGCGCTCATTTGATGATAAGTGTAATGGATTGGGAGGGCAAGATGGGCTCCTGCTGCGCCGCCCTGCCACCCATTCGTCTCAGACCTTGGCACTCACTGCCTCCACAAAACTGAAGGCGGCGCGCTGAAGCGGACGGTTCCTGGCGGGATGGATCTGTGACGCCTGTATATTTCTGCCCGCTTTTGGTCCGTGCCCAAGGCTCAGGTCCCTTGGTCCCGCCCTGCTGCTCCACAGCTCCACCCACAGCAGCCAGTGTAATTTAGGGTTAGTAAAATGGCAGCTTCAGCCTGCCTACTCGCTGATAGTCTGCAACAGCCTCTGCACCTTCTCCTGACGTCTAAAAATACTCTTCTATCACTGATGGAAATCGCTTTTACATGAGAGTAAGCTGGACACTTTGTGCAATTTAAATGCTAATAAGGGATCTAGTAATACATTTACGGACTATTAAGGGGTAATTGAGTTGTTTTTATTTTCTCCTAGCTGTTTATTGTGGTAGCGTAGGAGGGACCAGAAGGGCTTGGGGAAGGGGGGCGGTCCATTTCTGTTTGCAAACTAGTGTCCATCTTAACAGGGGGCAGCAAAAGGGACAGCTCTCCCCCCCGCTCACTCTCCCACATACACACACACACACACACACACACACACAGACTTATGCTCTAATAATTCTCAAAGACAACTGTAAATCAACCTAACTTGATACTAAGGATTTGTCTGCCTTTGCATGTGACACTAGGGAGTCATGCAGTTGTCCATACGTGTTCAGCACTTGTGTGTTTGAGTTGCGTCCTGCAAGATGGGATATTGTGTGCATTTATTGAATACGTTCATACGGTTAATGCTAATAAGGCTTTATTGACAGTGCCATTTTTGGACCGTATTCACTAATGCTCATTTTAGGAACATGGTCACAAGTTCACATTTACAACTCCATGCTCCTGCTATTCCATTACGTACTGTGGCTGTGCCTGACCCTTTTCTCTTAATCAGGTGCCGCCAGGAATCTTGAAAGGGCGTGGCCACACTTCTTCAACATTTAAATGTTTTTGGCTTTTTAAACGTTTTTAAAATGTCATTTCAAAATATTGTTGCTAAAATGTCTACATATTGCAATTTACCAAGAGTTTTAACTAAACAGTGCTGGTCACAGGACCTCATAGGATGGGGTTTTTACTGGCAGCGTTTTTTCCTCTAATCCTGATGTTAACCTGCAATAAATGTAATGTTTTTTTTCTTTCAGAAATTATCAAGTAAATGTTAAATAAATCTGTATCTATCTCTTGCTGTCTCTCTTCCAGTATATTTCTGTATGTTTTCTTCTGTTGCTCTGTGTCCATCTGTGTCACTGAGCAGGATTCCTTCATTTTGTCACTGGTCAGCTGGCCACATTTCAAGATCAAATCTGTGGGAGATCAAGTTAAACATTCATAGAAGATATGAACCACGAGCTATGACTTGACAAAATGGACTTAAGACAAACATCTCTGTAACCTCTGGTGGCCTGCTGATTTTGCACTGGACTTGTTGAAAGGCCAGCGTTTGAGACATTAAGGCAGGCCTCCTCTTATTAACATAATGGTCAAAAACGTATTGCCCTCTGAACACAGCATTAGGGCATTCTAAATAAATCAATATGTGGGTGCTTTCATATGTACCTGTCAGATTATTCCAGGGAGGCTTTGAGTGCGGTGGGGGGGCAGTTGCTTTCTCTGTGAGCCGCAATGAATAAGGTGGTGTGCTTTGATAAATGAATCGGCCGTTCTAACGCATATCAGCACATTTCTTCATACAAAAGCACAGCTTCCGTGTAACTGGTGCAGTATGCAGAGAACATCTTCCTCGGCAAAATCTGTTATAGAAATACAGTCTGCTGTGTTTATGTAGGGAGGCAGAAATGCATATGTTGTTCATAAACACTGAAGGAAGCTATTGTATTTAAGTTTGATAAGGAGACACCATTCTTTGTGATCCTGGAAATTAAAATTTCTACTTCATATTTATAGAACTGTTGCCTTTACATGTTGCAGCATCAGCAAAAATAGCAAACCATGTGTGTGGAGTACAGTGTCCATTCCCTGTTTACCAGCCAGAGGCAGGTCTTTGTTATTGCAGCATGGGCTATAAGTCTCCTTGGAGGAAAGTGCCGGCCAAATGCATAAATGTCAGTGTCTGCTCCGCAGGCCTGCTGCCGTTCATGTTCACATCCAGGTGAGGAGATTGCAGGGAGAGAGAGATTACAGTACAACAATTGCTTGAGGAATGTGATGCCCAGTGTGACACCAGATGTCCTGCCAGTGAGGTTCTACTAGAACAGCTTAGTAACTGCTGCCGGATTAATGAAGGTATACTTTGCAAAACACACCGGACCCTTTTGGGAGAAGTGGCCACTTGCTGTGGGTGCTTAAAAGTGTCGTAGGATTGTTTCCGTGGTTTTGGCATGTCTGGTCATCAGATGGAAAGATTTTAAGTGGGAAGTATGAGCTCCAGTGGAGTAACACTTCATTATGCTCAAAATAGCAGAGAAACTCAGGTTAACAGGCTAGTTGAGTGCAACTGTGATGTTCTTCAATTGCCATCCTGCAGCTGTAGGGTTGCCTAACATATGATTTGTGTCTGCAGGTATCGAGTGTCCACGTGGGTCCAGAAACATGCCAAGTGGTCAGCAAGAGGCGGAGCCCTTCAGTGATGAGGCCACACTGTTCACCAAGGAAATGGTGCTTCAGAGAGAGGTACGTCCACATTTAGACTTGATCACATAATAGCTTCATAGGTTGGCACCCTGTTGTGCCCTGTGGCAAATGCTGGCCATCCTGACCACCTCCCAGTGCTGTGTTTTCAGTATTAACTGGTAAGTTTATTTGCCTGACAATTTTCTCTGAAGTGCCTTGCAGTAATTTACTCATTTATTGAAACTGGGTAATTTTTTACCGGAGTAATGCAGAGTAAGTACCTTGCGCAAGGGTACAACAACAGAAGGTGGCACTCGATCCCAGGTCCTTAGAGTACAAGGTAACAGCTCTAACAATTATGCCAGCTGCTGCCCTCATCGTGGTCAGAGCCCCCCTGTTGTCTTGGTCGCAGGAGATTTTATGCTGAAAACTTGCAGATGGCTGCTAATTAATAGAGGGATTAAGTGACACAGATTTGAGGCAGAGCTTTCGGTTTGGAGAGCAACTACTCACCAAAGAACTCAGCAGGTGGTAATACTTGATTTATATGAGGTGCAGTTTGTCAGATGTGGCGCCAGCTCTATTATGTCCGCTGCCACACGCGAAACACATTCCTCATTGATAAGGTTAAGTGTCTCTGTTTCCTCAGCGAGATGCTTTTAGCCTCAAGCCTCTGCACAACCAGGGACAGCAGTCGACGTGTAATTTGCCCAATCACACCTTGTTATAGAATGGCCGGTTGAACTGAGCTCTTGGGCGACATCGCCTTTTAAATGAGGCTTTAGAACCTGCTGAGGTGCGGGTTTCAAACAGGGGTTCAAGCCAGCATGAGCTGAAGTCTGCGATGGGAGGAGAGGGGGAAGGTTCTGCTTAAAGCACTGGCACAGATTGGAGGCGAGAGGAAGCAGTAACAGCTGTCTGTCTTGCAGCACTCGATGGCTTCTTGCTAAAGTCACTGTCAGCCATATCCTTCTTGCTGCCTACATTATTGTCTTTACACGCACATTTTGTTAAATATAAATTAGATGTGGCGATAATTGTATTTCCCCTAGTGTTTCAATGTTGGGTTTTTGACCTGTGTGCTGCTTTTTATCTTAACTTTGCACGAGCATTGCTGCCAGGCATCGCAAACTGATCTCCATGTACTGCAGTTTACAGCAGAAGTGCCACTATAAGTGAGAAATGGAGAGCTGTCGTGTCCCCACTGTTTCTCCATCCGTGTGTTTTTGCCAATGTTGGAATGGTCCTGTGTGAAACGGTCACATCCTGTTCATCATGTCCATTGTGTGGGTGATGGTGAGATTTTTTCCTGGATGAGTCCCCTGTTTACTCCGTTTTTCTTTTTCTTGAGCATCCTGTTTATGATGTAGCATTTTTTAAAGATAATTAATAGTAGATTTATTTTAAAATGTATAGTGGCATACTTTCTGGTGTTGTATTTATTGTCTGGAATGAACAATAAAATCAGAATATCATTCTTTTTTAAGCATTTTTAGAAAGGTAAAGCATTTTAATTATTGAAAAGGGAGATGATTGGATCTTTGATGTGATATTGCACTAAGCAGTAGTGGAAATGTCTTAGGGTAGTTTTGTCACGACCAGGTTCATGCACAAGTGTTTCAAAAAGTAGCTTTTTTAGGGGTTATAGGTTGGCATGTTCTTCAGGTTTTATTCATAATCGCTCTCCCATCAGGGTTTCATTCTGAATCAGAGAAAATGTGTAGGCTCCCAGGCAAGTTCTCTGCAGAAGTGCCCGGCACCTGTGCGGACTCGTGGCCACACTGCAGCAAAGGCCCTCTCTGCCTCAGCCGTGCGATCAGCCTTTGCTCTGTGGCAGTTAATGGTGGGGGCCATGGCTTAGAGAAGAGCATGTGCTCAAAGTCTTGAAGATGCACTTCAAAGTGATTCAATTAGAGGAATGGAGGGCCCCAAGGCAAGAGCTTGCTGTACTTGAGTGCTGCACATGATGGTAATTGGCTTCAGCTCCTTGATGACTTTTGTATGGAGAGCCAGTACAACATCTATGGGATTAATGAGATATTTAGCCACATGGTGTGCACAATAATACCAGCTACACATGCGGCCTTCAATGGGCGCACTTCTAGTGCTAATTGCCTAACAACCCCCGCCCCTTCTCCCTAAAATTAGCGTTTTTCTGGTTGTTGTTATTATTATTATGTTTTTTTTTTTTCCCCCTTTCTTTTTACCTTACAGATAATCCTTTCCCATGTTGACAGGTGTTTTTGAAATGC
Organism: Heterotis niloticus; assembly: GCA_018136845.1. Lineage (NCBI taxonomy): Eukaryota > Metazoa > Chordata > Actinopteri > Osteoglossiformes > Osteoglossidae > Heterotis > Heterotis niloticus. The sequence goes on from CM030889.1 coordinate 15,708,924, forward strand.
TGACTCGGGACAAATATCTGCTTTGGAGAATGAAGTTTTGCGCTGTCCAACAACGCCTTGAAAGCAGGAATAGTGTCAGATCCCCTTGTGAACGCACAAAGTGTCGGCATGGGTTCGGTGCCGTGTTCTCAGTCGCTGATTCCGCTAAGCCTGTAGCTGCAGCCATCTCCTCTATCCTCCCTCTTCTTTGCTAAAAAGGGATAATATATCAAGTTTTTGCTTGCTACTGTAAGTGACATTCTCATTTGTTTTGGTTTCCAGTTTTGGCTTGAAAGTGCTCTTCCAAAAATCATGCTTCATTTTAATTTCACTTGATGTAAGCATGCATCATTAAACAGCAGCACCATGCTTTCTAAAAGAGGGTAAAAAACATTGTTAAAACCCTTTCATCCCTGGAAGTAGAATGCTTGAGGTAGTCTGCGTGCCGCGGCCCGGTTTCCTGCAGGTCACCTCTGCCTGTGTCGCACAAAAGCGGCTTCTTGACTTAGGTGTGCCTGCACAAGCTGAGTAGATGACGGTTGCTTGCCCTACATGGAGCTGAGAGGTAATGGTGGCAGTGGCGGTGGGGGGAGGAGGTAATGATTCCTCTGCCTGTCTTGATCAGACACGCACAATTACGCATTAGAGGGGAGGTGCCGGACCACCCGTTGGGGCTTGGGGGGGGGGGGGGCTTTGGTGAGGAGGATGAACCCAGCTGTAGCTGGAGTTCCACTGCAAACTTCCAGCTATACAGCGCTTTCATTTAGCTTTTTTTTCTTTTCTTTTGTCATTATTGTTTTAATTTCTACCGAATGAAGCCACTGCACACGCTAACCCTGCGTTGTGGGAAGCACGTCTCTGGGGCTGTGCGGGATTCCACATGAACACAGTTCTGAAGGGGACCCTGTATTTGTTTCTGCTCCCTTTCTTTTCCATCCGCACTTCCTACGCTGTAATAGCTGCTCTGTTGCGCACCGTCAACTGGCGTTTACAATTATAAGGACTTTTTTAATGTGCTATTATGGCAAAGTCTCTCAAGCATGTTCTGCTCTTAGCTTGCGGTTCTAAAATTAAATCTGAATTCGTCTGATTGGATTCTCTGACAGCATTAGTCAGCCTTCAATTCATCATTTGCAGAAGAGTGACACGCAGTGTTGCTGTTACGCCAGTTTTACATAGATTGTGCCATGGACGTCCAGACATTTTCCCACTCTTTTATTTGTGTAATGATTGGAATAATTATGTGCTTAGTTGTCTTTTTTGCTTCTGAGGTGCACCTGGAAAAGTGACCTTCGCCATGTGTGAGTTGTATTGCAGTCCCTTTAAATGTCAGCGTTTTTATAATGCAGCTTGATTCATAGCTGCACTATGCTGCAAGATAAAGGCCCATAAGCGTCGGGCATGGACAGTGTAAAAAACCCCTTGCCTGCTGCAACACAGCACATTCGCTGCCAGCTAAATAAAGGTCAGCATAGCTTTTTTGTGATCCAGTTAAAGCCATCTTTTATTACCGTGCGATAGATCAGCATGACAAATGTAGATGATTGTACGGCTGGCGGAGAGAGTGTGGCACAGAGGGCCTTCTTCCTCCCCGGACCTGCTGCCGATTTACTCTGTAAATATGGTGCTCTCCCCCTGTGATGGAGATGGATGTGGCGCGGTGTGAGGGACGTAGCCTTCGCTACCCATTGGTCGCCCTCTCCGAGTTGTTGCCAGCAATTCCGCAGCCCTACAACAGCAGGACTGTAAGGTAGAAAGGGTTTGTGCCGTATCATTTTTATCGCTTGTGTTGCGAGGTGTTGCCATTTTCTCTGTTTCGTAAGCAGAGGGCAATGGTATCCTTGGATTTTTTATTTATTTGTTTTTTTTGTTTTTTTTTTTTTTTTAAACAGAGGCAGCTTTTTTCACTCCCAGCTTTATATAATGCAGTCTTTTATATACGCGCCCCTTTTCTGAATGTGGTCAAGTCTGTCTCTGAATGTCAATGACAGGAGCTCAGTCAGTGTTCTGCCTTCAAAGACCACACACAGAAAGCTGCAAAATGAACTTTGCCTGTGCCCATGTGTGTATGTCTCTCTCTCTCGCACGCACGCAGAGTCTTGTTTTATAAACCAAAACTAGGCTGGGGCAAACAATTTTTGGTGTCATGAAGGAAAGAAGGATTTATTTTGAGCAAATTTGAGGTTTTAGAAAGAAATGATTTTAGAGCATTACAGAATGGCAGTTGCACTGCAATTGAGTCTGTGTGTGTGTGTGTTTTTGTGTGTGTGTGTGTGTGTGTGTGTGTGAGAGAGAGAAAGAGAGCACATGGCTGTCTTTGCAGTCTGCTTGGGTGCAGTCAGTTGACTCATGCATCATATACACACTCCAACCATTACAAATTCCTCCACCCTGATAGATTATAGAGTACAAATGACCTTTATGTTCAAATGATTTGCAGTCATTTTGAGGATATGGCTTCCAGCAGGAGGGTACTGTAATGCACCTGTGTGTGTGTGTGTGCGTGCATGCGTGCGTGCGTGCGTGCGTGCGTGTGTGTGTTTCGTACACATCTTGACAGCAGTGTGGTCTTTAAGGTATCACATGTTAACCTGTGACAAGTTGCCCAGTGTTAGGACAAATACCCAGCATTGCCCTTTTTCTTTTTTGTTGTTATTAGTTAATCTAAGCTACATACTTTGTACTGTCATTGGGGTTACAACCTGGGGCCAGTTTAAGCTGTCCATTATATAAATTTCCTTAGATTTATGTGCACGACTATGCCATAATACACTTGAGAAAGCAGTATGGGATTTTGGACCCCTGGGGGAGAAAGTAAATGCTCCAGCAGTCAATGGGCCCTGGAGCTCCAGTGCCTGTATTGTCATAAAACATACTGCACTCTTCTGACTTTGAGAGGTAAAAAAAAAAAGCCTCATGTTTTGTTTGCCCACGTCAGGCATTTTCCCTGGATTACATTGCTTTGCACAAATTCAGATTCTTGGCATTGATTTTCGGATGTGCCTGAGCTGCTCCTGATGCATCACGTTGCAGGAATACAGTCCAGCAGCAAAGACTTCAACAAAGGAGAGTCTGTGGTTGGTAACATATCTGTCTGCTTGAATAATTTATGCCATGTTCTACAGGCAGCCAATCTCAGGGACAAGGAGGCCCTTGGGACCGATTTTGTGATGAAACTGATAAGTTGGTGAAGTATAGTGGTATATACAATTACGGTAACATGAATATATGATAAAGCATGACCGCAGCTGTTTATCTGCACTCTAGCTCAGCGTTCACACTGTAGTATCACAGAGCCAGCTGTACAGAACTACTTTGAAACTGAATAAATTAATTTTTATTTCTCTGAAATTTTAATTAGTTTCTCATACAACTGGCATGGCATCACATTGCTGTAGGACATGACATACGACACGTGCTCTTCCACTGAGCTCATTCATGTCCTCGCACCGGGAGTCCCCGGCACTGTGACTTCCGTGCGCCACGGGGAACGAGACCCCCTCCCATGCAGAGAGATCGTCTAGCCTGTCAGTCACAGGCAGGGCCGCCGCCCAGCACGTCAGGGGCCGTTTGCCACCAACATGTCTTCATACAGTTGAATATTTACAGCACTGCAGCTGGACTCCCAGAACAATTCTTTGTTTCCGGTCCAGTGTTTAAACTCAAAGTTACATTTGGTCTGAGCTAAATGTTGCTCACGTAGACTGACAGTCATTTAGACTATACTTCCTTTCACAATTGCAGCGCAGCACTAAAACTTGTGATTTTGACCAGGTGATAACTGTTGGAGAATTCAGGCACTGTTGCCTAATGGTGAAGGAACCAGAACATAAATGCGACTGTAATCCACCATTTGGATTCAGGTTCCACTCAGCGCTTATCTTACCCGTGGAAGAGATTCATATTATATTTTCTGCGCAGCCAAGGTTGTTGGGGCGACCTGATTACTTTGTGTGTCTTAATGTCCTATAAAAAGTAATGTCGTTGTTGAAGGCAGAATGAACACTCAGCCCTTGAGTACCCTACTGCATACTACAGAGGGATACACCAAAAAGCAAACACAAAGAAACATCTTGTTGGAACAGAATATGCATCGGAAGAGTCGTGCCAACCCTTCTTTTCTTGCATTCCGCCTTTGGAGATGAGGCATTGAATTTGCTACTTTTATACTGCACTCTTGACATTAAAAAATGGATACTTCCCCACTAGATTTTGGCTTGGCAGATTTAAGGTGCTGTCCCCTCTACTTTGTTCACACAGTGCAGACAGACTGCTGCTTTAGCTCGTACACTAGAGATGATGTACGGATGCGCCTTTAGTCCCAGTTAGCTGTAAAGTATATATGAACCTTGCAGTCATGCCCGTGAAGGGCTGAATTACTTTTCTGTCCCCTGTTCTGCACATTTCGATTTCATTAGAGGTGACAGAGGCGCAGTTGATGTTTCGGACATGCGCTGCACTAATGAACCACCTTCTGTTGCAGTATCACAGGTGAGTCTGTTGTCTGCTCTGGTGCGCCTGCTAACGCTCCCCACATGACACGTTGGCAATAAAGTGATGAGTTGGCGGCTCTCTCATTCGGTACTGCATTTGGGCCTGGGTACGAAAGGTTGTGTGGGGTCAGCTGCTAACAGTAGGGTCTCTGGCCAGACGGGACTATCTCAGGGCAGTAGCAAGCATAGCAGATGTGGCATCTATGTTCCCCTTGCCTTCCCAGCATGCTGCTCTAGACGTGGCCTCCCATTGCCCTGCTGGTGTGCCAGTAGCCACACCTCTCCCAGCAGGTTTGTAGAACTTGCCTTAGCATGAGGTACGTGGGCTATAATATACAACTGCTGCACAGTCATTTTCTTTTCTTTCATTTTTTAGTACCTTACTGCAGTTTTGTTTACAACTGGGCGGCACAAAATCCCACAACTCAATTGCTTTCGTGCCTTTTAAATAACCAGAGTGTTGCAAGTGACTGGACTGGCATCGGGATCCTAGGGTGTACAGTTGTATAAAAACAAACAAACAAAAAGTGAATAAAATATGTTTGGTACCAGTGGAGGCACCTGTTATGGGAAATAGAAATGGCGAATTTTACAATTGGACTTTTATGTTCAGAATAGCTGCACAAGGTGCTGCAACTGCTCTCGTTTTCAAAGCATGGCTAAAGTGCTCTTGTATCCCCCCCAACTGCCAAGTGTAATTCCCAGCACTCTCTCTGTATTCTAATGAAGTGGAATGACTATAAGCACTGCAGCTTGTCTGAGCCATGCGCATGTGGGTAGGGGGGATCGTCTGCTCTGGAGCAGCCGTTAAGTCCACTTTAACAGTCCGCTGCCCCTGGATGTTCTGTGGAGGATTCGCTGCTACCTGCCTTGATGACTTGTCAGTCTCTTGAATAGAAATGGAGGGATTTTGTGTCCCCTGCAGAGGATCCCACGGGCCATTTGTTCAGGGCTGCAAGCAGCCGATGGTTTAAAGGTGAGAGGGGATGAAAATGTGCTGAAGCCTCTGAAATGGATCACTGCATTAACCTGGTTGTTGTGCTATAACGTGTAGTCATTAAACTTCCTTTGGAAAGCAGAATAAGGGAGAGCCAAAAACTGTTGAAAGCACAACGGTAATGTTTGGGTGGTTGGTTGCCGTGGTAATAATCAGGAGATGCTCAGATGTTGCTCGAAACTTCACTGTTTTTAACTGAGAGGATCCGCTGTTTGATGCTAGGCTGAAAATGCGTGCCCCCCCCCCCCCAATTTTTACAGTTGCCCTTCAAACAGAGGGTCACATCTGCCTATAACCATTTTGCCAACAAAGCAACTGATTGTTGCCCTCAGATCAATGAGACTCTCTTGGGGGTTGGAGGATCCCTTCTTCTTGTTCTGTTTTACGATGCGACCTTTACAAATTCCAGAAGCAGTGCGGGATCTGCTCGAGGTGTTCCTTTGCTTGTGAATAATGGATGGGGAGCATGATTTGAGAGGCTTGTTAAAGATACCGGTCAGCACTTCACTGTTGCAGCAGGCCTCCAGCAGTACTGGGGAGCAGGGTAATAATTGTTGTAATTGCTGAGGGAATAAAAGGCCTCTGCAGCTGTTATTGTTTTCAACCAGTACTCTTTTTGTGTTGCAAATGTGTGCATTCAGGGAGACTTTGTCTCTGAATCAGTTCTACAGGGTGTGTTTTCTGTCACAGTGTTAAGCTCACTGTAGTTGGTCTTTCGGTGCTGTTTTAGTAATGACATTAATGTTTGAGTGCCAGAAGCGCAGCTCGCCTCCTCGTCTTTCCTCTGTTGGTCTTGGGCTTGTACTTCCTGCTTCCGCAGCCTCCTACAGGACCTCTCCGTGTCTTCAGTTTTGAAGTGCACGGCAGATTTTGAGATGGAGTGAGTGGTACACAGAGCAAGAGCGCCTGTGCACATCTGTATGTGTGCGTGAGGGAGAGCTGCATTGCCAGGCCAAATATCGCACATTGTAGTTTAATGGATCAGTGCCGTTTTTGGTATACGGCCACTGAACACATCATGGGTGCTTGTAGGTGTGGAGCTTCTTCTGTCCTGATGTAACCATGTTCCCACTGTAGCTAGAATGTGAACATGAGCCTTTTTGACTGATCAGAAGCTGTTACCGTGACAACCTTGTAGGCTCTTTAGGGAGCATCATCTTCTGAACTTGTAAGAGGAGAACAATAAGTCATCTGAAGATGTTGTCCAGTACATAAGGTCGCCATGATGACTGGTTTGAACCCCGCAAGGCAAACACCTTTGAAGCTGTCGTAGTTGTTTTGCTGCAGCACACCGAGCACATTTGCAAATCTCCAGTAAGCAATGTCTCTAAAAGAATACATTAAAAATATACGTAGTAGAAGATGGCTGCAATTTTTGCAAAATAAGTATCATGCTGCTGTTTTAGCTGCTAAACTAAATATCCATCCTATTTAGCTTAAAGCTCTTACCTACGGCTATTAATATGTTCCCAATTTTAGAACAGGTGCTTTTTTAAAAAAGGTAGATTTTTACTGATGCAAAGGTTAATCGCCTTCCTCAAGGGTGCGGCAGCAGTTACAGCTGAAGCTTTTAGCGACTCAGAAAACTGCTGCCCCTCTTGAAGAGCTGTGTGAAACGTTAAGGATTGATCTGCAGTGATGGCAGGCACAGCAAAAATGTATTGTTGCTGTGTTAGTGTGTGTTGATTTGAAGTACATCCTGCGATTGTGGGAAAGAAGCGTTTGGTGGAGAACAAGGCGTGCGCTCTGTGTGGAAGGTGTGAAGGATTGTGAAGAGTACCACGGTCAGCAGCACCGTTTGCCAAGTGTCCTGTTGAACGTTCACCGACGGCACTGCAGTATATTCTGGCCGAGAAGCAGATGAAGCAGCCTTGCGAAACGGCCAGGGATTTATTGTCAATTTTATTAACAAGTCTTCACATGGAGGGAGGGGGTGCACTCTGGTCTCCTCCGCTGTCCATGTTTTCGTACAGAAAGGCACAGCATCACAGTCAGTGACAGCGGGCTGCCTTCTCTCTAGCACAGGGCGCTGTCTCCACTCGGACATCTTGCCGAACATATGCTAAGAATAATCCACGCCGCAAACTGAAATACGGCCAGGAATGATAATGAGACGATCGGCCGTCCCTCGATTAGTTTGGCACGAGGCCTGTGGCTAGTCTGTGTCGTAAAGCGCTCGGTCCTTCAGAGGGAGAGTGATTTCGCACTGCTATATTGCTCTGCGGTGCTGTGTAAATCTCCATCCCCACCAATGCTTTGGCTCTGCACCTACCTTTCATGTCCGGTCCTATGGCGAACACAGAAATCACTTAGCCTCACACGCATAAGCGCATCTTTTGTTTCCTACCGAACGCGGCGCAACCAGAGGATTGCGTGGCTCACGTAGTTTAATTATTTCTCCTCTGTAGCTTTAGTATGTAATTATCGTAGCAGCAGCCCCTTTTTTCCCTTTAAGTAGCATTAGAAGCGTGTGTGGGAGAGCATCAAATAGCCACCTTGTCTATGAACACCCAGCCCACCCCACCTTCTAAATCCTGGATTATGCAGATTAAAAAAGGTACATTGAAAGAGATGTCCTTGATGGTAAAATTAGAAGCGTGAGGAACAAGGACGGAGAGGCTGAACTGCGACAGCTTCCTGTTGGGGTCTAATAAGACGGTTGGATTGAAGGTTTGATTCAGACCATTGACTCCAGTGTGAGTACAGAAAAATCCCCCCCCTTGCCTACAGCCAGTTGTATTGAAAGTTTTGTGCTGGTAAGCAAATGCCACACGGGAGGGAAGGAATAACCTTCTTTCCCTCCTTCAGATACAGCTGTAAATTGGATTGCATGTAACCCGGGGGTGTTTAACGCAGTCTTTCATGGGAGGCTGTGTTATTAAAGACAGTTACCTGTTTAGGCCCCCAAGTTCTCCGCTCACACCTGGTTGTTGCCCAAGCAGGGATGCTGTCAGCAGCCCGATGACCTTGGTTTCTGTGAGGAGGAGTAATGTGAGCGGGACTGAACCCAGCAGACTCCAGCCCTCACTCCTGCTCTTGCTCAAGAGCCCACAGATCAGCAGCTTGTCCAGGAGGCACTGCAAGAACCTTGTGACCCTGCTTTGAAGTTCTTCTATGGCATCTAGGATATGCTTGCTGCAACGCCATCTTAATATTTCCTTCAAGCTTTGCGTTGCAGCCTCTAATCAACATTGGCTCCGAGGCGAGGCGGCGACTCCACCAGCTGGTGTCACTCAGGAGACGGGGCCTCCAATTTCACACTCGCATGCCCACAGTTCAAAGGGCCCACTGCAGGGCCGACTCGCCCCCGTCTCCCACGGCGAGCCCCGCTTCTCTTTCTCAGGCAGCCTGCCTTCAGCAGCCATGTTTTGAATCCTGGGGTTTGCAGTCACTCTCACACAAAAGTGTTTTTGTACAGTGTGCGGCGATTAACAAATGTTGTGTGTGCTCTGGCTTTGCGAGACGTGGCAGAAGCTGGAAGCGTGACAACTTACTGCAGTCCGTAAAACTACATTCAGCACACGTGGTGCTACATCTGGTTGTAGTGGCGACGGGCATCCGTCAGGCTCTGCAGAACCAAAAAAAGCTGGCTCACCGCAGACAGACGTACCATGTCCAAGTGTTGATGGGTGGATTGCACGTTCACCACTCGACTGTCGGTCGATTTTTAGCTCAGAAGGTTATGCTGGGCAACGGATTTTTGACGTGTGAAATGTACGAGGCCCCTTGCTGTTACTCTCGAGGAAAGGCAGCATAGGCTGATCTAGTTGCGTCCTTTGAGAGGATTGTGAATATTTGATGTGGTAGGAACATGCAGCGCTCCTGCGTCTTCTGCTGGGGTTTAGAAGGGCCACTCGCTGCGGAGTGAGGAACTCAAAGGTAAAGAAGAAGGGCTTGCAAAGTGCTGGTGGTACTTAGTGATGGGAGGGAAAGCCGCACATTTAAATGCCAGCACTGCATTGTTCTTACTTTGGAACCAGAATGTTTAGAGACTACATTGCAGGAGTAACATCCATCTATCCATAAACCGGGCACAAGTGGATAAAGCTCAGGAAGCCTGAATACACATCCATGTCTTAAGCGTTCTGTTGAGCAATGCCAGCTGTATCCCTTTTTTCCACATTAGCAGTTGCTTGTGGTTTTGAATTGACTTTTGGTGATGGGACAGGTTTGTCCTCTATTATCGCTCCTTGGCAAGCAGGCGTTTGCTGCCGGTGGGTTCCCGTGAATGTGTCGGGAGGTTCAGTTCCACACATTCTTCTGGAAGCATTTACCATGACCTTTGAAGACACGTTCTCCAACAGCTGTCCTGAGAAGAGTGCTAATGGATTTATAATTTCTGTGGCATTACGAAGGAATGTTTGCAGACCCCTTTGCCAATAACACAAAGAGGAGATGTTTGTTTCCCAAACTGTCTAATTCAAACTAAATGCCAGCGAAGAAGCCACTTAATCATAAGCTGGAATATTATCTTTGTTTTGGTCTCTGCAGTAAATCAGAGCAAATCCTCCCTCCTGTTGCTGTGTACATCTATTAAGCTAATAATTTAAGTAATGGATTTTATCAGCTTGAGGTAAATGATTCTTTCAAACTTTACTAAATCTCCGTGACATACTATGGTTCTTAGAATTCAACAGTTTTGTGAGCTGAGGCAGGGAAAGAAGAGTAATTATGCCTTTGTGATATTAATGTGTATTATACTGTCTTCAAAATGACTTTTTTTTTTATCATTGTCCTTTGCTGTATGAATCGGCACACGATGGTGTAAATGCACTTATAAAGGTGTTTAATTATAGTCATGAACTTTGGTTAAACACACAGTTGTGGTATGAATTGGGAAAATATTGTAAAATTCTGAAAGACAGGTGTCAATGGTTTAATGTTTTACACACTTTATGGTTGTCTTGGAAACAGATTCATGCCACTTTTTGGTGACAGGCCTTTAAAATGTCATAGAAGCATATCAGAAAATAATTAATTTTTAAAAAATAATTTACTGACTGACATTTCATTTATTTCTCCAACAGCCTCGGTCCAGCCTTGCATTTGGCTTGATACACACCATACGCTGTTGGCTCAACCATAGTTTTGCATTTCACTCATTCATAGCCATAAACACTCATTTGCATTGCTGAAAGTTCATAATATCATTACTTTTATGTGATTAATATTCAGGTTCTTAATCGCAGCGTCTGAGAAACATGTTTTGATTTAATAAGCCCGGTTTTTTTATCTCGTATGCCCCCGAGCTGAGGTGTGTGACACTTGACTTTTTCCCCAAAATGGACGCCTGC